>JAAXCT010001461.1:0-170446 GCA_012490785.1 Eragrostis nindensis
GCATCAAGTGGTGTCATGTTGACGAGAAGTTGTTGCTTCACGGTTATACTCACTCAACGGCCTCGCCGAGTGTTTGCATGATTTACATGTCACGAGCCTGCTGTCATGCCATGTCACGGGCCGGGGAGAGGGGATCTTCCTGCTCTAGCTGGGCGACCAACCTGCTGCCCTGCCAGCTGCACGTACGATCAGCTAGCAACTCGATCGGCCTCGGCTGGTCGAGCAAGTACTATTAATTAGGGAAACGGCAACGCGCGCAATCAACGCTGAACTCGTCGCGGTTGAAAGTAAATTAAGTTGCGTACGTGTCGCTCTCCACGTAAAACACGTTCCGTTGACTTTGCTTCTGGTAGCAGCGCTAGCAAACCAAAACATGCCTGTTCCATTAATTGGTTATTCCTCAGGGTCAGCACGAAGACGAACACCACCAGGGGTACGTCCAAGTCAACCGCTGATGTGTGTTGCCGCCGCCGATGCATGCTGCCGACTGCTTGCTCGTAGAGTTCCACTTGGCTACTACTACTTGCATCGACTCGGCGCAGAAGAAAGTACACACAAACCGCGACGTGATCGTTGTGTTAATTTACGCGTGCTGCTAGCTCTGTACGTACGTACCTCGCATGTCAGCGCGTGCGTCCTAGAGAAGATTCAACCATCCATGAAAGAGAAACGTCGACGTGCGTGAGTGATGTGGCAGCTGACCGCGCTGACGTCGGAGGAGGATGCGATCGAGGCCGATCAAATCCCGGACAATTACGGCCGGTGACGTCTCGTCGGACTGGACCATTTCGGGTCCAGATCGATTGAAGTGATCCGAGACGGAATTGAGTCAACCGTACGTAGGATAAGGTCGTTTTTCGCAAGAATTACTGGGAGATATTTGTTCGGAGTAGTCTCGTGTATCGTGGGAGAGATATTTGGGCACGATCGACATGGACGGAGCTATGGAGTCTACTTGGCAAGTAGTAGCGCTATGGGAGTGGACCGCACAGTACAGCAACGATAGACGAAAGTGATGGAATAGAGAGTCAGAGGGGATCCTCATTTGGGCACGAGGTGGAGTGAGGTGGTGGAGAATTGTCGCTGATGGATGGGAGGATCGATGGATCGGGCCGTTATCCGGGGCTGCGCAGCATCTCGCGCGAAAGCAAAGCGTGCTGTGAAGAACAAGTCCTCGACGGTTACAGGTCCAGGGTCGACGCCGACCGCCGGCTGTCCAAATGCATGCATGTATCGGTGTAGCTTAGAATTGGTGCACTGTTTACAGCGGCCGATCGAGATGGCGTTTTTGGGCTGACAAAGTGCGCGATCCCGCGTGCGACTTGCGCAATGGGGTGAGACCAGAGGCTTTAAACGAAGGGCGACGAATTAGAATGTCAAAAGGTTGTTTGTGCGAGTGACTGTCTGTCAAAGGCATATGTGTCCACTTCAGTTTTGGCTGACTCTTAGGGCAACCGCAAGTTGCATCTCAAAAGTAGTCCATATGAGGGGCTATAGCAGGTGGTCAATAGTTATAGATAGGTTCACAATGTTTGAGTCAAATCAGTCCATAGCAGCAAGAGAGAGGTGAGAGTGATATAATATTTTTATTCACTATAGCCAGTTATAAGCTTATGGATAGCTTTTGCTATTGACTCTTTATAGACTAGTTACACAATGTTACATGTAGTCAATAGTGATTATTTTATTCTCTATTGACTACTTTACTACCACATTGTGGTTGCTCTAGCTCCATGGACTAGTGCGCGTACGTATCCTCTAATTTTCAGCGGCCTGCGGTTCAGCAACCACGACGTCTTTAGTCAAAAGTCAGCATGGTTGCTCTGGTGGAGAGCTAAACAGGTGTACTTATCGGCGTCATCTACAACACGCGTGAAACAAAACGGCCTTCACCACGGCTAGCACCGCTAGCACAGCATGTGTGTGTGACTTGTCAAACCTATTGATCCACTGTGCGGCGGCTTGGCGGTAGGCTGTTGTAGCTACTAGCTACTACCTCCGTCTCTAAATATAGGTTGTTGACTTTCAGACATCACGTTTTACTACTCGTCTTATTTGAAAAATTTATAAAAATAATATTTATTTTGTTATGATTTGTTTCATCAGTAGATATATTTTAAATATAACATAATTATTTTTATATTTTTATAAATTTTTTGAATAAGACGAATGTCAAACGTGATGTCTGAAAAAATCAAACGCCCTATATTTAGGGATGGAGGGAGTAGCACTCATCAGTTACAGGAATCGATCCACCGGGCGCACGCCGAGCGAACCGCCAAAAATCGCAGCCATTCCACATCCGCATCTGCAGTGCATCCGAGACACAGGTTGGCACGGGCGGGTATACTATGCGCGATGATTAGCAGTTGGTGCTGCGGAGTCAGCGTGGCTGTGATTAGTCAGTTAGTTAGTTAACCGGGTTGGGTGGCTGGCAGTTGGTAAACACTTGCTCTCTGTGCGCACACAGGGGCTATCCTCGCGCGTCGTCAAACAGAGGAAAGAAGACGACTGTAGCGGATTGATGGCATATGCAGGCAACTATGCCAGGGAAAATTTGACAACTGCAAACCACTCGTAATTGCAGGGCACAATTGACAACTGCAAATTACGTTTCTCAGGCTGCCCGCACCGGTGTCCGTTACCGCTTCCTTCAGGAAGCAGATAGCGGAACGAGCGCTGCACCGGCCTCCTCTATAGTTCCCGCTAACCAAGCGGAACCATTTGTTTCCGCTATTCCGAGCGGAGGTAGAGAAGGACCGGTAAAGCAAACGTCGGGCCCATCTTCGTCTCCCACGGCTGCTGCCTTCAACCGCGCGCCCGCCGGAGCTTCACCGTCGCCTCGCCGTCACGAAAATTGGAACCACAACTCGAAGCAAAAATCGCGAGCGCGCTGCCGCCGAGCTGCCGCGAGCGCGCGCGCCGCCGCCGCGCTGCCGCCTGCGCTCGTGGAGGGCCGGAAACGGGAGGAGGCCGGGGACGGGGCGGGGGGAGGCGGAGGGGGCCGGGTCGGGGAAGGAGACGGAGAGGCGAGCCGCTTCAGAGCTTTCCGGCAATAAAAAAAGAAAAAGATAAAAGTGAGGAGAGAGAGGGAATGGTAGTAGGAGATGTTAAATAAATATGTGGTAGTTGGGATAGAGTAAGAATATAGAGGAAGGATAGGTGCGGAAAATTAGTATAGAGAAGAGAATCTTGATGACCAGGACAGAATATTCTTTTAGAGGAAGCAAATAGAGGAAGATGAGTGCGGAGCAGTAGCTACAACATCTTTTATGAGGCTTACTCCAGAACAGTATTCTCTCTATCCAGTTTAATTGTCACTTTAGCTTCCTCTAGTTTCCCAAAAAATAATTGTATTCTCACATTCCAATGCACCTTTCTTTATTTCCAATACACATCTATCTCTATCTCTCTCCTCCTTGTTTCCTGCACATACTCTACCAAATTTTCTTGATCTCCGTGCCAAGAGGTAAAACAACAATTAATCCGAATGGATGGAGTAGTAGAATTTTTTTTCTGGCTTCTACCAACCTGACTGTGCTGTCATAAATTAGCATTCAACCGCAAAAAAAAAAAGCATTTTTTTAGTAAGCGGGGCCTGGACATCCGTTCTGAACTAATCAACGTTCACTTCATCACTTGTTGTTTTGCAGTACTCGGAGAATCAAAGCTTTGTGGTGGCGAGCACGGTTGGTACAATCCAATCGGTTCATGATCATGTCAGGATAACAATATGTATTCAAGAGAATCATGGAGTTCGACTTCGTTCGTCGGTTCTTATGTTCTGCCCTGCAAGAATATTATTATTCCTCTTTGTTGAGCTGTTTGTGAAGCTCCTTTTGATTCTTTGACCACACTCCACAAGTATCGTCTCAATCGACGTCACCTTACCCTGTGAATACTTTTCATTTGGAAATTCGTTACAAATGAGTGAAAAAAAATTATAGTTTACAATAGTATTTCAAGATCCTACTCCTTTTGCGGAAAGCGATCCTGACTGATATATCTAGCATAGGACTCTCGATCATAGGACCATGTTGAAAAAGCTAAGGCCTGGTCATGTCTTAGTTTGTTTAAGACCAGTTTACATCAATCTTGTATTTACAGCCTTTCACAGCTCAGTTCGAAGTGAGACAGCAATGTTTGTAAAGGATTGTTTTTCTCTCTATCAATTCACATTTCATTTGCTAAGTTTTTTAAAATAAAAGAAAATATATTTCATCAAGCAAATGAAAACTTTGTAAGAATTTTGACAAAGTGGATTTTATTCGGATAAAGTCCAACTTTTTTAGTCCCTCATGTAATGTCTTAAGAGATAAGAGACTAAATATATCCGTTTTAAGAGGTGAGAGACGTAAACTGAACAAGACAATAGATAAGGGACTAAAGTTGGACTTTATCCATTTTGTTTCACCATGGAAAAAGTTTGGAATAGTTGGTTTTTGCTCTAAAACTAAAATAGTAAATGTAAAATATATGAAAATTTGAACAGTGATAAATCTGGTTCATTGCACCAATATACTTTGTCATAATTTCACTGAGAAATTATTCTATTCTCATATGAATCAAGAAATCCTCTGGAGCGCTCTAATTTTTCTTTTGAGATGAAAGGTCTAGAGCGCTCTAATGAAACGGAAAAGGAAAAATTCTCTGGAACCAGGACCTGCCAGCCCATGCAAACGAGCCCTTGAGCTCTGAAGGCCCAGGACGGAGCAGGCTCTTTACAAGCGCCCATGCGCCTTTTTCCCGCGGCACGTGCCCGAAACAAAGGGCGGCAATACAGCGACAAGCCCACCCATTCCCGTGAAAACAATTCAGTTGCCCGTGCCGCTGGTCCTCGGCGGACCCACACGTCAGTCACCGGTGCACGGCTCCCCGTAGACCACCAGTCTCCTCGGCCTCCTCCCCTCCCGCTTCCCGACGACACAGCTCGAGACGGATAACGCCAAACCCAGCCAAAACCCCAAACCCTAGCCCGGGTGAGCCCCCATTGATGAGCTCCGCCGCCGCCACCACCGCCACCGCAGCAGATGCACAGGCTCTCCCTCATCCCCGCCGCCGCCTTCATTGACGCCGCCGCGCCCTGCGCCATGCCCGCGCTCCGCCTCGGCTCCCCCGCGCTCCTCCTCGCCGCGCGCCGCCCGGGCCCGCGGCCGCCGCCGTGGCTGCGGTTTGGGGGAGGGGGAGCGCGGAGGGGGCTGCTCTGCTCCCCGGAGGCCGCGCGGCGGGGCGGCGACGAGGAGGCCGGGGCCGTGGGCCGCGCTGCGGCGGAGAGGAGGCTGAGGGGCGGGAACGCGGCGGTGGGGAGCGTCGAGCTCCTCGCCATCCCCGGCGTCGGCCCGCGCAACCTGAGGAAGCTCGTGGACAAGGGGTTCGAGGGCGTCGCGCAGCTCAAGCAGCTCTACAGGGATAAGGTGTGCCTGCTTGTGTTTTGCAATCTTACCACTGTTCTGTTTCATTGGGATTCCGTGCTTGCCATTCGTTAATTAGCGAGATACATGAGGGAATATTACATCTGCAGCCTTTAATTCATCCACATTTTGACTCGTTAGTTAGTATCAGCCAGCATGAAAGTCACATTTCAGCAATTCATGCATGTTTCTGCCCTTGCCTTCCACTTTTGAGCAATAATTCCAACGCAATGTTTATTGTTAACTTTTGCTTTGAGAATGGTGTACTTGAATTTATGCCTTTTTGTACCAGCCAAAAGAAAAGAAAAGAATATCACGATTTGTGTCCCAGAAGTTGGATTCTGTTTTTGCTTTTTGTAATCTCTGAGATGAAAAATTATGCTGCACTGTGTTCGAATTGTTATTGTGCTGCATAAAGGAACTTAAATCTGTAACTGCATTTTTGTTCATCGACATTGTGACTTGTTAGCATCAGACTAATAACAGGGAAGATATCCAATTTTGGTTAGCATCAGTCAGAAATTCGTGCATTTGCAACCCTGACCTTCCAATTTTGGTCAATAACTAACTCCCATGCAAGGCTTGTTAATTAGATATGTTTACAAGTTATCTTTTCTGCAAAACACTAATAACAGGGAAGATATTCAAATATCACATGTTTAGTACTACCCGAGCTTTTTCAGTAACCAAAGCATATTTGAAAGACCTGATAGGCTGATAATTGTAATCATGTTCTGGGGTACATTTTTATTTTTGGGGCTTTTGGGAACTTAAGCCAAGTACATGGTACTTATGCTTCAGTTGATCAACTCTCTTAAAGAAACAGCTGCATTTTGAAGTTTCTCAATCATGGACAGCCAAAGTTATAGTTGTTTCATGTCCATGTGGAAGTAAACAATCATGCTGGTTTTTTGCATTATCAGTTCTGCTTGATACATCTCATGATATTAAGTTACAAGTGTAATATGAGGCCTTACAGAGTTTCAGTTCTTACGTGGCCCGTGTGGTTAACTAATGATATGGGAATAGTTCAACCTTCTGCTACTCTGTTCTTTTGTTCGTCCTGTTTTACGTTACTGTGTATTACTGATTTATCCGTTTGAATATGCTGTTCTATCAATTGAATACGAGTGAATCCTTTCATAACAACATGCATATGCATGTGCAGTTCTTCGGCAAGTCCACTGAGCAGATGGTTGAGTTCTTACAGAGTTCTGTTGGCATAGTACACAAGAACCATGCTGAGAGCATAACTTCATTCATTAAAGAGAGTGTTGATGAGGAGCTCAAGGATACAAATTCATCTAAGCCCTCCCGAAGAAGAGGCTGACCTTTTGTGTTGAAGGGAATATTAGTGTTGGGAAGAGTACCTTTCTCCAAAGAATAGCTAATGAGACTATTGAGCTACGTGATCTTGTAGAAATAGTTCCTGAGCCTGTTGATAAGTGGCAGAATGTTGGCCCTGATCACTTCAACATCTTGGATGCTTTCTATGCTGAGCCACATAGGTATGCATACACTTTCCAAAACTATGTGTTTGTGACAAGGGTCATGCAAGAAAGGGAGTCTCAAGGTGGAATAAAACCTCTCAGACTGATGGAAAGAAGTGTATTCAGTGATAGGATGGTAGGTCAATCCTTCTTGATAATGCTATTTCATGCTCTGAAATTGAATTTCAGTTGTTTTCTAAAACAAGTGTTAAGTAGCTTTTAACTTATGGGTCTGTTAATATCCTACAGGTATTTGTCCGTGCTGTTCATGAAGCCAATTGGATGAATGAGATGGAGATCAGCATCTATGATTCCTGGTTTGATCCTGTTGTGTCATCACTGCCAGGACTCATCCCTGATGGATTTATTTATCTAAGAGCTAGTCCAGACACTTGCCACAAACGAATGATGCAACGAAAAAGATCAGAGGAAGGTGGTGTTACACTTGACTACCTGCAAGGTCTGCATGAGAAACATGAGAGCTGGTTGCTTCCTTCGAAAGGATCAGGTTCTGGTGTATTATCAGTCAGTCAGCTGCCAATGCATATGGAAGGCTCCTTGCCTCCAGAAATACGTGATCGTGTATTTTACTTGGAAGGAAATCACATGCACTCCAGCATCCAGAAGGTAATTCCTCCCAATGTTTCAACTTCCGGATTCAGGAAATATATCAGACCTGGAGGCCGGTAACTGATATTTTACTGGCCACTCAGGGTTTTCCAAAGTTTTTTTTTTAAAAAATGGTCAAATGAGCATGACTTTTGGTGTTTTAGAAAATTCCAAGTTTCCAACGGTTATCTGTTGGTTCCTATTAGGGGATTATAAAACAATATGTATATACGTTCATAGCAAAATGTAAGTATGGTTTCAATTTTTTTCTCTCAAGAATACTATGGTTGGCGTGGATAGTAGTACAGTTTGATAGAGGACTACAAAATCCATATTATTATTGTATGAATTTGCTTTGAATATCGTCATTTTCCTGATGCTACTTGGTGCAAACAACATTATTTCTCAACGAACTGTATTTTTCTTCTTGCAATTTAAGTTTGAATAGTTGCTCAGTGTGTACTATCACTATCCCCACTACTAGTGGAAAGCCGGCTCGTGACTACCACTGAGATTTGCATCACCTGTTATTCCTACCTTGGTTTTAGTCTCTAGTACTATGCACTTCAGTTAAACTGAGGCCTTTTTCTGTGTAGGTCCCTGCTCTTGTCTTGGATTGTGAACCTGACATTGATTTCAACAGAGACATAGAAGCTAAACAACAGTAAGTTTGCATATCTTCCTTGTACATATTATGTGTTTTTGCTATCCTTGATTTTTTTGTGCGTGCTGCTGAGTTTTTTAAGCTCTGGTTTTGAGTCTTTTGACCCACCTGTAAAATCCTGCATTCTCATATAACGTTCATCTCTTGCTGTATAGATATGCTCGGCAGGTTGCAGAGTTCTTTGAATTTGTGAAGAAAAAGAAGGAAACTCCACCTGAGCAAACAAGCAATGATAAGGATCGCATGAGCCAACAGATTATGCTTCCTAACGGAGGCCATTTATGGGTCCCAAAAGGCCCTTTCCCAGGTGGTTCCCCAATGAATATGGATTTCAGAAGAGCCATGTCTTCCTATCTCTCAACTTAGGATTTCAGATGCAAAGAGAAAACTCAGATCGCAATTCATTCTTGCCATCCTCGCTCACTGACCTCACAAACCGCTTATGCCTCAAGTCGAAACCTAGGTTGCCTCATGAGCCACCGATGTAAAATAGCCTGGCTGTATCTCCGTCTTGTAAATGATCATCTTACTGCTAGTTCCACGTTTGCAGCAGTATCTGAACTAATCTGACACTGGCTCTAATCTGTACCTTATGTTTGCTTGCTGGAAGCATTCTGTTGAAGACTTTGAGTGCTAATTGAACCTGTCTGCTCTGTGTTTATGAGTTAAGCCTGGAGGGGTTCCTGGTGATCGTATGTTTGTTTTCCTTCTGTTACCGAACACATTGCTTTACGTTTCAGAAAGGTTGCATCTGGCCACCTTTCAGCACTGGCTCGCGCATTAATCCATGTAGATGCCGTAGCCAAGTTTGTACATTCTTTAGGAAATATGGCCAACATGCAGTTCAAAGTTCCAAACCTTTGTGGTCCATCCAAGGGGTCTGGTGCCTTGCTCCGTGGGGCAGGACCTTCTGAACGTGTTGAACTATTGGAAGGGAAGGGTTGAATGTTCGGCAATCCGCATAGAAAGGGGGACAGCGTGCCCACCCCGGAGGGTCCAAAGCAAACAAGAGCCATTTCCTTCTTTGCTGCACGTACATTCTCCTGACAGTCACAGAATCTGATCTCTCTCGCGTGGTTAGAATGACTTTCTTTGTTGCCCACACTAACTGCCCTCCAAAACTTCTGTTCCGTTCTCTGGAGTTTCTTGGATCAGCTCCAAGGTGCCTCCAAAATCCGTTTATAATTCACCCGTTCCTCCAAATGCTGACAATTGCAAATTAAAAAGGTGGTACACATCTTGGCCCCATGGCGGGGCAAGGGAAATGACCTGTTGTTAACCGGGTCAGGCAACAAACAAAATAATAGCGTCCTTTCAGGCATTCGGATTCAGAAACATCCGGGAGGACCGCTCTAGGTGACGATCGAGCCACATGCTTTGTATTCTCGCGGGTAAAGAGAAGAGAACGTGAAGAGCCCCTTGCTCTTGGCCAGGCACGCGACGCAAAATGATGCATGTGCTCGACGCGGATCCATCCGTTCCGGCCGGGCAGAAAGCCACCAGGGAAAAGGACCGGCCGCGCCAGGAAACCGGTCGCGCCAAACAGGACAACGCGCTGCTGCCGGGCCACGCGCGCGTCTCTCTCGCGTCGCTCTCACCTGTAGAGTACTGCCGTCGCTCTCAGCTTCGTTCACTCACTCCTGCTTCCTCACCCGCGATGCCGTTGCCATCGTTTTCGGGGGCTGTGTTTGGTCGTGAGGCTACGTCTTTAGCTGTCCGGGTAAGTGGCGATCGCCGATTGGTGAACAAGAATGCAGGACGAGATTACGCTGCGAGCTGTGGCCGTCTTTACAAAGATCATCATAAAAGGTGAAAGGAAATAAAAGACTGACGAAAGAGCGGTTACTAAATGACGTGCTCAGACCGCGGAGCAAAAGAGTACCATTTTCTCGGCTCAAAAGGTGAATATTCTTCTAGTACGACGTTGTCGCTGCTTTCTACGGACACGAAAAAGCAGCCCGTGGACTGGCGCCCGGGGGTCGGCGTCGAGATCCGAGGCTGCAAAAAGAAAAGTGCTTGTTGCTCGACGGTGCTATCCGCAGCGGCGACGCGCACCTCCTCATCTTCACCGTCCCTTCTGACACATTCAAACTGTCACGTGGTATATCCACTCATCCGGCATATCATTTTTAACGGAAAGTTCTATTTAGCCGAGCCTCTATATCCAAGGATATATATAGATTTTAAGAGGTAGACTCCATTTCACATCCAGCCAAAATCACTAAATCGGAAAGGAAGAAGCAAGTCGAAGCACGTGTTCAATATATATCACGTGATCGATTGTTAAACCGCCACTCATTCTTGCCAAAGATATATATTCGTTTTTAGTTGACTCCAGGAAGGGACATTTCGTGTGCAATCAGAGGGGTGAAGCCACATTGTTGGCTAGTGGGTGCATATGCACCCATAATAATAATAAAAGTGACCGTCAACATATTTTGAACATATATTCACTCTCTACAACCATAGTCTAAACAACTAAGCCTCTCTAGCTTCACTTCTGTGTAAAAAAAAAAAATCCTTCAATCTTGTTTTGCGATCCTTTCCTTTAGAAGAATCCAAAACCAATTCCCGTGTATGCTTATGTAAATTAGCATAACATAGTGTATTTTTGCATTGTCAAATATTATTTCGTAATCACTGGACAAATGGCCGATGCTGCAACCAAGATTAATCACATGTTATCTTCCTCAAAGTCATTTAATTTTCCCAACGTACGTGAGGTTTTTATCATGTCTCGACAACAACTTACTTCCATCTGCCCCCCGGTTAATATTTGACAACACATTAGGATTGCGGAGCTTCGACGGGCTCTTGTTTGGCTATCTTTCGAATTCTACTCTTAAGTCGGTAATTTAGTGAGGCAACCGAGGTTAGCTCATATGGTTGGGGTGGATATGCTACTCTGGTTTAAGTCTTCTTAATTTAGTCACTTTATTTCTTCTATGTATGTCTCCTTTTTAACACAATAATTTGGTTAGATGCAAAATTTCTTCATAAAGCCAAGCCAGACAAGGAAATTCAAACTAAAAAATTATAACGGATCATGATCACCATCGTCTATGACATTTGACAACAATCACATGTATTTGCTAATATATATCTCAGGTCACCGTATTAACATTGTCGATGATACGAACACCAATTAACTGGCACTGTAACCAAATCTAAGTATTATAATCCTCACAAGTGGTCTAGATTTCAAAGCTACAAATTATCTTCCTTCACTAAAAGTAACTTTTTGCTCCTGGTTTAAGTGGATGCATGTTTGTTAATAACGCATGGTTAGATTTTTTTTTGAAATATTAAAACACTACGAGTTTTGGTCATGCTATCTGCAGCGCCATATTTGGCAATGGTTGACTGTACCGACAAACTTCTTCGACGACTCTAGCAGTATTGACGTTGGGGCTTCTCCTGCTGGCCAACAATGATAGCGGACATTGAAGAAATCCTTGACTGTGTTTCATATATCCATTCATTTCAATAATTTTATAATCGCATTGCTATCTTTTTCGTGTCTTGATGCCGGAATAATGAAGACGTAGTGAAAAATCTTCTGTAAATTTGGTAAGGTAAAAACCATTTAGTTCTATAAAAAATGCAGTGGGATTTCACTTAAAACCTTACATTTTATTTGCCACAGTCGCCTTGCACTTGTTCCCCCGCTTCTGCCGTCTCATCCCAAGTTCACTAGTCACCACCTCGGTCTGCACCACCTAGCTCGCTAAGGTCGCAATCTCCTCCTCTTTTGAATATTAAAACACTACAAGTTTTGGTCAGGCTATCTGCAATGGCATATTTGGCAATGGTTGCGTGTACCCACAAAGGGACTCTAGCAGTAGTGACGTTAGGGCCGCTCCTGCCAGCCAACAATGATAACGGACGTTGAAGGAATCCTTGGCAGTGTTTCATGTATCCAGCCATTTCAATAATTTTATAATCGCTTCTTTTCCGTGCCTTGGATTCCAAAATAATAAAGACGTAGCCAAAAATTTCATTGGACTGTGTTTCATATATCCATCCATTTCAATAATTTTATAATCGCACTGCTATCTTTTTCGTGTCTTGGATGCCGGAATAATAAAGACGTAGTGAAAAATCTTCAATGATGTAAATTTGATAAGGTAAAACCATTTAGTTCTATAGAAAAATGTAGTGGCATTTCACTTAAAACCTCACATTGTATTTGCCCACAGTCGCCTTGCACTTGTTCCCTCACTTCTGCCGTCTCATCCCAAGTTCACTAGTCACCACCCCGGTCTGCATCACCTTGCTAACGTCGCAACCTTCTCCTCTTTTGAATATTAAAACACGAGAGGTTTGGTCACGTTATCTGCAATGGCATATTTGGCAATGGTTGCGTGTATCCACAAAACGACTTTAGCAGTAGTGACGTTAGTACCATTCCTGCTAGCCAACAATGATAACGGACGTTGAAGGAATCCTTGGCAGTGTTTCATGTATCCAGCCATTTCAATAAATTTATAATCGCACTACGATCTTTTCTGTGCCTTGGATTCCAAAATAATAAAGACGTAGCCAAAAAATTTATTGGACAGTGTTTCATATATCCATCTATTTCAATAATTTTATAATCGCACTGCTATCTTTTTCGTGTCTTGGATGCCGGAATAATAAAGACGTAGTGAAAAATCCTCAATGATGTAAATTTTGGTAAGGTAAAACCATTTAGTCCTATAGAAAAATGTAGTGGGATTTCACTTAAAACCTCACATTTTATTTGCCACGGTCGCCTTTGCACTTGTTCCCTCACTTCTGCTGTCTCGTCCCAAGTTCACTAGTCACCACCCTAGTCTGTATCACCTCGCTAACATCGCAACCTTCTCCTCTTTTGAATATTAAAACACGACGAGGTTTGGTCACGTTATCTGCAATAGCATATTTGGCAATGGTTGCATGTACCCACAAAATGACTTTAGCAGTAGTGACGTTAGTACCGCTCCTGCCAGCCAACAATGATAACGGATGTTGAAGGAATCTTTGGCAGTGTTTCATATATCCAGCCATTGCAATAATTTTATAATCGCACTATGATTTTTCCGTGCCTTGGATTCCAAAATAATAAAGACGTAGCCAAAAAAATTTATTGAATGTTAAAAGTTTTGTAAGGTAAAAACCATTTTGTTCTATATAAAAGCAATGGCATTTCACTTAAAACCTCACATTTTATTTGCCAGTCACTTGTTCCACCGCTCCTGCCGTCTCATCCCAAGTTCACCAGCCACCTCGCCGGCGTCGCAGCCTCCTCCTCTTGACCAGAGTCTCCCCGCCGCCAAACACACCTCTAGCCTCTTGACTCTTGAGCAGCCTCGCCTTCCTCCTCCTACTGGTACTCGAAGCGCAGATCCATCCTTGCTTGGATTGATTTAGTCTTCTGCTGCAAAGGAGGCCCTTCCTTGCTTGGATGGATTGTTCCCCTGTGCGTGTCGGAGGCGAGTGATCGGACTAGGACAAGGTGAGCATCAGGTTTTCCGTCGAGAAAGGGGATGGGAGGCCTCTGCTCGAAGGTTTCAGCCGTCGACAAGTCGCCGAGCGACACCACGCTTGTCCGTAACCAGGTCACCGATCATGCGCCTGGGGCAGTGGAGGTGGAGAAGCCGCCGCCAGTATCCGTAGAGGATGCGGCGGCGAAGCGGCTGGGAGAGCAGCAGCAGCAACAGCAGTCTTTCTCGTTCCTGGAGAGCGTCGTGCCCGGGCTTGCTTTTCAAGGTGGGTCTAGCGCCGGCGGCGACGCGGGGTCCAGAGCCTCTCCGCAGCTGAGCCGCTCGCTGTCGCAGAAGGCTGTGGGCAAGGCGAGAGGTGGCGCTGCTAAGGTTTGTGGAATTCTAGCGCCTTTCGTTTGATCTCTGCTGAATTTGACTGCAATTCAGCATGTTTTGTTAGTGAATAGTTCTTCTAAGGTGTTATTTTTTCCCTTTGTTATGATTGCAGTTATATACCTTTGTTATTTAACAAGCGAATTACTCTAATTATGACACTAATACATGGAGACATTGTTCGCTATTTCTGCAATCATTATTTCCCCTGTTTGAATCTAGGAATAGTTGTTCAATAAATTCTTATAGTAGGAGATTGTGCTAATCTGGATGTTCTATGACTAAAAAATTATATGTTTATTTAGTGCTTGTTGGCATCTTGGCAGAACCTTATTTACTATTAAACATTAATGATATGATATGGTATATACTACTTTGTTCTAGCGGTTTTCTATGGTAGTGTATTTTGTCAGCAGCATGCACTCGATTACTTGAATTATCCTTTATGCATAAAACTTTAATTCTACAAGTTTAAGTCTAGTTTAATGTTGTTCTTATTGCAGATATTTTTAGGTAGGTTTCCGTATCATTCTTGATGGATCTTTTTTTGTGCTAAAACAGGTTTCAGAAGTGGGTTCAATTTTAGGTAGAGTTAGCACTGTTGGGCTTGAGAAAGCAGTAGACGTTCTAGACACACTTGGCAGCAGTGTAACAAGTTTAAATGCTAGTAGTGGTTTTGTGTCAAGTTCTGCAGCGAAGGGAAACAAAATGTGTATGTTGGCGTTTGAGGTAGCAAATACCATAGATAGAGGCTGCAATCTGATGCGTTCTGTTTCGAAGACAAGCGTGAATCATCTGAAGCAAGTGGTGTTTCACTCGGAAGGTGTTCAACGCCTTATATCCAAAGATATGGATGAATTACTCAGGTTTACAGCTGCTGAAAAAAGGTTGGTGCTGATCTTGCACTTATATCATGTATCCTAACTTATTCGTGCTTGTTGTACGTAATACCCTTCCAGATATACTACAACCTCTTTTATCTATTCATCTTAATTGGTTAATTCCAACAGGGAAGAGTTAGAAGTATTATCTAAAGAGGTTGTTCGCTTTGGAAATCACTGCAAGGATCCTCAGTGGCACAACTTGGATCGTTACTTCGAAAAGTGCTGCTCTTTTGAACCCCTGCATTTGTAATCATCTTTGCTTTTGGTTACTAACGTGTGTTTTGTTTGGATTCCTTTAGGTTGGCATCAGAACAAATACCG
Organism: Eragrostis nindensis; assembly: GCA_012490785.1. Taxonomy (NCBI): domain Eukaryota; kingdom Viridiplantae; phylum Streptophyta; class Magnoliopsida; order Poales; family Poaceae; genus Eragrostis; species Eragrostis nindensis. The sequence continues at coordinate 15,220 of JAAXCT010001461.1, forward strand.
CCATGTCATCTGAAGGAAGATGCACAATCAGTGATGCAGCAACTGATCATTTCTGTTCAGTGTACATCTGTAAGGGTGTCCTGACTAATTCAGCAAGATTTTTTGAGTGTTTTTTTTTTGCATTATATACAATATCATTTTGGCTGCTTATGTTATTTTGGTTTTCCACTCGTTACCTCAAATTAAGTAGCAAAGGTTCGCATTTACTACTATTGGCAGTATCCATGCAATGTGTATTCCTTGCATCTTGCCAAGTTGCATTTCCAATATACAATTCAACCTATAATGTGTAGTTAAACAGTTAAGTTTCGACCATCAATATATGAAGACATATTGAGTTTTGCCATATGAAGTTATTACCACTATGTCCATAATAAAACTTTCATACTATACACATTTTGTGATTTGATGCAATGTATTACGATATAAATGATCAGTCAAAATGGTACCATGGACACAGGAGGGACTAGAGGGTAGAGTAGTTTTATTTGAAATTTCGAATAAAGAATCCTTAGGATCCTTGATGAAATCGATAATTTATGGCACTCCAATTTGGCCCTTTTATTTTGGTTGTTGACTTCACATTACTGAGTTGTCTTCTCTTTCCACTTTTTTCCCCCTCAGGACTTATATCGTGAACTAGACGCTTTGGATAAATGTCAGAGTGAATATCATATTAAGCAGAAAGAACAGGATGGGTCGGCTTCAAAAGGTCAGTTTCGTTTGTGACCTGTAATACCCCATTTATTATCTTACCTTGGTACACTATAAAAACGCCGTGTCCTATGAAAACTTCTACTTGATTATCATACATTTAAGGAGAATATGTATCCTCACTTCACTGAATAATCATACGTCAACATTTTATTTCTACTGTCCATTCCACGAATAGAGCCCTTTCCATCTGTAAATAAAAATATGTACCATATGATGTCCATTCTCTTTTCATCTTCCTTCTTTTTTTCCTTAAAAGAAAATTGAATATAAGTGACAAATAGACTCACGATGCATCTCAAGGTTATAGGCCCTATCTCATTTGATAAGTTATTAACCTTATAAGGATGGATAATATGATCTTCCGACATGGTTTTAATTAGAAAACTTCTGATTCATTTGCAGGAGACAGTCTGCATATGCTGAAGCAGCAAGTGAATGCTCGGATAAAGAATGTTAAAAGTTTGAAAAAGAGTTCACTTTGGTCCAAGAATTTGGAAGAGGTTGGTATCAGGTCCCCTCGTTACAATTTACAAATCTGTTATATTATCAAATGCAGGCCAGGGAAGATACTTTTTGCAACATTGTTTCCTCAGAAAAGTTTTAGGCACCGCTTACACTATCAGCATCCTTTTCCATTTCATATTTATCAATGTATGGATAATGATTAATATCACGTTTCCTTCCAGATGATGGAAAAGCTCATAGACATTGTCCACTTCTTACATCTGGAGATGTATAACGCCTTCGGTTGTGCTGGTATAGTCCTTGTGGTTTCTGTCTTGTTTTGTCTGTTTGGACTGATGTTGTTTTTTGATTGTGGTATTTTGAGGAGTACATTTATTCTTACATTGCTTTGTTAAGAGTAAAATTGATTATGTTATTTTGTCACAGCAGACCCAGCCCCAGGAATCCACATAGGTTACAGGGATGCATTATGTGTGTCTGGTTAATTTAGCAACTGTTGTGGTTCTATAGGACGACTAAAAACTACTCCCTATGTCCCAGAATACAAGGGTTTTTGGATTTGGTCAAAGTCAAACATTGTATCATTACTAAAATATTCATAAAGATTGATAAGAATGATATCATTGGATTCACTGCAAAACCAACTAACATAATATATAACTCTTTTTATTTGAAATATTTATTTAAAGATATTATTGGTCAAAACTAACAATATTTGACTTTGACCGAACCCAGACCCCTTATATTCTGGGATGGAGGGAGCATAAATAGGGTGACCATTGCCTTTTGTGGTACTTAGCTACTGTATTTTCAAGCCCTTAGTGCAGTTAATATTTTCCTATTCAGTTATTCTTTAGTCTTATTTAGCAATACCATGATCTAAACATACTCGTAGTAACGCAATTCTTATGGGTTTTAGCTATTTTGAATCCTTCAGGTAGTTAATATTTGCTTATTCTTTAGTCTTGTTTAACAAAATCATGACCTAAACATACTTGTACTAAGGCAGGGCATCAAAGGTACATGCATTCTTTAGTCCTAGTAGCAAATTTGTGTGCTAAATTTGCTTGCACATCAAGGAGGCAAAAATGTACATCGATGCTATTATCATATATTTGCGTAGAGTTTTCATGGTCATCATATGTCTTAGAATTTACAGTTTCAGCAATATGAATAACATAGTACATTCATTATCTAACTCAAACAACTTTAGCCCTTGACAGTCTTGGTATGTAACTGAAGAGCAGTTACTGTCAGAAGAGTACATAGGTATTCTTATTGTGTGTCGCCACTTTCTGAGAGAGTTACCTAGAGTTTCTTCCTTTGTATCTGAATGTAGACACTGAAGAGCCTGAAGAACCTGCCAAACACCATAATAGATTGGGACCAGCAGGCCTTGCGCTGCATTACGCAAATATCATCGATCTGATTAATACTTTTGTAAGTTCACATACTCTACTAAACATGTTATTGAACTGTTTTGTGATTAGAAGGATAATTTGGTCAACTTTCCAACAGAGGATATATCATGAGCTGTCATTGTAACATGTGTTTATCAAGTTCCATTGCATGGTTCAAGACACTGTTAGAAAAGCATTACTTATTTAATAAGGACCGCCACAATCAATTTCAGTTTCTGTGATCATTTTCTATGAAGAATGTGTGAACTTGAGTTTCTTTGATCAATTGATAGGTTACTCGACCAAGTGTAGTCACTCCCAACATGAGGGATGCATTGTACCATGGTTTGCCACCTACCATCAAATCTACTCTCCGTTCTAAGCTATGTTCTTTTAAACTCAAAGAAGAGGTTAGCCAGATTAGAGTCTTCACGTTTACTGTTATGCTAAGCTATGCACCTGAACATGGTTCTGCTAAATGGATGCAGCTTACGACTACTCAAATCAAAGCTGAAATGGTGAAGACTTTGCAATGGCTTGTCCCTTTTGTCCATAATACAAAAAGGTAATTTAATCTATCATTATCACCTATGATATTGTTATTGACATCAGCAAAAATTTCTCAGATCTTATTTGTCCAAACCAGGGCATATCATGGTTTCGGTTGGGTTGGAGAGTGGGCAAAAGGGTTAGCATCTCTACAATCATTCTGAACATAAATTGATGAAAACTGAAGTTCATCAGTGCAAATAGAAATTGATGGAACTATGATTGTTAACGATGACCTTTTTTCTGATGCAGATCTGAGAAGGACTACAAACTATCAAGGCAAATGGACTTCGCCAGAATCGAGACATTATATCATGCTGATAAGGAGGCAACTGAAGCACATATCCTAGAGCTTGTTGTCTGGCTTCACCATCTTATCAGTAAATCAAGAATTGACAATGGAGGTGTAAGGTCTCCCATCAAATCTCCTGTCAGTTCACTGACACAAAAGCGTACTACAATCACACTGTTGCCAGGCGAAACAAACAATTCATCACCAATTCTTACACAAGAGGATCAGGATATGCTAAAGGATGTGAAGTACAGGAAATTCATCCCTGGAATTAGCAAGAGTCAAGAGTTTGACACAAAGCCAAGACACAGCAAACAAAGTAGGTTGAGCAAGAGCAATAGTCATTCTCCAGCCAGTGGCGACAGGAAAGACTTGTTCTCAGTCAGGAGGTTTTCCATGCTTCCTGTTATTGACGTCGAGATTGATAGGACCAAAGCTTTGGATCTAATCGACAGACTCGACGACCTCAAAATACAGTGACTGGAACATAGGCCTGCAATTTGTGCAGTCATCTGCGATCCTGAAATCTGTAGCCCCAGCAGGGTTGTAGATAACTAAAATTTGTCCGCAGTAACGCCACCCGAGAGAGACTCCGAGGTGAGGAACTAACAGTATGTCAGATTGGAGCTGAGAAAAACCGATGGTAGCAAAAGATCATATTGTATATTCTGTACTAAATATAGTGAAAGAATGCTGTAAAGCTATACCGTTGCGTCTATCTGTACAAGAAATGAAAATGCAAGTTTTGGAAGGAACAAAAAAAGGAGAGGGGGAACTCTAGTTCTGAATTTTCATGGCCAGAATGATGATGATCCAGTGTTCCACATAAAAGTAAAATAAAACAAAAAATAGTTGTCACATTCGGAACTGAAATTTAAGGCAAAGTTGCAACCTTCTTAGTACAAAAGCATGTCCAGGTAGCTTAACCCACTACAATTCAGAAAAACAGTTGAGCCAAGTCACAGGATCACAAAACTCAGGTCGGTCTCTCTAGACTGCCGAGTGACAAGGGGGATTTCTGATGTGTTGTGTACGTAGATGGACAGCTGTTCTAAAATTAATTCGTAGTACAAAAGCATGTCCAGGTAGATTATCCTATACTTGTGCTTCGACATTATAATATGTTGTACTATGAACAAGTGCGGTTCTGTCATCTAAGTGTCTCTGATGCCTTCATTGCTCATGTTGGAGGTCTCTCCAGCGCCACCCAGCCAAATTTGCCTTTCCTGTAGTCAGACAATATGCGGAAAGCTGCTTGGCTTGTGTCTCCATTGAATAAGTGAGAAGAGAGCTTTGTGACAAACCTGCAAACATGTTCAAGTGTGATGTCAGAGCATTGGCTAAACTTCTATAGTGATAACAGATACAATGAATTAGAGAGGATCAAAGCATACATTTTACCACAGTCCCCATCTAAATCAATCTTGTATCGCCTTCGAAATGCTTCAGAACCTGTGAGATAGAAGCCCACCATTGAAGAAATGCAGAAAAAATAAGGCAGGAACATTTACAGTTCACAGCACACAAATGTTTGAAACTAGAAGGGAGACGGATTAATGTATTACTATCAGCTTCAAATACAACATGGTAGCCATTAGCTTGTTAGAAACCTGACCTACTGCCGGATGTCTTATCAACATCTGTACAAGGATAGCAGCCACATCAGCAAAGTCATATGATCTTTCTCCAATGTCATCACATATAGCAAGCTTAATTGCAGCTGTCTGGTCACTAATTCGCATAGGCAAAATTCCAGGCGAATCTAACAACTCTAGGTCTGTTCCGAAACGAACCCACCTGTTCAGCTCAAATGTTAGAAGCTACATAGTGCAAACACCAGATTAGTTGTACAATACATGAACGTAACAGTGTGTAAAACTACAAGTATGCAACTGCATAGCTTACTTCAGTTCTCTTGTGACACCAGGTCTAGGTGCTGCTGGACACATTCGTCGCTTTAGCAAGCGATTAATCAAGGACGATTTGCCCACGTTTGGATATCCAACTATTCCAGCTCGAACCTTGGGCACAATAGAATTGGTAAGTAAACATGTTATGTGTGATAGCCAAATTTAGAATAATCATGAACTCGTTGAGTTCCAAACAAGTTTAGAGATAGATGCATAATATCAGCGAATGTACAAAAAAGAAAAATGTTGCAAAGCCCATGAAATACTAATGTGCACATCTGGGTAATTAAATGGACAAATGAAACACAAGAAAACCAACACAACGTCAGTTGGATTACCGGGCGAGGAAGTAGTCCCTTTTCTCTTCGCTTTGTATTCACAACAGACGCTACTGATTTTGCCATCCTACCTAGTTTCATTGTACCCTGTAACATCATCAAAGAAAATGGTAGCAAGTGAATGATAAATACATATGGATCACAAGGTAGATCTGATCAGCTAGCTGCCAAACTACACAAGGCTATCATACCATGCCCAGCTGTCCATTGGAGAAAACAACTTTGGTGCCCTGATTCGCGAAGTAAGTGGCCCATGCATTCCTGTCCTCAGTTGAGATCATGTCCTCGCGGTTCAAGACTATAATCCTTTTCCGGTTGCCTAGCCAGGAGTCCATCTGATCATACACACCATGTCTAAGTAACATCTCAAGTTGGTTTCCACAGATAAACGTGAGAAATAACCAAATTTACAACCTTAGGATGGCTGGTGGACAATGGAATCCTAGCATCACGGATCTCTATGACAACATCCATGAGCCTTAACTGTTCCTTCAACTCTTTCTCTGTTTTTGCAATGTGACCAGGATACCACTGCAAAGCGCCAATTCAATGAGAATGAACATATTGAAGATTTTGTATTTTATGTTTTATATAATGCCGAGCACTTTTGCATGTTAATTCCACTAATGCATAGGGGCGAGCCCCTCCTGTTCTCGCAAAAAAATTCCACTGATGCACACCTTATATATACCTGCACTGGGCGCAGGGTTCTTGTCCAGTAGCGCAAATCAGCGTCCAGGACTTCCCAGTACCTGCCATCACTGGACTCCTCATATGCATATCGTGAGAGTCCTAACCTCTCTTTCTCGTACAAACCAAGCAACGTTTCACCAGAAACCTAAAAATGCACCATATAGCATTAGCAGAGCAAACAAAACATAGGTAACATCAAACTGATACTAATGATGTGCCTAACCCAACAAATAACTGATGTGAAGACCTAATTCCGTTAAAAAAAAAAAAACTCAACCTGCGGGGGGCAAGCCGCCCTCGTGGCATTTTTCTAAGAAGACCTTCTCCCGCAGGCCGAGAACTCCACACCCCCCCCCCCCCCCCCCCCCCCCCCCCCCCAACCACCCACACACAAGGAGCCAAACACCGTGTGAGAGCGGTTTGTCTCTTCTCTTATACCCGTGCTTTGGAGTGTGGAGAGGCGAGGGGATTTTTTTTTTTTAACCGAGTCCGGAATTCGCCCCCATTAGGGATTGAACCCGGGACCTGGGAGGTGCTACTCCGGCGCCTTAACCACTCGGCCAAGATCTCTTCTGCACCTATTTCCGTTAACTGATGTTCGGCGGTTCCTTATTCCATTGGGATTATGCAGATGTCAAAAGTTAGGTTTAGTCTCTCCTTTAATTAAAAAATTGGCACTGGTTCGCGCCCGTTCGTTCAAAAGAAGAAATTAGGTTTAGGGGGTGGGCGTTGAACTGACCAGGCTCCCATTTGGCAAAGAAACCAGTTGTTTTCATCTATCAAACGGTGCCCGGTTGCCCAAAACTACACTCTAAGGCAACAGCGGAAGTGGCTTTGGGTGTTTGGTGTGTGCCTACTTCCCATTAGAGCAACAGTTCAGCGTTGGCCGAGCTTGCTGCGGCCTTCAGGCACGTCTGCGCACGCAGCGGTGGCAGTGCGGGGAAGGCGGCGAGACCCAAGAGTGCAACTACCGGGGATAGAGGTTTCAGGCGATGGCGTTAAGCAAATAATTTCGAATGCGAACAAAACTACACTATCCATGAATAGAAAAAAAATTTCAAGAACCGGTGGGAATGGATAAATCAGGAATACTGAGCTCGAAATGGTCCACGAACCATGGCGGACTCGCTGGCCGCCGCCCTGAGAAGGGTGCGGCGGGGCAGCGTCTTGACGGAAGAAGGCGACGCCATGAGCCTCCCAGGCGCTGGCGCCGGCGCGAAGGAATTGGTGGGAGCAGCCCAAGAAGCGGCTGCCATGGTGAGGGGAGGGGCCGGGGGTGCGAACTGGAGTCTGGAGATAGAAGAAACGGGTGGCCGTAGGATATAATGCATCTGCCATCTTCAGTGGTGCAGCTATCGACAAAATGACGTCAGCTATCCAAAGGATGCGAGTTCAAAAGGGTGTTTAACATCCCTCCTTGCCCTGTGATTTATTTTTTATGGTAAGAACATTAGCATTACACATGCATCTAAAATCGTGATTCCAGCTAAAAGAAAATCGATTCTTTGACCAAAAGCCATAAATATCACATGTCAGGAGCCATGTATAGTCTAAAAAATTGGTGTCCTTCATCAGGAAACCATAATAATGCTACTCTAAAGAAGATCGACAAAAATTGTTGATGTTACCAGTTCAGATTCTACAGGTACTACTTCATACATTCACACTAGACTGTACAATATTAATACATCAACTAAACCACCTTAGAAGCTGAAGAACGAAAACTGTCAGACTAGCAATAGCCGTCAGATGTGACATATGGCTCCACCATCTGGGCAAAATCTTGCTCACATCAGCTGGCTAGATATGACAGGTTGCTTAAATCTTGCTTCAGGCTACGCATCTGCCCAGGCGCGTGATGATCAAGGTGGAACTTCAACTAATCCTACCCTTTCTGCAAAATTCCGCTATCATTCAGGCTCGTATTAAGGGATCTATAACCATGGAAACAGCATCACCTTCTCCCAGTAGAGCTAAGCAGTGCAACATACAGTGACACATCAGCCGAGAGCGAGCGACAAAGAACCCCAGAACGTCCAAGAAAGTCTCTACTCTCTAGACAAAGTAGTCTTGTCGCACCACGGTAATGAAATCGCCAGAAAGTAAAGCATCCTCTTTTTGTTTTCCAATTGCTTCACCATTTCCTTGTATATGCCAATATATTGGGGGAAGAGGAGTGTACAGATCTGTAATTGCACAAAAGAAAGAAAAAAAAAAGAGTAAGTTACTATATTAGCACCTTCCATAAGAATGGATTTGGCAAGCTAAAAGGATTTTACATGACAACAGGTAATCGAATAGCATTCAATGTCCATCCTATAACTATACTGATTCTTACGATTCTATCTAGAGGCAAATCTTAAAGCAGTTGACAGGGGCAGATATGCTAGTACATCACAAATAGTAAGTAAGGTTTTACATGGTGGATAATTCTTGATCCATAAATAAGAAGAGAACGATTTGGATATCCATGAAAATGAATGCTAGCACAATGGTCTCCAGCAACCCAAGGCAAATTACAAAATAACTATCCAATTTAAACAAACGTCCAGCTAAAATGTTAACCAACTTTAGCAGAGATTGCTACATTGGTTCAGTACAACAAAGCGTAAAGCACCAACTCTTGCCAACTGCAACTTATGCCAAATTCAATACAAGAAGGCCACTAAGGAAAAAGTAGTAATTTGAATAAATTTACCAAACATCATTTCCAACTTCACAGCTACACATATGTAAAAAATAATTTAGTAGGGATTTTCATATCTGTATTCAGTACAACAGTAGCATACGGCAATTCTCAACAAACAGGACTTTAAGCAAATTTTAATACTATATAAGACTGCTGAGGCGGAATTCAGTAGTTTAAAACATCAGTAACCAATGATCATTTTATGTTCAGTTCAAGAAAAGTTATATGCATGCTTGCACAATGTTGTCGTCAAGCCACGACGTATGATACCGCACAACATTCATCCTCATCTTCGTAGAATGGCTAAATCTGGTTCATCAAAAAAGAAGCATTTACCTGAAGCAAGGTTTGGATCATGTTCTCTTGTAGAATGCAGTACGAGAGTACCAGTAAGTACGGTAAGAAATCCACAGATTTCAGAGACAATACTACTTACACTCTGCCCAGACCAGTCCTGGTTGTAATGACAAATAGAAGTTTAGTAAAAAGATCAAATATAATTGCGAATTGGGGTTTTTCAAAATTATCTTACCTTGAACATAATGGCGCTTGCTAAAATTGTGAGGGATGTGAACATTGCATAGTAGATAGGAGAAACAACCGCGGTGTTGAAAGTATCTAGTGCCTGGAGGTTCAAAATGACGTGAAGATGCAAACAAACATAGTGAATGCTGTTATCTAAAACATAAAGTTTCTACTGGTGGTACCTTGTTCAGGTAGACTAACTGAATAATTATGCATGTAACTGAAACAGTTGCAAACAGCCAAGTTTGGAAATATCCAGCCTGATTTAGACCCTCAATTGTAAGCTTGATAGCAATGCCTACTGCCTTGATGCTCATTACCTAACAAAACAAAAGTCAAAGAGCACTCCATCAGAAAAAAGTGAAAAACTAAAATGAAGTTTGTACCAAAGGAATTTTCAAATCACTTACCGTCAAAGATCCTATCACCGAGCAAATACCAACATACACCACAATGTTGGTCTGCCCATAGCGGGGCGCACAATGCAGCATCAAGATTAGTGAGACAGCCAGCGCAGAGGCCGCATAGCAAAGAAATGCTGCAGAAGATAAGGAAATACATTACACAATGCACATTAAAATCCAATAACTTAGTTCTAGCGACCAATGACAACCAATCATCGTAAAATGCATTAGTTAAACCAATCATATGTACAACCATTTTGGACAGGCATATGAAATAACATAAGTATATTTGTCCGGGAAAGCACTGTTTCATTACAACTTTGAAACCTCGTGGTAAAAGTTACAATTTGTAGGATCATGTCAATTTCCAACAACCAGTTATATGCCATCGGGGAGAGTACCTGGTTGTGTTGCCAAGTGCCAGATCTGAGTCACTGAGCTCGGTGCCTCTTCTTCGGGTGCATGGAGAATGATCACGGTTGACCCAACTATACATAGCACACAGCCCAACACGCCCATCCGTTGCAGCTTCTCATTCAGGGTGAAATGGGCTAGAACAGCACTGCATCGAAAAAACACGCAAGCACATGTAAACCAGATCAATTCAGGAGCTCGTCATTTACAACAGAGCAGACAATGGTTATTCAGCACTCACAATCCTACCTGACAATTATGCTGAGTGCACCAAGAGGGGTGACCAGAACTGCCGGCGCAAACATGTAGGCCACGAAGTTTGCTATCTCTCCAATCAGCACTGCGAAGTTTCACAATTTGCTCAAGCGTCTCAATTTTTAGAATCAATATAATGAGCTAGCCAAAGGAATCAAGAACTTACTAGTAATCATCCCAACCCACCAGAGGGGCTCCAAGAGGTATCCATAGCCTCCAACACCTGCAATTCCGTCACCAACACAAATTTCACAAACTGGGCACTCATAAAGGCGCCTTTTCAACATCGATTGTCAAGTAACCTAAAATGGACCCCAAAACATCGTACAAAACGAAAGGAATTTGACAAGTTCTCCATGATTGCAATATATAACGAAAAAATAAAGAGAGAAACAAAAGCAAGCGCCTTTCGGTCGCCGGCGACGGACGGAGAGGGGCCGGTCACCTGCGCGGGAGCCGGCAGCGCCGGCGCGGCGGAGGCCCTTTTTCTTAACGATGAAACTGACGCCGATAAAAGCGGAGGAAGCGAGGGCGAGGAGCGCGCCCGTGAGGTTGGCGGCGAAGAGGTCGCCGCTGGCGTTCGGAGGGGCGGGACTCATCGACGGCAGACGGCGGCGCTAGGCCGGCGCATTTGGGGCGGGTTCCGAATTTCAGGGCTGGGTGGAATCGGATTTGGATTTTGGTTCGAATTTTGCGCGCTGTTCACCTGACGAACGTGAGATTGGAGAACGTATCTGGTGTTCTCCGTGAGATTGGCTGTTTTGTACGTGGTGTCCATCTCCGGTTACCCTCCGTGCGTCGCTTAGCTGTACCCTCGGCTCACCCTTGCCTTGCCCACATGAGTTATATTCTAGTAGAAGGCAAGGATGAGCCGGGACATAATGCACGTGTGTACAGAGGATAATACTTACTTCTTTTAGTTTTAAATTATTGAAGTTTAACTATTTTTTAGTTTCGTTTGATTGTTTATTTTATTCAAAATATTAGTTTAATTATGCAAAAATTATCTTTAGTGATGAAACTAATCATATCAAAATCTATGATAAATTTTTAAATATTTTAAATAAGACATAAGTAATATTTTAATTTTTTTAGTGATGAAACTAAATCATATCAAAATCTATGATAAATTTTTAAATATTTTGAATAAAACGAATGGTCAACATAACTCAAAAATAGTCAAACGTCAACAATTTAAAACTGAAAGGAGTATATCACAAGCTAGGAGTATTTTCAGGTGTGCAACACTAGTCCTACACCCGTCATATTCATCAGCGCAAAAGGTGAGTGACCCTCTCACCTCTGGTTCTTGTTTTGTTCCCGTAACTTTTTTTTTTTGCGATTACACAGTAAAATCCAGACACTCACAACGCACATACACTCACCCCTATAAAAACACGTACGTAAACCCTACCTCTATGAGCATATGCGAAGATTGAGCCGGCAAATTCTCGAGATTGACGAAGTCACCGCTGGCGCCTCGCTGTCGACGGGAGCGTCGCCTACCACTTAAAGCACGAAGCCGTTAAATCCTAGAAAATTCGCTCTCACGGAGAGTTGAACACAGGACCTCAGGTGCTACTAAAACTCTTGTAACTATTAGGCCACAGGCCCTTTCGCAGTTTTGTTCCAGTACCATATTCCTCTCATATCAGCTTGATAGTTACTATCTTTTGAAACAAAACTGCATTTTTTAACCTTATAAAGCGCTCGAGCGAGGTGCGAAACATTTGCCCGGGCAGGGCACGGCGTGAGCAGTAGGGTTATGGCGCACTGATAGCCCGGCAAATCGGAAAGTTTCACAGGAAAGTGCCAGAAAGCGAGATCGTACGACGATCGTGAGCCGTGCCTAATTCTCTGCTCGGTGATCGGATCAGAGCTCCTCAGCTTTGGAAGAAGATGACAAGAAGGCTGTAAAAAACAAGTGTTATGGCCGCGTCGATCTTCAACGCCGGGAAGGAATGCAGGAGGGCAGAGGGGATTGTTTTCCTGCTCGCGGACGACCGAACAGCCTTGCAGTGCACAGCCGGACCTACAACAAGTTGGTTGCTGGCTTGCTGCCCACCACGCCACGCCGTAGATTCGTGCTCCATCGATGACAAGTGAGAAGCAGTGATGCTGATGAAGAATTGGCGCGAGAATACGTTTTAGAAAATCCGTAGTGCTCTCCGCCGTCTGTCGGTGTGTTTCGCGCACGGTACCAGACTCTTGGCATGCTCTTCCTTCATTTTTTGCGAGGTGAAGACACTTCTATCCTTAGGCTGAAGGCCTAGGGTGTTCCCAAACATCGAAGAGGTGAGCTCCATCTTGGATTCTGGCATTTAGTGGAGGTTTTGCTCTGATGAAGAGCTTTTGCTTTGTGTGTGCTTGGACTTCGTGCTTCCTGCTCTATCAGTTCCTGAATTCGCCGAAAGTGCATTTTTTGGATGGAAGTGGTTTTCCTTCTGAGTATTAGTATCCTCCCTCTCACTATATATTCGCTTTGTTGCTTCCTGACTTAGGAACTTGCTCGGGGACAGTGAGGGAAGGAATTCGTTCAGTTTGTGTGCTCGCAGTCACAGGTCAGGTTTTTTTTTTTTCAGAAGAGGTGTGTCATGTTGTCGAGAGCAGAAGCACCCTTAAAGGTTATCATGTACTACCATTTTTCATTTTATCCCTACGATGGGATTTCTTCTTCCGAAGAGAAAAGATGAAACTAAACAGGTTAGTGGCTTAGTGTTTTGAAGGGTTGTTGACATGCAGCAAGTCCCATCAGGTGTTAGGTTTGGGTAGTCACTGGGTAAATCTCATCAGGTGTTTGTGAATTTGGTTGAATTAATTAGGATGTACGAATTGTTTTGAAGTTGACGTGTATGGCTTCTGAACTCAGCATGGTTTGTACTGTTATGCAAACAATGTTAGGGACACTCGTATAGATAATAACCAATAATGCTAGTACCAGTTGTGTTAAGCAGTGCAGAATGTTCAGCGTTGCAGCAAATTTTTGAGAAGCAACACTACAACTAACTGAGTTTCCATACCAAGTAACTGATAATTTCAGTTTGAGTTCCTAAATCTGACTGTTTGGTGACTTGTGGTTCAGGTCACGATCGGCGATTATTAAGTGATGGCGGAAGCTAAAACAGCAGCCTAATGTCTCGTCTTTTAGAAAAGAAACATTCTCAGCAGAAGTTTTGCAAGCGTGATGTGGCATTTTGATTTGGGACTTGGGAGCGAGTCTAGTGCAGCAGCTGGGTGCAAATTTTGATATCTGAGGCATGCATTGAATTTTCACCAGACGGCAGAGATGAAAGCTAGGCAGAGAGAACAGAGATTTGAATATACCAAACAAAGGCAGAAGTAAATAGGAAGCATAGAATTTTTTCTGACATGCATCTCAGAGCATCCATCGAGTGCAGTAAGTAATTAGTATATATGGAATTTGAATATACCAAACAAGTTGTCTAGACATGCATATCTTTCTGACAGAAATTTTTTTCCAGCTAGGTCTCCAAACCATATCTTCGGGTCTTCCTCTGAGTTGTCTCTCTTTCTTCTTATTTATTTTTTCTTCACGTCACGTTGGGAAGGGGAGTCCTTGCTTGTGTCGTGTCAGTAGCGCACCTGCATATTTATATTTGCAGACAAATTAAAGGAGGTAATCAACAAAAGAGTAGTAGTAAAGCAATTTGATGAAGTAATCTTAGTCAAATTTGACGAGCATTTATGCAAACGCTGGCGGTCTTAGATACTTGAACATCAAGGTTTTTTTTTTGGGTGGGGTGGCCCAATAATGATAATAATAAACCATATGAGGCCAGTATGCATGTCTTAGAGAGAGAAGTTAAATATGTAAATAAAAACAATAGATACGTAGTTAAATTAGTTATTCATTCATCAGATTATTACTATATAAGAAACGCGGCAACCTGCCAAGCTTTGCAATATAATGTAACGCAACCTAGATACGTACTAGGTAATTACTAGGGTCAAATCAAATGGGAAGTAAATTACTCTGCTGGGGAGAGCGGTGGCGTCGCCGGCGACGAGGGCTTCCAGGTCGTCGACGACGGGCAGCTCCTCCTCCTCCCTCAAACAGCTTTTGGCCGCCAGCTCGTCGTACGACTGGTCGCCGAACACGTTGAGCGCCATCAGCTCGCCGGCGTGTAGCTGCTTGCTGTGCATCTTGCGGGCGTTGGCCTTGAAGGTGGCGAAGCGGGCGGGATCGCGCACCACCTGGTGGTGCGCAGCCCACCGGCCGTAGAGATCCCAGAGGGAGGCGTCGGACTCGAGATCCCCCGCGGTGAAATAGAAGCCGCACTGCGCCGGCACCGCCGTGGCCACCAGGGCCACGAGGCCGAGAGCGACGGCGGCGAGCCTGCTGCTTTTCATCATCATCTCTTGGACGTCGTCTTGGAGAGTGTGGGCTGGGCGCGGATGGGGTGCCTGCCTGGGCCGCCGGGGCTCTCTATTATATCCGCCGGCCAGCCCAAATAGGAAAGTAGCATACTGCATCCTGAGACCGTTTTCAGTATGGTATTACCACAATGTTCTAGCTAGTGCAGTAGTATAAGAGCATCCTAAGTTTCAGATAAAAAGTGCACGCAAAAGAAAGATACCGCCGCATTACCCATATATATGCTGTTTCCAAATAGTCTCTTTACAACTAGGAAAGACGAATCTAAAGGATAGATAAAGGAAACTCACAAGAAGCTTTTCCCACTCCTGGACACCGTCAACACCAACAAATGTCTCAAGGTCCTGCGAGAATTACAAGTTAGGATCCAATCAAGTGTGAGAGCACTACACCACAAACAAATTTTGACACACACATAAAAGAAAAGATATTGTAAATGTGACAGAGCATCGGTACATGCCTGCATACATGCTGGTTACTCCATAAAATCTTGGCCAACTATCATGGCAGCGATCCACCCCATAACAAGGGGCGACTGCTGTTGACTCGCTTGCGCATACTGCTTCTGGATCAGATAAACCATTGGCCGCAAACTATATAAAAAGACAAGTGTTCCTCTTAAACTACTCTTTCACGGTGACTTGGTACTGGGTGATCGCTTCCCTTCTTCTGTTTGCCGCTCACATCCAGCTGTTGGAGTCCAAGCAAAAGGTCATTGGAGTCAAGGAACAACCACCTGTTGCTTCAGCTCGCCATGGCGTGAGAGATCTCTCTCGCAGCTTCAATCTGTTTCAGAGCCAGGAAAGCAGGGTTGTTGGCAATGGCCTGACCAATCAGCTCTGCACTCTTAGGGCCTGTTTGTTTGGGCTGGAGCTTGTCAAAAAGCTGCTTTTAGGCTGGTAGCTTTTGGAAGGCTGAGATAGTAAAAGCTGCTAGTGTAAAAGCTAGCCTGTTTGTTTACCTAGCTTTTGGATATCCTGTTTGATGGCTTTTCAGCTGAAATGAGTGTGTAATGTCTGAAATGTTCCTATGTACTGTTTGACAACATAAGAGTATGTGTAAACTCATTATAACTATCAATAGTAATATATCAAGAGATAAAAAAGAAAAAGGAATATTTTGAGAGACAAAAAGAGAAATAAGATTAGAATTTTCTTATACTACATACAATAGCCACGAGTTGTAACATATTTTTGTTACAGAATTCACGAGTTCCATCTCACGTGACCAAAATATACAACCCCTCCATTCGCTATTGGTTAGCATCACAAATGGACAAAATATATGAGTTCCATCTCGTGAGACCAAAATATGCCAACGAACATACAACCATCCTAGTCTTCCATGGCCATCAAAGCATCAGCTATGCTATCTCTAATTACATTCATGTCACCCTCCTCCATACCAGGCGTGGTTGGTTCAGATGATGGTCCTGGTCCATTGAAGTCACTAGGAACGAAGTCCTCATCTTCATCACACATGTCAAATAGGTCATCTTGCAAAGCACTTTCTCGAATGAAATTATGAAGTGCCATGCATGCAATGATTATTTGTGTTTGCTTTCGCTCTGAGTAACATGGCAAATGATCTAATATTCTCCATTTCATCTTCAAGACACCGAATGATCTCACCCTGTTCAGATGCAGGTCGCAACCAGAAAGTGATTCAGATTCAAAGTAAAAAGAAAAGAAAAAAAATGCGACGCGCATATACAACTACGAATATACAAATAACACAGTCTATACACTTTCTCTGCAAGTAGGCAGGACTACAAACATATATTAACATCACAAATGAAGCAGATGAAAATCATAACATTTCTATTGCTTATGATCTCTACATGCTACCGAGATCTTTACATGTTACGAGTAAGGCCAAGGACATGCTTATATACAGGAAAAGGTAGCTACTAACCTGAGCCCTGATGATCGCACTTCGCTTGTCTTGCTCAGCCTTCTCAACAATGAACTTGACATGCTCTGCTTCCTGGGCAGCAACCTGTTTTGCTTCAATGGCATGGGTAGATTCTTTCCCAAAGCTGAGGCTTGTGATGGGCACATCATCCAGCGCAATATTGAAGTTACTGGCCCTCTCAGTCAGAATCTTCCTAATCTCCCTGCTTACAGCCTGCGTTAGATGCATGCATCAATCGTTATCGTGTTCCTACTATGCCGCAACTATAATATGCTGTTACCATAACCAGCTATCAAGGGAACATGTCTAAACACGTGAAATCGTACCTCTCTTTGGGTGATCAGCTGACTGGCATTGTATTGCGCAACCACAGCCCTTGAGGGTTTCATGAATGATTGAAGACAGGACTCTCTCATTGAAGTTCTCCCCCAGGTTCCTGTAGATTGTAGGTAGCTGATCTGGCATTGGTCGCGTAAGAACACGCAGACCAATTCTCACCTGTAAATGTTACCAACTTGCATCAAAACCAACTACACAAAGGAACCAGTGCTGATATATTCTGGTTCTGGTACAAATGCAAAACAAGAAAATTGCAAGTACACACATATTAAGACAACTAACTCGCATGGACAGTATTTCTCTTGAAATACAATCAAGCATGAGCAAACCTTATTAAAATGGTGATAGGCTATGATGAACGAAAAGCTGGATTAACTTGCAGTATAAAAAAAATTTAAACATGAGGTTTGGTTATATATAGAGCTGAAACAACACATCATATTGCAACTATTCAACTGTTTACTAAAATCAAGGACATTCTCAGAACAGAATGCAAAATCAAGCTACCGACAATCTATGGGCTGCATCATTGCTAGGACTAAACCACCAAGGGGTTATGTAAAAAAAAAATGTGCTAATAACAGCTGCTGTGGGTTGCAACCTGCAACAGAAAAATGGCTCAACGTGATCATGCCAATTGGCTATTAAATCCACGCAACCAGTTTGGAACCAGAGAAGATTCCAACAATCTGCAGTCACATAATCTCAACTATTGCTACCAGAAGTACAAGTGACTACGCATGCACATCGAGCAGTCACATAATCTCAACTATTTAGTTGATGTCAAATATTGTATATTTGACCACCAATTTATAAAAATAGTATATATTAACAATATAAGGTTCATGCATAAGATGCAACAAGAGAAATATTTTTGCAATTCACAAGCTGTAAACCAAGTAAATTTTTAAAAATTAATGGCAAAGATATAAATGCTTAACTTCTCCGCGAAGGAAGATATAAATGTTGAACTTTAACCGAAGTAAAAATACATGATGAAGACTAGTGAGATGGGCTCTTCCTCCGTTCCCACTGACGGAGATGTGGCCGATTTTTGTTCAAACAATTATATTCATCTTGACAATGAGTTCTAATACGGTGTGGTTTCAACAAAGTTTAATGCCTCTCATCGACGGTTGGAGAGAACATGGTTTCGATTTGGTTCCTGCGGATTCAATTGAACAAGTAATGTTGAAGATGAGTAAAATAGTTTTTGTGTTTGTCTTTCAGAAGTAAGAGTATGCACTTTTTCATATTTTAATACATTTCTTTTCATTTCAAAAAGAATAACAATTTTATTTTGAAAACGCTTTCCAGAAAAATGATGGGCTAAATCTCTGTTGCGAATTTGAGCACACGGATCACTACCTGCACATGCCTGACGAGGAGATACAGCCTGCTATGTCACATAAGAGAATAGGGCCCATAGGCTTGTATTGGGTCGCAATCATCTGCTTATGCTACAAGAATCCCAACATTCTGATCCAGCCCACAGGTCTTCAAGTCGGCTGAGCAAGTTGTACTACAGAGACACGAGTCCCGACCGTGTACAGCACTTCGTGATCCTACGGCAGGCAGGCGCCCTCCAGGCAAACATCTTTAAATCCCGCCCTTGACGCGCATTCCGGGAGGGCATCGCCTGTGCCCTCACCCTGCTCCAATTCCTTCCACTCCTCCGATGGGAATGGCCGCCGCCGCCACGTCCACGTCTCGCCTCCTCCTACACCACCACGCCGCCGCTGGATCCGAGCGCCACCTGAAGCAGCAACTGAGGTACTCCGCGGGCTCGTTTTCCCTCTCGCTGCGTAGCCGCTCTGGCCAGCGGGAGGCGGCGGCCGCAGCGCTCCTGCCCGACCGCGTCACTCCGTTCACCTACGGCGTAGACGAAGATGCCGACGACCACCCGCGAGAGGAGTGCGGCTTGGTGGGGATCGTCGGGGACCCGGACGCCGCGTCGCTGTGCTACCTCGGCCTGCAGAAGCTGCAGCACCGCGGGGAGGAGGGCGCCGGCATCGTCGCCGTGGGCGGGGACGGCAAGCTCAAGTCGGTGACCGGTCTGGGGCTCGTGGCGGACGTGTTCGGCGACCCGTCCCGGCTCGCCTCCCTCCCGGGCACCGCCGCCATCGGGCACGTGCGCTACTCCACGGCCGGCGCCGCCGCGTCGCTGCGCAACGTGCAGCCGTTCCTGGCCGGGTACCGGTTCGGGCAGGTGGCCGTGGCGCACAACGGCAACCTCGTCAACTACCAGGCGCTGCGGAGCAAGCTCGAGGCGCGGGGCTACATCTTCAACACCTCCTCGGACACGGAGGTCATCCTGCACCTCATCGCCACGTCGCTGTCGCGCCCGCTGCTGGCGCGCGTCTGCGACGCGTGCGAGCGCCTCGCGGGCGCCTACTCGCTCCTCTTCCTCACGGCCGACAAGATGTTCGCGGTGCGCGACCCGCACGGGTTCCGCCCGCTCGTGCTCGGCCGCCGCCGCAACGGCGCCGTCGTGTTCGCGTCCGAGACCTGCGCGCTCGACCTCATCGACGCCACCTACGAGCGCGAGGTGGAGCCCGGGGAGGTGGTCGTCGTCGACCGCCGCGACATGTCGGTGTCTTCGGCCTGCCTCGTCCCGCACCGGCCCCGCCGCTCCTGCGTCTTCGAGCACATCTACTTCTCGCTGCCCAACTCGGTGGTCTTCTCCCACGCCGTCCACGAACGCCGCACCGCCTTCGGCCGCGCGCTGGCGCAGGAGTCCCCCGCGCCGAGCGCCGACGTCGTCATCCCCGTGCCGGACTCGGGCTTCTACGCCGCGCTCGGCTTCGCGCGCGAGTCGGGCCTCGAGTTCCAGCAGGGCCTCATCCGGTGGCACTACAGCGGCCGCAGCTTCATCCAGCCGACGCAGGCGATCCGCGACCTCGCCGTGAAGCTCAAGCTGGCCCCCGTGCACGGCGTCATCCGCGGCAAGAGCGTCGTCGTGGTGGACGACTCCCTGGTGCGCGGCACCACCTCGAGCAAGATCGTGCGCCTGCTCCGCGACGCCGGCGCGCGCGAGGTGCACATGCGGATCGCCAGCCCGCCCGTGGTGGGCTCCTGCCTCTACGGCATCGACACGCCCAGCGAGGGCGAGCTCATCTCCAACCGGATGGACCTGGAGGGCGTGCGCCGGGAGATCGGCAGCGACTCGCTCTCCTTCCTCTCGCTCGACAAGCTGCACAGCATCTACGGCGCCGAGGCGGAGGACTACTGCGACGCGTGCTTCTCGCGCAAGTACCCGGTGCTGCCCACGCTGCCCGAGCCGGTCGTCGAGCTCGAGGAGGTTTGATGTGGTGAGCAGGTCAGCTCTGCTGCTCCTCTGCTCTGCATTGGTTGTAGGCTGTTAGATTCAGTTTCGGTTGGACTTGCAACTTTGTGTGCCTGCAAGGCTGCAATTTATCGAGCATTATATCATGGTACTGAAAGAATACTGACTATCAACTCTGTTAGTCTGCTTATCCTTTTGTACCCCGGTGCTGAATACCGGTACTGTTTCATTAATTTCTCCAGTTCCCAAAATGAAATTGTTCTTCGGCAGATAACATGCACTGATGAACTAGGCTATCAAAAGGGTCCTCCCCCTTCTAATTTTTGTTCTGATTTCAGGTTGGAATCCAATTTGATTTCCCCCTTTTCTTGAATATCGCTCCAACAGTTTATTCTTTGTGAAGCAATAGCAGTAGTGCACCCAGAACAACAACAATGAAATCATTGTTGCGCTCCATATCCTTAATAAAACTGTACCAGCTGCATACTTCAGCCAAATGCAGCACATTATGTTGCAATACGATCTGAATTCACAGATACCATGCTTCTGTTCAAATTCATGCCTTCCTCCTATAAACGTAAGAAGCAGAGAAGTACGCAAAAGAAAGAAGCTCCAGCGCGGTGAGCGCGGCAAGCAGCAGATAGAAGTAGTCGAGGTGCCCCCGGTTGAGGTCGTCCGCGAACCAGCTCGTGCCGCCGTTCCTCCTCGTCACACCGTCGATGACAGAGATGAGGAAGCTGCTGATGAAGCTGCCGACGCCGAGGACGCTGAGGTACAGCGCCATCCCGAGGCTCTTGAGCGCGCCGGGGACCTGGTCGTAGAAGAACTCCTGCATACCGACCATGGTGAACATCTCGCTGGCGCCGAAGAGCACGTACTGCGGCACGATCCACCACAGGCTCATGGGCACCACCGCGCCGGGAACGTCCATGAAGCCGGCGTCCCTCGCCGCTCGCAGCCGCCTCATCTCCACCAGCGCGGCGACGAGCAGAGTGACCAGGGACAGGGCGATCCCGGTGCCGATCCGCTGCAGCATGGTGATGCCCGAGGCGACGCCGGAGACCCTGCGCGCCACGGGCACCAGGACGCGGTCGTACAGCACGACGCAGGTGACGATGCTGACGCCGAGGAAGCACTGCAGCGCCGCGGGAGGGACCTGGAACGACGAGCCGATTCTTCGGTCCAGCGTCGCCGCCTGCTTCGTGAACAGCGTCGGCGGCTGCGCAAACACGACGCCGTAGAGCAGGCACGCCGCCCATATCGGGAATAGCCTCGCTAGTCCCTTCTCCTCCGCGACCATCGAGTCTTCGGAGTTCTCACCATGCTCCAGCGACACAGCTTCTTGCGACTTCTTCCTCCACGCCCCAATGGCTTTGCCAACGCTGGAGAATGCGCTGCCATGGCCGGAGTCGTAGAACCGGTATGTCCTTGTGCCGAGCAGGAAAATGACGAGCGCGAGCAGCATGACCATGGACGGCACGCCAAAGCCGAGACCCCAGCCGACGTTGTCCTGTACATAGCTCATGAGCGCTATCGTGACTGTCGCGCTCGCGCAGAGCGCAAAGTACCACCAGTTGAAGAAGGATCCTCGGGACGCCGACTCCTTGGGGTCCGTCACGTCGAACTGGTCGGCGCCGAAGGCCTGGACGCATGGCTTGTGCCCGCTCTGGGCGATGGCCACCAGGTAGAGGGAGACGTAGAAGAAGACTGTCTGGAGAGAAGACGGCGGGCATACTCTTGGGCCAGTGGAGGAGACGCTGCATTGTTGCCTTTGAGATGATGGGATCATAGATGAGAGTGTCAACATTCCAAGTGCCTGCCAATTCGCAAAATTTGTATGAGAAGGATGGTCATTTTACTGAACAAAAGCTTGCAACGGAAATCTAGTGCAAAATTAGATACATTCAGGAATCATAACAACTGATTCACCCAGTGTGATTATTGAGAATGTTGTGCTCATGGGAATGACATTTGAGTTAAAAAACAGGGGAATGCTTGACTTTAAAAATGTTGCAGTTTTATTAGGTTCAAAAACTCTAAAAAAGAAGGGACCCAATAGGTTTCAATATTTACAATTTTAACAGGTTCAAAACTCTGAAAAAAAAAATGGGGCACTGCATATAGTTTTGAACCTAGCTTTCACAATGTTACAGTTTTTGACTTATCTTTTATAATGTTACACTTCCTTCGGTTCAAAAACTCTACAACAGAAGTTTCATGTTTCTTTGGACGAGCAGGTCATTACGGCAATTGTTTGTGATTCAGCATCAATCAATAACTGAAAAATTAGCTGTACCTGTCGATGCTCAAACCGGTACTGTTGATTCATTTCTCCAGGAAACATGATTCGAATCTCCAAGGGGCACAGAATATTTGTTAGCGAAATTAATTTTAGCGTGGCTCGCTTTTGCTTCCCAATTTCGTTGATTCTGTTTTTGATTCGAAAGCAACCTCCAGCAGGCGATACAGTATTTCGCCATTGACTCTCAGCTTACACTGAAGCAGGGGGCATTTTTTTCTTCTACTAAACACGCTGAAAATGACTGGACCGATCCCGTGTATGATCAATTGACTAAGACATGTGCAAAAAATGGTACGTATGTGCAAGTGCAATAAAAGTTGAAATGAAAATCGGTGAAGAAACTTGCGCATTTGAACGAGAAAGGTTGCAAAGTTTAGTTGAATTCGGAACGATCACGAAAGATCTCTGCAGTGGCGCAAACGCTGACAAAGAAAGTTGTTGTTCATGCTACGTCAGGTGAGATGGATGCTTGTAGAAGAACAATGCTCAAGTTTGTTCCTATCTCTACCTATCCCAATGCGGTCGCGTTCGCGGGTCGTGGGTATGTCCACGTCGACCCGTTAACGTGCACCGTTCGATGGGCTAAGCTTAAGATGTAGACCGTCAGATTCGGTTCGGGTTGGATCTTCGCCCGAATTCTCGCGAACTCTCGTCCAGTCTCGCCCGAGCGTACGCGAACTCTTGTCCGCTCTCTCCGTCCTCAGTCTGCCGCCGCCGCCGCTGCAATGTCCAACCCTCGATCCCTTTCTCCCGAGAACAACGCCCATGCCCGCCAGATCGTTGCTTCTCCGCGGTGCCTCGACGTCGTAGCGCTTGTCCGGCGGGCTTCTTGCCGCATCTCACACCCGCCGAATCCGCCAGACAGGTCAGAAACTATCGGCCGCTTCTCCCTCCGTGTCTCCACTCTAGATCCCTGGAGGCTGGAGTGTCGCCGTCGCATCCTTCCCACCCGTCGCTGGTGTGTGAGTCACCGCCTCATTGCCTGTAGCTCATTCGGTAGCTTGCCCACTTCGCAAGACTCGCCGTCGTGCTTACGGACAGGGCGCGCGCCAAGCGGCTGCCGTGCCGTGGCACTGCGACTGAAGGACCATCACCAGCTGCTCCCCTTCGATGTGCACGCGCTGGCAGCCGGCGTGGTACTCAGCTACCTCAGATGCATGCCCACAAATGTTCTCGCGTGATAACCATTCTCTCACAACCTGCTCACTAACTGCTTGATGAAATGCCTAAGAAGAGCGTGTTTCACTGGTGAATATTGATACAGCCTGCACAATGGTTAAATTTGGCAACTAATTGTTTGTGATGCATTTTATTAGTATGTCCTCTATGCAAAGTTCGATCGGTTTCATGGAATCGTCATTTCTGAATTATCAGTTCTACCATTATGGTGCTACTAGGTGCTCTATGCCTCTTCCCTGTCATTGTATTAGGTGTTTTGGAGCCTTCGCTCATATACAATTAAATCCTATTGGTTTTGCTTCTCCTCTACCATACCGCTTTAATTCGGTCTCCCACTATAGCTGACAAAATTCCTGTCCATAAAAACCATATGAGAAGAGCATGGGAGTGTCAGCAGCAGGGCAACATTACCTAAACCTGTGTCAACAGAGTATGCTGCATGCACTTGACGGAGCACCCTGACTACGAACATTTTGGTATGTGCCTCAAAGTCAGTTCTGCACCATATGAATTAATATGCCAAATGTTGTGAACTCTATTATATACCCGTGTGCTCATATTTACATCTCTGTGGTTTACTTTTTATGTCTTTTTTGCTCCTTCGAAGTTGTATTGGTGTAAACGAAACTATAACTCTGCAACTGAGTGCCTATAATATTTGATATGTGATTAAGAATAAAAAGCTATCTTCTATCATTTATATTTCAGTTTTATGCTACCGTGTGCTGCTATAGTTGGCTGTGCTGATTTACAGCTTGCAAGGGGAGAAATAAGGAAAGGAATGGGGAAAAGAAGAAAGAAATGAAGAAGCAAAAGAAGAGGTAAAAGTAGAAATCAACCTCAATTTATCTTGATATAACTCAGTCCTTAGCAGCTAAATTGTAGGTAAGTGCTGGTTGTACTCCTGACAATTGATTGTTGACGATTTTTTTAGTATTGTTGGGTGAACTCAGCTTATGTGCTTTATAATTAATAGTTGGGTACTTTACAAACATTCTCATATGTCCCTATTACCACGCCACTCAGTCTGTAGCCTCCTCCCTAATTATTATGGTTTTGCATTGACTAATTGAGCATAGCTTGAAGGTCTTTTTTTTTTTCCTGCAGACCAACCAAGGAGAACCACCACTTCTTTTATACACACCACCTTTACTGCCGTCAGGGTTAATTTATGTTTTGGGTCCACCACTGTAATTTTCTGTTTTATCAAAACCACCTTGGTATATGACAATCATATATGTATCTACCAGTCAGTAAAAATGTATTCAGAGTACACTTTATGTCCAACAGAAGCATCTAAAGGCATATTGATTTTAAGCATTGTGAATGATGTTGTTTAATTTGATTTTGATTTGTCGAGAACAGGTGTTTGTTTTAGTGCATGAAAATATTTTGTGGGCTACACTATTTCTTCATTCAGTAGCCAAACCTGTCTATGTAAGGAAAATAAGTTTGGAAGATGTCCTTATGATTTGAGCTTACAGTTTTGCCTCGGTTTATACCTAATTTACTCTATTTGGAAAACGACAATATTGTTTCCTATGCCGAAGTTTGCACAACAATTCCATTCATTTACATATAGGGCTGCATGTGAACAGCTTCTCAGCTCTCCCCTTTTCCTCAAAGGAAAATGGAAATGCATGCTGATACTTTTTTTTCCGAACAAATACATGTTGATACTTAAAGCTATTGACTTATCAATTTGTCATGCTGTTTCATCTTATCTTTATCTGTTTTAACCATATATATAGGCTGATTTAGATGCTTTCTGTTTTGGCATGGCTATTGGATCTTCCACATGGTATATATTTGCATTCTAATGCTTCAATAAATGTTTTCCAAACTTTATAATGATTTATTAGTTAATAAAGTAACAAGCAAAACACGTGCATACTCCTGTTATCTTAAACTTATTGTTTACTTGAACTTATTTCAAAATTATGTTATCTTAAAAGAAATTGGGCATCAAGCTTAAGTTATGTGCATTCCCCGACATTTTGAGATAGGTGTCATGCTTGAGTTTTGAAGAAGATAAAATTATCCTCTCACAAATGAATTTGAGAAGTGGAGCCAACTTGCAGCGATAATGCTAGCTTATATGCCAAATCAGACTTTCTTGAAGGGCTTGAAGGGTTAACATTTCAATCTTTATGATGCATCCAACATAGAGGTACCCCATCTCTACAACAACAACAACAACAAAGCCTTTTTATCCCAAGCAAGTTGGGGTAGGATAGAGATAAAACCTGCAAGAACCAACAAGAGAGGCAAAACCAACCAAAACGAGAAAGGGCAAAACAGGATAAAACGAGGTACCCCATCTATATATGGATAAAAAGACTATTTGCTTCGAATTCAGTTATTTTAACATACTCAAATGGTTCAATTATATTTAGCGGGCAATCAAGCGCGGCAAGCCGCGCCATCTTTCTAGTGCATGACATGAGACCGTTGAGCTGAGCTATGAACAGATTACGGAAGCAACTCTGGGACATATATGGTTGCCAAAATATCTGACTAATTTTTAATTTTTAATACCACATCAACGCGACTCCAAGCACCCTCGTGTTGAATCGGATACATGATCCCGTACGGATGCACAACCACGTGACAGCAAAAACTGACGCACGCAACTAAAAGTGGATTTTCTGTGCAAGAGGAACTGATGAACTATGAGCATAGGGGAAAAACAGCAATCGTCTCAGGGCGGAGAGAAGTGCGGTGAAGGTTGGGCGCTGACCGTAATGTAGAGCACGGAGGATGCGACGATGGTGCGGTAGCGGCCGAGCCAGGAGTCGGCGACGGCGGCGCCGAGCAGCGGCAGCATGGACGCGGCGCCCGACCACGCGTTGACGGCGGCGGCCGCCGACGCCGTGGTCTGGCCGAGCGGGCCGGTGAGGTAGTTGATCAGGTTCGACGAGATGCCGTAGTACGCGAACCGCTCGGCCACCTCCACCCCTTTCAGTTGGTAAATCCCAACCAAAGAAACGACCGTGATTAAGCAAGAGAGGCAAATCGAGCTCGAGTGCGATTGCGCGCGAGAGACTTACAGATGATGAACAGCGCGGACTTCCAGCCTCCGGTGGGCTTCGCGCCGCGGGGGAGGAGGAGGAGGGGATCCGAGGAGGTCTGGTCCGGCTCCGGCGCCATGGCTGGCAGCTGGCTTGCCACCGGGGGCGACTCCGCGGGGGCGTGAGCAAGCGAGCAGAGCTGTCCGGTGAAGCGGTCGAGTGTTCTTGACTGCAGCCTGCAGGAGGGAGGGGTGTGTGGGGAACACGGGCGAGCGGTGGTTAGTTGGTAGGTGGTGGGACTCGCGGGTGCTCGTCGGTTTTGAGCTGGGTCCGGCGTTTCTGCGGCGTGTCCTGGTTTTGAGTGTGTTCCGTGGGGAGCTTGAAAAAATTTCGATTCCCTTATTTCTGCACGATCCTGGGGAGATTGCAAATAAAAATGGACAGGTAGCCGGTGGTTCATCCGGTTTGAATATCAACTGTCATAAAATTTCGTCTCAAAGCATCATTTACAATTTTACAGCGCATCAAGACTAGTTTCCATGCAAATCCTAATTGAGGAGGAAGAACCATTTACAATTTTACTTTACATCTCATCGACTATGGAGCCACGAAGCCGACGCGCTCGCTCTCACAACAAGCTAGCGTGCACGGTTGTCTTGTTCTTGTACTTGTAGGTTGCCGCGAAGAAGAGGTAGGCGAGGAGCTCGAGCGCGCTGAGCGCGGCGATGAGCCAGTAGAAGTAGTCGAGGTGGCCCCGGTTGAGGTTGTTGGCGAACCAGCTGGCGCCCCGCGCCGCCGTGGCCCGGTCGATGCCCGACACGAGGGCGCTGCTGATGAAGCTCCCCACACCGAAGATGCTGAGGTACAGCGCCAGCCCGAGGCTGCGCAGCTTGTCGGGCACCTGGTCGTAGAAGAACTCCTGCAGCCCCACCATGGTGAACACGTCGGCGGCGCCGAACAGCACGTACTGCGGCACCATCCACCACAGCGACATCGGGACGGGGACGCCCGGCCTGTCCACGAGCCCGGCGTCGCGCGCCACGCGGAGACGGCGCGCCTCCACGAGCGCCGCGACGGCCATGGACACGAGGGAGAGCAGCATTCCCACGCCGACGCGCTGGAGCATGGTGATCCCCGACGGCACGCCCGTGTAGCGCCGCGACAGCGGCACGACGACGCGGTCGTAGATCGGGATGAACAACACGATGGTGATGCTGATGAAGCTCTGCAGCGCGGCTGGCGGGACCTTGAAGTGCTCGCCGATGCGCCGGTCCAGCGTCGCCGCCTGCTTGGTGAAGAACGTTGAGGACTGCGAGAACGCCACGGCGTAGATCAGGCACGTCGCCCAGATCGGGAACAGCCGGAGTACGGTCTTGGCCTCCTTGAAGACGCCTGCATCGGATACCACCTGCTGCTCCTCATCGACACTAGAAAAATGCACATCAGTTATCAGTTACTGCCTGTTACAGCGTCGAACACCATGCACCAAATTGATTCCCAACGACGCGAATACGGTCAGTACCTGAGTCCGGGCGCCGCTCCATGGTGTTCTTCCGAAGCCTGATGTAGAGGGCCCGCCTTCCGCCTGCTCCGCCACTCGGCGAAAGCCTCACCGGCGCGAGCGAACAGGCCTCCGCGCTTGCCGCCGGTGACGTAGTAGCGGTACGTCCGCGTGCCGAGCAGGAAGACGACGAGCGCGCAGGCCATGAGGACGCAGGGGATGCCGAACCCGAGGCCCCACCCGATGTTGTCCTGCACGTAGCTGAGGAGCACCAGCGTGACGGCCGTGCCGCCGCACATGCCGAAGTACCACCAGTTGAAGAAGGAGCTCCGGGACACGGACTCCGAGGGGTCGCTCGGGTCGAACTGGTCGGCGCCGAACGCCTGCACGCACGGCTTGTGCCCGCCCTGCGACGGGGTACAGGGAGACGTAGAAGAAGGCCACCTGGAGGGTGGACGGTGGCAGGCCGCCGCCGGGGGTGCATTTTTGGCCGCTGCCGGAGGGGAGCAAGGTTGAGAATGCCAGCATGCCCAAACCCTGCAACGTGCAAGTCCGGTCAGTCAAAATTCTCTTTACACTCTGAGCGATGAGTGAAGACGAAAGAAAAGCCACGGTCAACACATCATGCCCGAGAACCACACCATCGCTTTTGAAGGCCCAGGCTCCAACGGGGACAATTCAGTCCATGGGCTAGCTTATTCCCAAACGTTGTGGGCCAAAATTTATGCACTCCTCCTGGACTAAAATACGATTTACGTAATTGCTTGGGTAAAAGCCCGTGCACGACAAGACGATCAAAATATCTGCAGATTAGGTTCAAAAATATCTGCAGACTGAAGTTCTGAATCTCGGTACAAAAATGAAAACTGATGATTACAGTAGCGCATGAATCAGAGGTGGACTAGATGCTCCTCCCTTCCGTTTTCCATGATTCCATCAGCGATGACGCTAACTAACACACTGCGTTAATGACAGGTACTTACAGAAAGTGATGTGATGTGACCACGCCAACAACATCAGTACACCCTACGATATTTTGAGAACAACTTGGCCCAACAACGCTCTATGAAGTAGCGTCCCAGACCACCTGCCCGTGTAGTCGACGTAATAGGATTAGGAGTCAGTCAATGAGGAAACACAATTGCTTCCTTTAATTTCTCTCTCAATCAAACGAAGCGTGAAGGACGAAACCAAGAGGACAAGCGGACAACTCAAAAAAAAAAAAAAAAAAAAAAGAGGACAAGCGGAACGAAATTAAGAAAAAGTGCCGAAATGGCCGGCCGGTTGGGATGTTGTGCTTACGAGGATGTAGAGAGCCGAGGCGAGCGTGATGGTGCGGTAGCGGCCGAGCCAGTTGTCCGCAACGGCGGCGCCCAGCAGCGGCAGCAGCTGCGCCACGCCGTTCCACGCGTTGATGGCGGCCGCCGCCGCCGCGTTCCCCTCCCCGAGCGGGCCCGTCAGGTAGCTGATCAGGTTGAACGATACGCCGTAGAACGCGAACCGCTCCGCGATCTCCACCGCTGCAGCACGCGAACACCCGCCCCCGTCCGTCGGAATTAAATCTCGGATCGGCTCATCAACCGCTCGATCGGGTGAAGATCGATGGATGAACTACTGTGCGCGTGTGTTGTTCGTGGCAGTGGTGATGAGCGGTGACGAGGATGGACTGGAGGGAAGAGAGAGAGTGGGAGTACTGCTTGCCTATGATGAAGAGCGCCGACCTCCACCCGCCGGTGGCGCCGCGGTCGGCGGGGAGGCCGCGGTGGTCCACCGCGGACGCGGCGGAGCCGTCCGCCATGCCGTCGCCGCCGCCGCCGCGCGCGAGCAGTGGGTCCGATCCCGAGCCTGAAGGAGACATCGCGGATCGGGGATTTATACGAGCGGCTGGAAGAGGAAACACGGCCGGAGAAGCCGGAGAGGTGAGCTAGCGCAGCCGCAAAGCCGCTTCGCTCGCCAATCGCACACGGTCGCTTCTGTTCTGCCGCGCGCGGCGGCGGAGGCTTCGAAGCACAGAACACGGCTCTGAAGTCTGATCTGTTTCTCCTAGTACTCCACCGATTTTTATTGCTACAAGACATGCTGTTATCTGCCCCACCAGACATTATTGGTGACAGGCACCTGGCGAGCACGGTCAATTCTGGGATCGCATCTGCGCTAGATCGGGCACAACACGACTACACGAGTGGTGCGTGTGGCCTGGTTTTTTTTTTTTTTTTTTTTTGAGATAGTGCGTGTGGCCTGGTGGAACGAGCGTGCGTGGCCCCTGGGCTCGCGCGGGCTGGGCAGAAACCGCGGCCGGACCAGTGGCGGCGGATAACATTCTATACAGCGTGACCGGCCTGCGTAGTGCGGCCCATGCATGATGGTGCGGTTTGCACCTTTGCCTTTGTTATCTTATAACTTGACACGTTTATTCCGGTTTTATGGAAACAAAAAACGAAGGAAAACAACGTGTAAATGTAAATAATATAAGGCAAAGTGTCATTCTATTCTAAATTACAGGTAAATATGGTTTGCATTATATTGTTCACCATGAGGCCGCTATCAACAACATGAAGCACAATGTATGAATATGATGATCAACTCTGATTGTGTGCCAATATTATGGTATATGCAATGCTTTTCTAGACGTCTAGACGTATTAGAAGTATTATACATTTTTGCACTATAGCAGCAGAAAATCCAACTATGTAGCTCTACTTTTGTACCATGGCAGCAGAAAAATTCAAATATATAGCATTGCAAATGACACATATCGAAATAAGACAGACTCATCATTTATTAGTTCTCAATTCTCACAAGTTATAAACATAATAAGCAAATAGCAATTCATAATAAATTAATTAAATGCATTGGTTAATCATCTATATCTTCCGCTTGCTCCTGCTCATAGTCCATATGGATCACGTCTTGTTGGTCTAGACGATTGCCCACATTATGCTGTCTAAACATGTCTAGAGCGTGTTTAAAGGCCACATCTACACGGTCAAAGACCATCTAGACAATCTTAGACGTGTTTTTGTGTCTAGAGTGGTGTGACTAGAGCCTAGACTCAGCGTTCACACAGAGTCTTGCGTCTAGACGCGCAAAACCCTAGTGGGTGGGTGAGCATTTGCAACAAAATGACTTATGTGTGGGAATCTTGAACTTTGTGTGGGAGTGTCAAACTCCAAGCCACTTACGGGCGCTTTATGCAATTATCAGTCCTAAGGACATGATTTTTCCATTAGCATGTCCATAATTTTCTAGGGAGAGAACAAAACCGTAGGGGAACTTATTGATTCCAGTAGTGTTTCATGCAATTGATGGAGTTGCTTCATCTAATATCTGTAGTAGTATAATTCCAGCCACAAAAGCGAATCATCCTCTATACGTGGTGGAATATTTGGAAAGAGCGGAATCGGCGCATTTTTGAAAACAAGCAGCGAGATCACATCCAGGTAGCTTTAATAGCTAAGGAGGAAATAACCCTTTACAAAATGGCAAATGGAATGCAGGGGCACAACGGAGATGTGGCTCCGGGTGATGGATACGGCGAGGTGGAAATCTGAAGCTCAACGTCTGAGAGTGCTGCTCTTCCGTCCCCTTCCTTTTCTTCTCTTTTAGCGTCCCTGGCCAGCCTGTTGGCCACTCTGTTTTCTTTTGTTCAGTGAGCCAGCTATGGGCTGCCTACTTTGTATTATGTGAAACTCCGTAGGGCTTCTGTCCTCCACTTCTCTTTTCTTCTAACTTAATGAAAAGGCAGCGCACCTGCCAGCTTTCCTTCAAAAAAAAAATTAGATGAAGCACCCTGCGATGCATATTGACAAAAATAGTAGTGGTGGTTGGTGGAGGGGACGGTGAGGCGGGAGACGCCGCCTATGGTGAGGTTGGAGAACACCATTAGACGATACTCAGATGATGCCTCAGAACATTTTTTTAGAGAGCCTCAGAACTTATTAGGTATTTGGTGGTAGCGCATCCAAAAGAAGGGGATTAAGTCAGAAGCAACAACTTGTTGCTTGAATCACATTTAACCCCTTCCTAGGATGCGCTACTATACCGGACTTGGGTTTGGGTTGTAGAGAAGACAACAAAAGAACATCAACACTTGTCTACTGAAAGGAATGGGACTTTTGTTCCTCTGAAATTTTTTGTGTGACCTAGTCATATTCACTGGATTAGACGTCCAAGTATCTGTGATAAAATTTTGACCCGGATATTCTAATTTTCAAATTGTTGGCTCTGCCGCTGCTCTCCTCGCTGTACGGTGACTCCATGCGTGATGTTTATTACTCTACTCTTGTGTGCCAAATTCCCGGCTCGTCCAACATGAAGTGGCCCGAGATTTGTGGCATCCGGCTCGTCCGGCTCGTCCTATGGAATTGTCATTTTGTAGGAAAACTGACACATTGAATTCTTTTGTTGCCTACATTTTAATTTCCACTGGTTTTCGACAAACAGCTGAAATTCATAGGGAACATCTGCTTTCCATACCATTAAAAAAAAATTTGTCTGTGGGACACTGCTTAATTAATGTTGGTTTGTCTCCAAAACACTGTAGCAGGAAAAGTGACTATTTTCATTTTTTTTATTTTTGGCACAAAATACATTGCAACTTGAAATTTGGCACAAGCACATTACTATATTTCTTATACATGTAGTTGTTTTATATTTATTGTTGAGTGTTTTCATAATTTTCTAACTAAAAATTTATTTTTTAGAAAATAAAACTTTGCAAATAATCGACAAAAAAATCAAGAAAACCACATGGGCAGGAAATGAAACAATCCACATGTGTTCCAAATTTAGATGTAATGTATTTTGTGCATTGAAATAAAAAAAATTAAAAATAGTCACTTTTCCTGCTATAGTGTCATGTAGACAAAAGTCATGTTTTCTCAATGTTTATGAGACCAAAAGAAGAGATACCATGTTCAGGAGACAAAACCAACATTAAGCAGTGTCCTAGGGACATGACTTTTCCTCAGCATGTTCGAAATTTCCTAGGGAGAGAATAAAACTATAGGGGAGGTCATCCATCCCCTATAGTATTTCGTGCAATTGATGGAGTTGCTGTTTTGGCCGGAATTATACTACCGTCGTGGTTACATGAGGCATCCTAGCTTGGATGCATGTTGTCAAAAATGGTGATGGTGGTTAGTGGAGGGGATGGTGAGCCGGGAGCCGCCGCCACCTATGACGAGATTGCAGGAGAAAGCAATTCAACGACGCTAAGGTGAGGCCCCAAAACTTTTTAGATATTTGGTGGTAGCGCAGCAGCAAAAGAAGGAGATGGTCTCGGACTCAGAGTCCGGAAGCGCTACCACCAAATAGTAAGGCTAGGGGAGGGCAGGATGGAGTTAAAACAATTTCCATTACATAATAATAGAGAGATTAAACACCACATGATTGATAACTAATGTTCAGAAAGTGCACTTGGGGGGCATAACCCCCTCCCCCACCCCCACCCCACCCCTCCCCCACTGGAAAAAAACTACGACAGATTGTAGAGAAGACTACAAAGGAACATACCCGATCATATTCATTGATTAGACGTCCCAAGTATTTTTTTTTTAGAGAAAAGGGGCTTCTCGCCCATCCCAAGTATTGTGACCCAGATTCGAGTGTAAAAGGTCTTAAGGTGGCTAGGGGTGCAATACCAACATTCTTCATCACCTAGCCAGCTGATTCACTCAGCTTCCTAAGTATCTGTGACCCAAATGTCCTAATTTACTTTCAAATTGTTGGTTTGCCGCTGCTCTCCTCGCTGTTCCGTGACTCGATGCGTCATGTCTATTTAGACTCTACTCTTCTGATCGAGCAGTATGTATTCCAAATTCCCGGCTCGTCCAACATGCAGTGGCCCGAGATTTGTGGCATCCAATGGTGCCAAGCAACCTCGGTGTTCCACTGATGCAGTAATCATCCAGAACCCAGCCAATGGGATGCTATTCTATTTTTTCGTTTTATTTCAGAGAATTCAAGAAGCAAATAAAGATATAATAATCAATCCCATTTATTTTGCTTACGAGGATATAGAGGAGCGAGGCGAAGACGATGGTCCGGTAGCGGCCGAGCCACTTGTCCGCGAGCGTCCCGCCCAGCAGCGGCAGCAGCATCGCCACCCCGTTCCACGCGTTGAGCGCCGCCACCGCCGCGGCGATCCCCTCGCCCATTGGCCCCGTCAGGTAGGTGATCAGGTTGGCCGACACGCCGTAGAAGGAGAACCGCTCGGCGATCTCCACAGCTGCAATATGCATGCACGTATCAACCCAGCGCATCAAGAAAATCAACACGCAAGCAATGTGTCCACCGTTGCTCGTATAGAAGCACAGAGGCGTAGCTTATATAGTATACACACTGGTGATACTTGCCTATGATGAAGGAAGCCGACTTCCAGCCGCCGCTCGAGGCTCGGGAGGCCGGCCGGCCGCGGTGGTCCACCGCGGCGGCAACGACGGCAACTTCCGCCACCGTGTCGGAAGCGGAGCCATCCTCCATACTTGATGAATCTCGAGCAGGGTGTCCGGCGTCCAAGCCGGAGCCTGAAGACATCTCCTACAGCTAGAGGTAGCATCGATCGTCGGCAGAGGTGACCTTATTATATAATAACTGCAGAGATCAGGGAGACGACCAAGAGAGAATCAATCAGAGAAGGCGGAATGAGCTTGCTTGAACGCTCGTGCTCATTGATTATTTACTTCCCAGTTGACTTTATGATCTTAGAGAGCGACAGAGGGAGATTATGCAGTCTTGATTATTGGAGCGCATGAGCCATGAGAAGCGCGTACATGGTCAGCAAGTTGATCGACAGGCTTCGCTGTCCCGGACCCGATGCGCGAGCGGGTCGCCACGACGGCGGCGGTGGCGGCAAAGAATGGAAAACGAGACCTGCACGTGCGCTGACTATCAGGTACAAGTTGCCGTTCATGGATCGCGTGGTAGAGGCGGAGCGGCGCCGGTCTTCGCTAGCCAGGCAAATCCCTGATCGGTGGCGTGCATCTCCAGGAGTGGAAAATGGAAGTTGCGTTTGCACATGCGTGGCGGCGCAGCCGGGATCGAGCCGGTGAGGCTTCCCAAGGACTGGTGCACGACACGCGGTGATGGAACCAAATCGTCTGCCGTCGCTTGTCAAACGGCACAGCGTGCCGTCCCCCATCCAAACCGTTCGTTTAAGGTTTAACGATGCTGGTGGCTTCGATAAGAAAACACTCCATCGTGCCTAATTTTGCAAGCTTCTTTGGCACACGTTTGGCCCAAATAGCAGTGCTATCGTTCTCCTTATGAATTCTGAAGTTTTCCCCACAGCTCTCTCTCTCACCGTGCGGAGAACAGGAATCAATTCCTCTCCCAAACGACTAGTGCAACCAAATCCTCCGCTGCCGCTACAGATTATGATATATTGAAACGAAATAAACAACAAAAGTCTTGACATCAAATGGAAAAAAAGGCAAAAGAAAGCCATAAGGCAAAGAAGAAGAAAAAGGAGTTTCAAAGATCAATCCAATCCTGTGTGAGTAGGTTGATCCCTATAGTATAAAGCCCGGGGGGGCGGTCAATACCCCCCGCAGGTCGAGTTTTTTTAAGATCAATCCAATCCTTTAGTCTGTCAAGATGTTTCCCTTTAGCTCTTAAGACCACCAGCTCCATTGTGGTGTTATAACTTGTATCTTTAGGCTCTAGACATCATCACAGAGTGTGCAGTATTGAAGTAATTTTGATAAAATTGTTATGTCTAGTACAATTTAATCTCTAGATAAAAGTTAACTAAATGTTTTATTTTTTATCGTTTATTCCTTGTTTTGTCCTTACATGACCATAATCTTGTTTTGTT
This sequence comes from Eragrostis nindensis, assembly GCA_012490785.1. NCBI lineage: Eukaryota > Viridiplantae > Streptophyta > Magnoliopsida > Poales > Poaceae > Eragrostis > Eragrostis nindensis. The sequence continues at coordinate 51,615 of JAAXCT010001461.1, forward strand.
TATCCTTTTATGGCAATTACCTTATTTTCTTAATTTATTAGTGGATAGTCTAATATATGCATTTGTGTGGTTGCATTAGTTTTGTTTACCGATCGAGACAACTCTCTCTCACACACACAGCCATCTGAACCCATGTTACACGCATTCAGGTATCAATAGTTCACACCACATAAGACGCACATATATTTTTATAAAAAAGAATCATGCGGCATGCTTTAAGTAAAACAACAAATCTCACAAGAGATATCATGGCATCCATGAAACAAGAAATCGTATTTTTATAATACATACTAACATAGTAATGGAACGTTTTGGGTTCGCTCATGGCATAAGGTATTTGTCTCTTCTTTTTTCTAGAAAAATGGTGATGGTACTGTACTCAATCCAGGACCTGGGATTGCCAATTTGCCATGCCGCGTGGGCGTGGGCGACGTCTGACAGAAGTTTGTGGCACCTCAACGTACCTCAGCAGCCCAGACTTACAATTCAAAGCTGAATCAGCCCGTTCGGCAGCACACATTTGCAGCCCGCTGCAGCTGCACCTGTTAAGCCGCAACAGGAGAAGCAGCCCATCCGTTCGGCAGGGTGGAAGAAGGGGGCGGGCTGCGAGGTGCGCGCGAGTCATTCCCGCGGCCTGTTGCCCGCGCGAATCTTATCCAGTCGCTAGCGTTCTCGCGTTGCCCAAGCCTCCACTCTCCGCTCCTCCTCTCTGCCTCGCCCGCCGTCGCCGCCCCCGCCGCTGTCCGCTCTTTCTCTCCGCCTCGGCCGCCATGCCGCTGTCCGCTCCTCCTCTCCGCATCGGCCGCCCACGCCGCTGTCCGCATCGGCCGCGACCGCCCCACTCTAGGTCTGGGTTTTGCCGCCGTCGCTGGATCCGTGGCGCCGGCGGCCGATTCGGTGCGACGCGTCCACGCCGCTGGCGGCACCGCCTGGATTAACTGTCCCCGCGTTCCCCCCTCCAGTCACCGTCGCCGGCACCACCTCGTCGACTCATCGTCTCGCCGTCGCCTGCCGCGGATCTGCTGCATCGTCGCCGTCATCCTCGTCACCGTGGTGAGTAGATCCTGCCGCCTCCACCTTCATTTGGTCCAGTAACGAGCCGGTTTATGCAGTGGCGAAGCTAGGGATGTAGACACCCAGGTGCACACCTTGATTCATAGCCCTCAATTGATGGTGCTGCTTCGAAACAAGTTGTATATTGTTTTCTAGTTTGCCGTAACAGTTTAGTGTTGCCATGTTACCATAAATCTGGTTGCTGTAGCTTCAAGGTATTGATTTGAAACCCTAAACTTGCTGTGGCTTCATATGCAGCAACCGGATCACAAAAGGCATCTGTGTTACTTCTGCCATTGGATACGCTGGCACGCTCATCCACCGGATCGTGCTCTCCTACTGAAGCCAGGCATCAGTCTTCCTTGCGTTCAAAACGCCGCCGCCAACGAATCAAGGCAAGTTGTGGTTATTCTTTAACTCTAGTGTTAATATTCCTTTGTGAAATGAACTGTGGATCGAGTTACTCTATGCAATGCCACACTGGGCTGTGGGTACAGATGGACCGGAACCGCGCAATTTGGGACTATGAGGCAACCAAATTGTTGATGGAACTTTGAAAGCAGGAGAAGACTCTTCGCAACTTCAACGCCATTGGGCCAACTGGACTAGGCTGGAAACATATTCACCAAGGCCTCCACGAAGCCTTTCCAGGCTGATATGATCACAGAAAAGCAAGGAACAAGCTTGGCAGTATGAAACGATCCTACCAAACATGGCTGGGTCTTCAAACGCAAACTGGTCTCGGCCGCGACCGCAACACTGGCGGCGTTTCAGCTGATGACTCCTACTGGGAGGAACATGCAGATGGGGTATGTGCTTCACCCAGAACACTCTTTGCACACATGATGTACCCGTACCTTTGCTTAATCATCTCTACACTGCAGGATGAGGCCACCCCTGAACAAGATCGTGGCAAGCCTCCACCCCTCCTTGAAGACCTGGAATTGCTATATGGGAGGACACCCCAAGACAGGGGCAATTTGCTCTGCGCTGGGGGTGTGAATCAGAGGACACCATCTTCTCATGTCCCTTCTCCTGTCCCTGCTGACAGTCCTCGCGGCTTGGAACAGGAGTTTTTGGGGGGCTCTGCTGACAGAACAGCGTCAAAGAGGACATCTCTTGGAGGGAGCGTTAACAGCCTAACAAAGAAGAGGAGCCGTAGCTCAATGGAAGATGCTGTGCAGGTCATGGCAGAGACCTTTGTTCAGAACAACGCCATGATGGCCAAGAAAGATGACGAAGATAAGATGATAGGTGTGTTGGATGCATTGGGCGAAGATGGATTTATGGAGGGAACAGAACACTACTTGAAAGCTCTGCATCTTTGCAAGGATCACTTGAATCGTGTTCAGTTCATGCGCCTGACTAGCCGCGAGACCCGCATTGCTTGGATCGATTTCAACTAAGCTACTGAAATGAACTGGGACATATATTTGTTTCCTTGTTTCAAAGTTGTATGAGTGTGCTATGTCATGAACTATGTATAATATGACATTTTTCTGGGGCCTTGAGTGCCCACGACGACGTAGTTATTAACTATTTGTAATAATGTGTGATGGATTATTTGTGTAATGTGTGATGGATTATTATGAACTCTACTATTTACTTACTTCCTGAATTATAATTTTTGCTTCGTTATAAATTTTTAATTAACTTGCTTGCAACTGATTGTCTTCCTTTTCTGTGCAACAGTTGAGAAGGAAGGCATTTGCTGGATGAAGTAGCAGCCACCTGGTTCAATTAGGGAAAGGTATTACTGCACTTTCCTGCACTGTCCCAACGGTATTACTTGTCCATTGCTTATTTTTGCCACCTGTTGTATACGTTTTAATTTAAAGACTTGTAGGATGTCCAGCATAGATGAGGCGGCGTTTTTCGACTGGGCAGCCATTACTGCTGCGTGTGCAGCAGTGGTAAGTACAGCCGAAGAAGAGGAGTCTGACGAGGAGGAATCGCCACCCCCGTTTTAGTTTCTCACCGGCCGTCAATGGGTTGAACTGACCTTGAGGGACCGGGAAAGCTGCAAACGGAACTTTTGTATGTATCCTGAATCCTTCTATCACCTCCATGACAAGTTAGTTCAAGAGTGTGGTCTACAATCTACACAAGAGGTTGAGTCCATTGAGGCATTAGCCATGTTTGTGTGGGCTTGTGCAACCCGTCAGTCAACTAGGAGATCATGGACACGTTTCATCGTTCCTTAGACACTATACATAGGAAGATGGCTCATGTGGCAGATGTCATGCTAAGATTGCCCAAACAGTCATTTGTCCAAAGACCCAACCTAGTCAAGTGTTAGTCCTAGGCTGCAAAAGTAGTCACCGTACTTTGATGGCTGCATTGGTGCTTTAGATGGAACTCACATTCCAGTTAAAGTAAAAAAGGATTCACGAGAGGACATGCTCAATAGGAAAGGTTGGACAAGCTTTAATGTGTTAGGAATAGTTGATCACGAAATGCGCTTCACATTTGTTGGTGCTGGGAGGTCAGGGGCATGCCATGACATGGCCGTCCTAAGGGATTGTCAACAGGACGAATGTTTCCCACATCCACCGGCAGGTTAGCCTTCAAATTCATTCATGAAACACTTTTATGTCTTGTTACTATGTAATTTAAACCATGCGACGAAGGATTTAAGTTTATGTAGTCATTTTGAACTGTGTTGTATCTCCATCAATGACTAATGGTCTATGGGATTACTTTTTTGTAGGAATGTTTTATGCTGTGGATTCTGGATATAAATTGCAACATGGTTAGCGCCGTACAAGAATGAAAGGTACCATCTCCAACAGTTTGTGGAAGTACCCCCTACATCTTTGGAGGAGAAGTTTAACCATCACCATGCAAGCATTCGCAATGTGGTTGAAAGGGCATTCGGAGTGCTAAAGAGCAGGTGGCACATATTGGATGGAATTCCTTTTTATGCCCCCGCCATGCAAGCGAAGATCATCATTGCTTGCTTCGCACTCCACAACTATCTGGTTGAGATGAAAGCAGCAGAGGAACCGCAGATCCTTGGCCACCCTGTGAACCGTATTGGGATGGATTTACTTGCTGGTGATTCTATTGAGAGTATGCGCGTGTGGACCGGACTGTACCATATCCCAAATTGAGGTATCACAACTTCCTGATCATAGCAAACATTTCTTTTCTCAGTTGTGACCAATCGTTGCTGTTTGTGTAATCAATTTTGGACTACATGGCAGATGGAGGAGGCTTATCAATGAGGCATCAAAGGATGAGGGTTGCAGGACGTCGGCAGTCCGTTATGTTGCATTTTAGAAGGTACCATTGCTATCTAGTAGTGGTCGGTTAACTGTAATTTTTGTCCAATGACGCATCAATGGATGAGGCTTTCAGGAGGGCCTCAGTCCCTTTGATACCATTTGGAAGTGACAAGGTGTATGTACTAATATTACGGTAATTCTATTAGTTGTACGAAATGTGTGTATTGTAATGGACTGCTATTTCTGTCTATATGTAAACTACACGTCATGTGGTATGTATTTGTAGCGCAAATTTGAGTGTTTGTAACCGCAGCCATTTGAATTGCGATGGAGGTAATTTGAATGTACTAAATCTGTTGTGTTGGCGCCAATTTCAAATGAGCCACCTGGTCCTGCGACTTCAAATGGTTGATGTTGCCTGCGCAATTTGAAATGGTTCCTGCTGCTGCTGGTGCCACTGTTCTGTCATAAGCAGCTGCAACTGCAGCCGGCTACAAATGTGTGCTGCCAAACAGGCTGAATATTTCCAGCAGGTTTACCTATTAGTCCTGGGCCAAATACTGGCTTTGATCAGGCCTAGCCCAACATTGCTTACCGAGACATAATACTCGTGAAGCTACCCATAAAAGTTCGATGGACTTTGCTAAAAAAAAAAGTAAAAATAAAGTTCGATGGACGAAACCAACAGCAAAAGCAGTCTCAACGCAACTTGGAACCACGAATCAGCCAAGCAGTTTACATCACGTTGATATCTTTAGCCAAAGCGAAGCCATCAGTTTCCCATAACAAGCAGAGAGCCTGTACAGACACGGAGTGTTGCAAGCTCACACGCACAGACCATGCCTCTCCACCGAATGTGTCGCGCGACAAATCTTAGAAAGTCCTGGCAAATTCACCCAAATCCATGGGCATGTGAGTGAGAGTTAGTAGCCCGCACGCAAGTCTCGGTGGATGTTTTCGGAACGAACATGCATGCGACAAGTTTATTCCTTTGTTTCCTCTGTTCTGTACTTGGATGACGATGAAGAGGCTCTTCATCAAAGCACACATTTACACAGGCAGCACAAAACATGCGTGCGCTCACCGCTCTCACCATTTCCAGGCAAGGCAACGACGCGAGGACACGGTCAGCATCGATCGCTGGCGAAGCACGAACTGGGCTCGCCATCCTTCTCGCGAGTCGCGAACGGCTGGTTACCGACAGAAACAAGCGGCGGCCATCATCAGCTTACTGCTCACCAAATTAAGCGTGGCGTCGTCCATCAAGTCAGCGAAATATAGAGAGGGAGACACGGATTAGGCAGGTTCGCGAGCTGCGTAACGTCCGCGGAGAGAGCGACACGGAACGTAACCGCCAATGCAAGTCTCGCGCACGCCGGGCTCGTGTTGCGCCAAGTGTGCCGCGTGCCCACTAAGCATTATCATTTTCCAGCCATATTATTTAGTGAAAAACTAATTTTTTTTTTGCGATGATAGTGAAAAACGAAATTAAAAGTAATAACCTTGGAAACAAAAACGATATCGACTCCATTCAGTAGCAGCTTGATGGAATATAGGCCTAAGTAGTAATATGTGAATAATTCGACTCCATTCGGTAGCAGCTTGATGGAATGCGGTGTTCGTGCACAGCGTAATCAATCGATCACAATGAAGGCAACAAGGCTATATCGTTGGATAGAAATCACGAGAATCACTACCATGCCAAAATCACTGTGACTAGCTATTTCCATACGAGTCCGGTATTTCCAAGTGAGGAAGTTGGGCAAAAGGAAAGGTGACCGCCGCAGTAATGAATACAATGTTTTTGATGGAAATTTTTTAGTAATACAGTCAATTCGATCAAAAAAAAAAATCTCTCTTTCAATTTCCGAGAAGATTTTTCCCGTTTCCAGTCGGATCGTTTCAGTGTTTCCCATATTCGTTTTCCCATTTCTTGAGTACAATCGTCGGTAAATCTGGAAATTCCATCACCGTTTTCAACCGCCCGTCGTCCTGATCCCGCCCGGCCGGCCTATAAAATGGCTCCCGCGCGGCTGCCAGGAATCCTCAGCCCTCATCATCTAATCATCACCCACGCAGAACCAGAGGAAGTGAGAGAGAGAACCGTGCGTCTCAAGTGAGGAAGAGCGAGGTACGCAGCTAGGAGCTCTCACCAGTCACCATGGCCAAGCCCGTGCTGCTCTTCGCCGTCTCGCTCGTTCTCGTCCTGCTCCTCGTCGAGGTGAGCAAATCGACGCGAAATTCCTCAACAAAATCACTTCTTTTTTGATCGGTGTATGCATTCATGTGTCCGGCCGCCGGTGCTAACTAAACTCTGTCCGTTTCTTGTTTGTGTTCTTCTTTACCTGCAGACCACTGCGCCCCAAGGGCAAGCCCACGCCATCGGTAAGTGCATCGATTTTATACTACTACTTATCATCGGAGGTTGCACGTTGGTAGTTAATTCCTTAGTGAAACTAATAATTAACTCGTATGGATATATATTGCAGACTGCGGTGCGAGCTGCTCGTACCGGTGCAGCAAGTCGGGGCGTCCCAAGATGTGCCTGAGGGCGTGCAACACCTGCTGCCAGCGCTGCGGATGCGTCCCGCCGGGCACCTCCGGCAACGAGGACGTCTGCCCCTGCTACGCCAACATGACCACCAAGAACGGCAGGCACAAGTGCCCGTGAGCAGCGGCTTCATCGATCCACCCCATCAACGACAATCAGCTTTGCCAAGAACTACTACTGATCTACTACTCTACTATATATCAACCTGCTTGCTATCTGCAGTACCACCACTGTTGAAATACACATGGGAATAATTAAGCCATTTTAATTATTGTCTCTCTGATCAGCGTCTCTCGATCATACTTATGCATGAGTAAATGTTAAACAAATGTGTTGATGCGTGCTTGCTTGACACTACCGTTCAATCATGGCAACGATTTCAGAAACTTAACTACCACTACTAACAATCAGCACGTACGAATGGCGAACAAATTCGATGCGGCGTTCAGGTGGAAAGTGCCTGGCACGGCGCGGCCTACGAAAAAGCTGCTTGTATGGACGCCGGCTGCTACTAACACGGGTGCTTTGTACGCTTCCTGCATGTGATCCGCTCGATGTGACTGAAATTGGCATCGCCGAGAGCTGGCAGCCATGCACAACACCCAGGCCCATTTTCTTGTGCTCGCCAGGGTGCACGGGCGCGATGCTCTCGACGGTCTCAAGTCTCGGCCGCTTGGGAACGAAACGGTCGGTCTGAAGTCTTGGCAAATGCCAAGTGCGCTCTGCTCTGAAGTGTTTGGATGTGGAACGCGTTACGAGGTACCGTACGTGGTGACGCTCTATGTTTTCATTGACCACAATTTTTGTTGCGATTATAAGCGATTGCGCCGAACAGAGAGTGTTCTTTTGTTAGCGCTGCGTCTAGTAAAAAGTACTTTATGCTATACCTGGAACCTGCTACGGATGGTGGTGTGCGGATCGATGCCAAAGCAATGATGCTGAGTGATTAGTGTTCTTATCAATCTAGCTAATTCTAAGTCCTTTCACCATATGATTCGTCGGGCGTCCACCAGCCCACGGACCTGTCAAAGGGGGAATGTCCCCAACTCAATACTACTCTCAGCGTACGTTCTATGTGACGTGGTCTCCTTCGCCGCTTCTCACACTTCTATGTCCTGACAATTCCATTTCTTCATTCCGTGTGCATTGATTCAGAAATAAAGAAATTTGTTTCGGGCATAAAGAAAAAAATGCTTACAGTCATTTCTGTGGGCTGCGGGCGCGAGAAGTAGCGGCAACCGCCGTGATCTCATCTGGCGCCGACGAGGGAGACCCGAGATGCCTTCCATAGGGGTCACTTGGGATCGGGGGTGTACTCGAGAAGGCGAAATTTTGAGTGACTGATGGATTTGAGGCAGGCTTTATGCATCTATGTGGCTGCTCTAGTATTGCATAAAATATTTTGTATGTCATTAGTTTTAACTAAAACTTTTTGTATGTCATCCTAGTCCACGTATCATTGACACATCCGGTCTCATTTGTCATTAAGAGTTTTTTTTTTAGGGTCATTTGTCATTGAGAGTTTGAGACAACAATAAAGTATTAAAAGTTTTTAAGCGGCATATAAGAGAACTCCCATTTTCTTTATATAAAAAGAAATATTTATCAGCACGAACGATTTTAAACATGGATAGGTAAATTCGTTAGTTAAGTGTAACATCCCAAAATTTAAAAGCAAAACAAAAGTAACTATCACTCCAAATTTAAATTTTGTCTACATCTTACCTTACAATAATTTTTTTTTCCAAAATAAAATTCACTAAATAATTCACACATAGTTTGAATCTGAGAATTTCTGTAATATAAAACTCATGCTCAAGTGTTTGCTTCCATTAAAAAAATGCACTAAAAGTTTGAACTTTTCGAATTTACAACAAACTAAAATAATTCTTGGTTAAACTCTAGCAAATTCACCTTGAATTTAAAATTTTGACTTTTTAAAACTTGCACAAAATGCACCATATGCATTTCTAGAGTTCTTGGCTTCATTTGTGTATTTGTTCGAGTTTGTTCTCTGTCAAATTTGAATGGGGCCAGTTTGTTCGAGTTTGTTCATTTGTGTATTTGTTCGAGTTTGTTCCTGGTTAATTCCATAAAAGAAAACCCAATTCTCTTCTCCTAAACCGCTCGGGCCGATTCCCATTTCTTTTCTCCCATCCAGCCCAGCCCAACTTCTTCCTTCCCTCCTCTTCACTGAAAGCCGCCAGTGGGCCGCGTCCCCTTTTCTTCAGCCCACAGCAGCCCAGTCCGGCCCGTCTCCACCCTTCTTCCTCCTCTCTCCTTCGGTCAAGATGCCGCGTCGCATCACCCAGGCCGCGCCCATACCGCCGACGCCGCCCTTCGTCACCGGCTCGTCGTCCCGTCGTGTCGGTCACGTGGAGCTCCGCCAACTCGTCGCCTCGTCCCATCGAAGCTGCGCGCCCATGCCCCTTCTGACCGACGACTGCGCCATGGTCCTCGAAGACCGACGACCTCCATGCTTCATCGTCATGCCACGCGAGCTTCTCTCTCGATCCGTCTCCTCGCCGAAGCTGTAGCCATCCCTCGCTCTCGTCATCGCGGCAGAGCGCCCATGCCCCCTCTCCTTGACCCGCCGCCGAGACTGCGAAGGCCGGCGAACTCCCATGCCATGACGTCGCCCCAGCTCAGCCTCTCCCTCGTCCCATCCTATCCAGTTTCCTGCAGCCATGCTCTAGCCCTCGTCATCGCGCGCAGACGTCCATCCCTCCCCCGCTCGTCGCGTCTCGTCAGCCTTCAAAGGCGACGACCGAGCCGACGACGAGCGATGACCAAGACAAGCCGCTCCCGGCCTCAACCGCCTCGCGCCGGCTATAAAAATCGATGCGCCACGCCCTCCTCTTCCTCGCGGAACACTCCTTTCCCCTCCTCGAGCTCCCGGCCGCCCCAATTTCCCATTTCCCCCTATTCTTCCTCAACTCCGGCAACGCTCGATTCACCGCCGACGAGCTCCATCTTCCCGTCCTCCCTTGCCGCCCTGCTCCGCTGTGCTCCCCTGCTTCGTCCGCGCCCCTCCGCGCAGCTCGGAGAGCACTGGGGACGCGGGGACACCAGATCTTAGCCGCGCGCCGCCGCCGCCGCACTCCGCTCCGACGCCGTCGCTCGTCGCCGGCCGTTCCGCCACGAGCCCGTCGTCGACGCCTTGCCGCCCCACTTCGCCGCGTCGTCGCGCACTTGCCCGGCCGACGCGAACTCGACGCGTCGCACTCCCTCTCTCTCTCCGTCGAGCACCGCCGCCGAGATCCGCGCGCCGTCGCTGCCCGCTCATCGCCGCGCCCGTACGACTCCGTCGAGCACTCGGTGAGCTTTCCCTCACTCCTCTCTCCCTTACGCGCCCTTCTTCCTTCTCTTTCTCCACGTGCACGCGACCCCGCTCCATGCGCCGCCGCCCGCCGCCGCGGGACGTCGTCGCCGGCAGCCTTCCTCACCGCGCCCGGCCTAGCCGAGATGCGCTTCGCATTCGCCGCGCACGTGCGCACCCTCTCGCGCCCGCAAGTGCCGCCAAATCCCTCTCTCTCGCCTTTCTCCGTAGCTCGCCGCCGCCCTCGTCAACTCCGGCGAGCTCTCGCCGACGCTCCACCGCGCGCCGTCGACGACATCACCCAGCCGTAGCTCCGCCGTGGCACGCTCGTCCTCCGCGGCGAGCTCTCGTCGCCCGCCGTCCATCCTAGACGCCGGCAGCGAGGATTCCGGCGACGCGCCGCCGCGTGTATCCTGCTCCGGCCACATTTTGACCGCGTCGCGCCGCCTGCCTACGTGGCGTGCCACGTCGTCTTGCGGGGCCCGCTTGACTCGGTCTCCCTACACAGTCAGCAGCCTCCCTCCTTTTATCTTTCGTGCACCCGGTTCACGTGAACCAGTGACTCATGGACCCCTTGGTTCACCATGAACCCAGTTCACCATCTTTTCCTATATGAAAATAAATCAAGAAATTCCAGAAATCCCCGGACCCTGTACATTTTACATATAAGCCCCTAATCTTTTCAATAATTCTGTTTAGGTCCTGTATTTTTACAGAAACACCCCTAAACTTTTCTGTAATCACCTTTCGACCCCTGTCTTTTTACACCGAGGTCCCTAACTTTTTGGTAATTACGGATAGGTCCCTGTAATCTTTCTGTAATCATAAAGAAGCCCCTAGAACCCTTCTGACCTTACAAATAAGCCCCTAGATCTTTAATCTCCGTAACTTCTCAACCCTAACTCCGTTTTGAGCGGTTCTTGCGCTCACGCGTTCGTAGAAACGCGTAGTACCCTTTGGTACTAACTTTGAAGCTCTAGAATAATTCTATGAGCCTTTAAAACCCCAAGTTCCACACTTTGTTGATAGAATCCCCTCTCGGCATAACATGCGACATCAATGCCGCATGTCACAAATGTCGTTCGCCATTTGACGTTGAACCTAATCATCTCGCCATACCATCTCACTCCAAGACCTAGCAACCTCTTTTATCGCAACTTAACTCCAAACCTAACCTAACTCAACCATCGCCCAATCAAGCTTAACCTAATGTTGCCACCTGCACCTTCCAAAACTTATCGATTTATTATTCTTGCTTATGTGGTCTTTATTTGGAGCTTATTGGAGTTATTGTGCATTATTAATTTAATTGCTAGTTACCCTTATTTGATTGTGGTATTTTATCTGTAGTCATGCACTCATATCACGCATAATCACGTGCACGTACCACCGTCATGCGCTCAGCTCATGACAAATAATTAGTAGCTTAATCTTAGTAATTAATTTAATAGATAATATAATAACTAATCATCATTAGGTAATACCTTAATCTATAGTTAAATAATTAAAGTGACACACCATGCACTTGTATGCTTGTTGCATGAACCTTTTATATAGGTTGCGACCTATATAAAGCCTTGTGCTGCAAATGTACAAAGAACACGTACACACGTTGTTCTACCCTCACTTACTCATGCACTTCTCATTGTGTTTAGCATCCTCCATTTACATCAAAAGCCCTAGTATTCGATGCATTGCTCCTATTAGCCTAAGACAATAAACCTATATTAAAGTAAAACTTGACGCATCATACATGATCTGCGTCTCTTATCCTTCTTCGGTGTTCTGTCAGTCCTTATTTGGAGTTAAATTGGATCTTATTTGCTCTTTTCGATATTTATTTTCTTTGCGGTAGTTTGTTTATACGTAATGTTTTGATGCGCTAGATCACGCGAGTTACTACGTGGAAGAGCCAGAAGAATACAAGCTTCAAGGAAGATTCAGAGGACCCAAGCTTGAAGGAAGGATCTGAGGACTTGGATTACGAGGACGTGAAGAAGAAGACTTTAGTGAAGGCAAGCCCTAACTCCCGTTGATCATGATTGATCCTATGATTTCAAATAATCCTAATTAGAGCCCACTTTATAAATTGCATGATGTTTAAATGCTTAGTATGTCCTAAGTACTTGCTGATTGCCATGCCTTGTTATTGTTTACCCTGCTTCCATTGTTAAACTTAGGGACCAACATCATTAATTCTTTAATGATATGTTGGAATGCCATGCTGCTTAGGACTATTACACATGAGTACTTAATTTAATCTTGCTATACATGCTTTTTAGTGTTAAATGTGTGAGTGCTTGGTGGTGTGAGTGTGAATATGAATTGTGGGTGGGACTAGTGACAACTTGTGAAACTCCTAGTGGGGATGTTACTTTGGCGGGAGCAGGCGAGGTAGTCCTCAAGTGGGGAGGGCTATCCCTGGGATGCGACTCCTCAGTGAGGATAGCTATTGAAGATGCCTGCTTCGGTCGTATAAGGACCGGTTCCTGTGCCGCCTGGCCTAGCACCCTTCGTACAGCCACAAGTCTTGTATGGGCAAGATTTGGAACCACACCCTACTATAGTGTTCACCTGGTATCCCACTCGGAGGCAGGAGTTGCAGCGGAAGCCAGGAGAAGACTCGTGGACAAGTGGGAAGCGGGTCCGGCATGTGGATACTTTTCAGGCCTTTCTATATGATATGATATGATGAAGCCCCTGGTTGGATGAATTTCCGTGGGTGGATGCCGGTGACACCAAGTAGGTACGGGACCTCAGTATGCCTGCCCAAACTGCAATATCAGGGAGGACAGGCGTACCTTGTGGGGAATCGTGTACAACCTCTGCAGAGTGTATAATCTATCCGGATAGCCGCGTTCCACGGCAATGGACGATGCGAAAGCTTTGGCCACACAAGATTAGTATAACGGTGTGTGTTATCCCTTGGCGTGTTTTTGGAATACACCGGTGTGGAACCGTGCGCTGGTTTCCGGCCAGCACTAAAACATGGGAACTGGCGGGATGGATTGCATCTCCCCCAGGGCCAAACAACCCCACTAAATACCAAGTATGTTAATCTTGACTGTAGTCTGCAAACTGCTTTGCGTTCCAAATAAACCTTGCATAAAGTTGGCTTTTTGCCGATATGATGAACCCTAGCCTAACCTTGTTTGCGAATGTTGGTTTAGGCAGGAGAAGACTTCGTAGAAGACGACGACGTGTTGGTTTTCGGTTCTGCTCCTCAAGTCTGCTTGTGGTGTTGGGCTATGTTTTCCGCTGTCTGCTTCACCGTTAGTCGGTCGGATGGACTTGGATGGTTTTGAATCCTTGTCGTACCGCCACTAAGGGTCTTATATCAGGTACTATACTTATTTACTTATTCGAAGTATGCTTTTGATTATCATATCTGTGTTCTTGTGCGTATCAGCTACTGATCCAGGGACTGATACTGGATGCATAACAGATTCCAGAATTGGGGTCTGACAGAGTGGTATCAGAGCAATACTTGACTGTAGAACGAAAACCTAAGATTTGTCACGCTCGAAAATGTCTATTTTCAAAACTAGTTACAAAACCTTCCATATAACCTTCCCCTCTTCTGTTAAAATTCTTTGCTTTCCTCCCCGTCAGCCTCAAGAAAAGAGTTTCATCCAGAAGTGTCTTTGTGCAGGAGTTTCAACCCAATGAAGAGTGTCAATGCCGCTCAGGATACCAGATCCTTGGAGACATGCTTCTGTTACTACAACTGTGGGCGTAAGGACGCCAATTGCTTCTTTTTTCGACCAAGCGATGAAGCAAGAGCTGCAATAGCCAGAATGGAGAGTGATGTGCCTCAAGTTCCAGCTCCACCTAGAAAGATTCAACCTTCAGTACAAGAGCGTCCGGAGCAAAGAGCTTGGAATAGAATGGACAGTAAAGACCTGACATCAACTCCTACCATCGCCAATGTACTCGAAAGATTGAGTAACCTAGAAGAGTCCATAAAGAAGATCAATGAGGAAGTCGTCAATGTTACAAAAGCCCGGCATCTCAAGAATGCAAACAAAAGCTTCAACTGGAAAAGGAAGAACAACCGTCAAGCTACATCTGCAAAGATCAAGAAGCCAAGGTGTACAGCACAAGGGCCTATCCCTCACCACCTGACCAAAGTGCATGATGATCCAAATAGCACAAGTCCGCCACTCAAGGTTGACCGAAAGGTACCACAAAGAAATCAGAAGTGTTACTTGTGTCGGAACCGTGGACACTTCGCAGCAGATTGCCCTGAAATGCTCGAACAAGGAAATCAGGATGACCGCAAATAATGTCAAAGTTTACAATCCTGAAATCGACAAAGTACATCCAGTATGCAGCCATGCTACTTGAGCCAGAATTCCCAGAGTATCCTCCGCAGGAAGGATAGCCTCAAAGTCCTGCTCAACCCTTTAGAAGGATGTTACTCTTGCAACAATGGCAGTAATCACTAGGAGTAACTACAGAACTTGTAAGGCACCTTGTAATCCTGAGAAAAAGGATTGTAATAGGGTTGTAAACCTTTGTATGAGTAATGAAAAGTATCAGTGTTGTCCTAAAGAAGCATGGATTTATGTCACAATCTGTGTTCCAATAAGAGTTGAGTTGGAAAAAGAGAAGTGAAAGGCTCCATGCCCTGAGAATTACAATGGTCGTACTACACGAACTCAAGTAACATCAGGCATCAAGGCAGTGAAGCCCTTTCAACACAGAAATGTGATGAATAGTTTTCCTTTAAACCGACCAATTCACCTGACCCTTTCGACTCTTTTTGGTCAATAGGCTATTGGTCGAGTTCTGATGACAACGGAAGAAACGATAGTCTATCCACCCTCAAGCCTTAAACCTCGTTCATAGTACGCTTACATTTCAGACCAAAACAAAAAAATCGCGTTGATTGTGTGATTTGATGATTTTGTTGTTCTCTGTTTCTGATTCCTTATGCTTGTGTGCTCTTAATGAAACCAAAAAAAAAAGTTTAAGAGCAATTTAATGCCAAAAACCCCCTCCTAACCTATACCCGAACCCCTATGGAAGAAACCCGCCGCCAGCTCAGAATCAAGCCAGGCAAGAATATGACATAAATGCAACTAAGGATCACAGTTCAATTCGAAAGTTTACAAGAGACAGTGCTACAAAAATCAAGGCATCAGTTGTTTGTCGAACATCAGACACCTAAAGAAATAGAGGAAGACAGACAACGTCACATAAAGAAGAGCTTAACTAAGAAGGCAATGTCAATAACCGCCAAGTTGATGATGACAGGTATCAACCACCATCACAGTCAGCCCAGCTCACAGTGCAATCCGCCCCACACTGACCGAGCAACCGGAATTAATTTCCTCAGTTGTGAAACCTCCACAGTCAAGAAACCTTGCCAAAAGATGAAGCTCAAGTCACCTGCCTATGCTTGCACTGACAAAGATGTGTTGATTACTAACGTTTGCCTCAGAAATGTGAGGAAGACCGCCAATGACTTGGACTAAAGTGGAATGTGAACCAAGAGGATAAAAGACTATACCCATGGAATGCAGCCTGAAATACTTTGGAAGAAGTAACAGGAGTCTGAGAATACCCAGAGGTCACCGAGATCAGTTATCAGAATACCACCTGACCAAGACAAAAGTGCAGCATTGAGCTCATTCCTAGAGAAAATCCCTGATAAGCCAAGGACCCTATCAGAGGGCAGCCAATGGACTCACAGAACTAAAAGAATTGCTAGCAGAGTTACGGAAAGGATCTACTAGACCAGGCCCTTCTCCTTGAAGATCACCTGCTATGTTCGTCAAAAAGAAAGATGGCAATCCCAGAATTTGCCTTGACCACAGTTCACTCAGTGACATCCCCATCAAGAACAAGTAACCACTGCCCAGGATCGATGACTTGTTTGATGAGCTAAAGAGTGCCAAGTTTGTCTCCAAGATTGACCTAAAAGATCCAAGTGCTACCAGCAACTGGAAATATGAGAAGTAGACATACTCATGAGAATAGTAATCCCTCGTTATGGTGAGTATGACTACACAGTAACAAGTACACGCTAAAGAAATTAGAAGTTTCAGAACAAATCAGACTCAGTCTACAGATGGCAACTATAGACTTTGAGCAGTAATATGTGGTATTGGAAACAAGGTACCATGAACCTGAAATGGCCAGAGTTGACTAAACTCGACGAGGTAAGAATATCAGTATGAGGAATAGTGATGGATTATATGATTTCTCAGTCCTGAACTAGACAGATCGAGAAAAGGCATTTGGAAAAGCCGCTCATGGAACGGAAAGTCTTAAGTCCCCTGGAAAAGCGGTTGTGATGGTAAATGCACTGGATCGCAAGAGAATTGCAAGTACACCAGGACAAGAAAATGGAAATATGGGCTACTGTCAAAATTCAAGCAATAAATCTCACTTCACCTATGCCCGATCAGTTAAATGACTCAAGTGTTGAGCCAATTCTGGACGGTCAGATCCAGGTAACTCTAAAGAAGATATCAAGACACAAACATCCGAAGCATAATCTCAATAACCCCAGATATCCGTTCCACATAAGCAGACCAAGTTGACCCTTGAAAAAGAGTCATGTGTAGCGTCAACATCAGAATGAGCCAGTGATACAGTTTTGGTTAAGTTGTCCCCCGGCTACACCTCTGCAACAATGAGAAAGTTTCCTGTTGAATGGATCAGGCACTCAAAAGGTTGCTTGAGTCTTAATCAATCCGAGGTCAAGGATTTTAAGTGGGGTAGGTGCCCCCACCTCTAAGACAAAAAAAAGTGGAAAACCCTTCCTACGATGGACTGAGTATATGCCTTGGAATGGTTACTGTTTATGGAAACCCTTGGATTGATATGATGGGATATAAGGATTATGGTCTCATTATGGTAAGCAGAGAAAGCGTCACACATCAAAGAGAGAAAACCATGGTTCATGTCACATGGGAAAGCTTATGAAGTAATGAACATACCATACCATGGATACGGAAAGCTTCAGAATCATCGTTCCCTCCTTAAGAAAAGTTGCAAAACAGGCTAAGGACCTTACCATTTGAAATGCCTCGAGACAACCAGAACTTGAGTAACTGCAAAACATCAACCAGAGTACCCCAAGTGAAAATCCTTTTAAGTGGGGTAGGATTTTCTGTTGGCTAGTCCAATAGCCTTGAAACCAGAACTTCAGGTCCGCCATCCTTTGCCAAAGCAACCGACATCGAAGATCATCAGAAGCAAGAACCTCTGTTGTGTCCACCCGCAGTTTCAAGTACTCATACAATAAAGAGAATCTGCTATCAAAGCTTGCAATGCTAAGACATCTTTGATGAAATATTGGATGTTACCACCAGCAAAACAAGAAGACACAAGACAAGTTCTACACATCCGCAAGCTTGTTCGAATCTCGAGGACGAGATTCCTTTTAAGTGGGGTAGATCTGTAACATCCCAAAATTTAAAAGCAAAACAAAAGTAACAAAAATCACTCCAAATTTAAATTTTGTCTACATCTTACCTTACAATAATTTTTTTTCCAAAATAAAATTCACTAAATAATTCACACATAGTTTGAATCTGAGAATTTCTGGAATATAAAACTCATGCTCAAGTGTTTGCTTCCATTAAAAAAATGCACTAAAAGTTTGAACTTTTCGAATTTACAACAAACTAAAATAATTGTTGGTTAAACTCTAGCAAATTCACCTTGAATTTAAAATTTTGACTTTTTAAAACTTGCACAGAATGCACCATATGCATTTCTGGAGTTCTTGGTTTCATTTGTGTATTTGTTCGAGTTTGTTCTCTGTCAAATTTGAATTCCCATTCAAATTTGAGTTCCTGGTTAATTCCATAAAAGAAAACCCAATTCTCTTCTCCTAAACCGCTCGGGCCGATTCCCATTTCTTTCCTCCCATCCAGCCCAGCCCAACTTCTTCCTTCCCTCCTCTTCACTGAAAGCCGCCAGTGGGCCGCGTCCCTTTTTCTTCAGCCCACAGCAGCCCAGTCCGGCCCGTCTCCACCCTTCTTCCTCCTCTCTCCTTCGGTCAAGATGCCGCGTCGCATCACCCAGGCCGCGCCCATACCGCCGATGCCGCCCTTCGTCACCAGCTCGTCGTCCCGTCGTGTCGGTCACGTGGAGCTCCGCCAACTCGTCGCCTCGTCCCATCGAAGCTGCGCGCCCATGCCCCTTCTGACCGACGACTGCGCCATGGTCCTCGAAGACCGACGACCTCCATGCTTCATCGTCATGCCACGCGAGCTTCTCTCTCGATCCGTCTCCTCGCCGAAGCTGTAGCCATCCCTCGCTCTCGTCATCGCGGCAGAGCGCCCATGCCCCCTCTCCTTGACCCGCCGCCGAGACTGCGAAGGCCGGCGAACTCCCATGCCATGACGTCGCCCCAGCTCAGCCTCTCCCTCGTCCCATCCTATCCAGTTTCCTGCAGCCATGCTCTAGCCCTCGTCATCGCGCGCAGACGTCCATCCCTCCCCCGCTCGTCGCGTCTCGTCAGCCTTCAAAGGCGACGACCGAGCCGACGACGAGCGATGACCAAGACAAGCCGCTCCCGGCCTCAACCGCCTCGCGCCGGCTATAAAAATCGATGCGCCACGCCCTCCTCTTCCTCGCGGAACACTCCTTTCCCCTCCTCGAGCTCCCGGCCGCCCCAATTTCCCATTTCCCCCAATTCTTCCTCAACTCCGGCAACGCTCGATTCACCGCCGACGAGCTCCATCTTCCCCTCCTCCCTTGCCGCCCTGCTCCGCTGTGCTCCCCTGCTTCGTCCGCGCCCCTCCGCGCAGCTCGGAGAGCACTGGGGACGCGGGGACACCAGATCTTAGCCGCGCGCCGCCGCCGCCGCACTCCGCTCCGACGCCGTCGCTCGTCGCCGGCCGTTCCGCCACGAGCCCGTCGTCGACGCCTTGCCGCCCCACTTCGCCGCGTCGTCGCGCACTTGCCCGGCCGACGCGAACTCGACGCGTCGCACTCCCTCTCTCTCTCCGTCGAGCACCGCCGCCGAGATCCGCGCGCCGTCGCCGCCCGCTCATCGCCGCGCCCGTACGACTCCGTCGAGCACTCGGTGAGCTTTCCCTCACTCCTCTCTCCCTTACGCGCCCTTCTTCCTTCTCCTTCTCCACGTGCACGCGGCCCCGCACCATGCGCCGCCGCCCGCCGCCGCGGACGTCGTCGCCGGCAGCCTTCCTCACCGCGCCGGCCTAGCCGAGATGCGCTTCGCATTCGCCGCGCACGTGCGCACCCTCTCGCGCCCGCAAGTGCCGCCAAATCCCTCTCTCTCGCCTTTCTCCGTAGCTCGCCGCCGCCCTCGTCAACTCCGGCGAGCTCTCGCCGACGCTCCACCGCGCGCCGTCGACGACATCACCCAGCCGTAGCTCCGCCGTGGCACGCTCGTCCTCCGCGGCGAGCTCTCGTCGCCCGCCGTCCATCCTAGACGCCGGCAGCGAGGATTCCGGCGACGCGCCGCCGCGTGTATCCTGCTCCGGCCACATTTTGACCGCGTCGCGCCGCCTGCCTACGTGGCGTGCCACGTCGTCTTGCGGGGCCCGCTTGACTCGGTCTCCCTACACAGTCAGCAGCCTCCCTCCTTTTATCTTTCGTGCACCCGGTTCACGTGAACCAGTGACTCATGGACCCCTTGGTTCACCATGAACCCAGTTCACCATCTTTTCCTATATGAAAATAAATCAAGAAATTCCAGAAATCCCCGGGGCCCTATACATTTTACATATAAGCCCCTAATCTTTTCAATAAGTCTGTTTAGGTCCTGTATTTTTTACAGAAACACCCCTAAACTTTTCTGTAATCACCTTTCGACCCCTGTCTTTTTACACCGAGGTCCCTAACTTTTTGGTAATTACGGATAGGTCCCTGTAATCTTTCTGTAATCATAAAGAAGCCCCTAGAACCCTTCTGACCTTACAAATAAGCCCCTAGATCTTTAAATCTCCGTAACTTCTCAACCCTAACTCCGTTTTGAGCGGTTCTTGCGCTCACGCGTCCGTAGAAACGCGTAGTACCCTTTGGTACTAACTTTGAAGCTCTAGAATAATTCTATGTCCTTTAAAACCCCAAGTTCCACACTTTGTTGATAGAATCCCCTCTCGGCATAACATGCGACATCAATGCCGCATGTCACAAAAGTCGTTCGCCATTTGACGTTGAACCTAATCATCTCGCCATACCATCTCACTCCAAGACCTAGCAACCTCTTTTATCGCAACTTAACTCCAAACCTAACCTAACTCAACCATCGCCCAATCAAGCTTAACCTAATGTTGCCACCTGCACCTTCCAAAACTTATCGATTTATTATTCTTGCTTATGTGGTCTTTATTTGGAGCTTATTGGAGTTATTGTGCATTATTAATTTAATTGCTAGTTACCCTTATTTGATTGTGGTATTTTATCTGCAGTCATGCACTCATATCACGCATAATCACGTGCACGTACCACCGTCATGCGCTCAGCTCATGACAAATAATTAGTAGCTTAATCTTAGTAATTAATTTAATAGATAATATAATAACTAATCATCATTAGGTAATACCTTAATCTATAGTTAAATAATTAAAGCGACACACCATGCACTTGTATGCTTGTTGCATGAACCTTTTATATAGGTTGCGACCTATATAAAGCCTTGTGCTGCAAATGTACAAAGAACACGTACACACGTTGTTCTACCCTCACTTACTCATGCACTTCTCATTGTGTTTAGCATCCTCCATTTACATCAAAAGCCCTAGTATTCGATGCATTACTCCTATTAGCCTAAGACAATAAACCTATATTAAAGTAAAACTTGACGCATCATACATGATCTGCGTCTCTTATCCTTCTTCGGTGTTCTGTCAGTCCTTATTTGGAGTTAAATTGGATCTTATTTGGCTCTTTTCGATATTTATTTTCTTTGCGGTAGTTTGTTTATACGTAATGTTTTGATGCGCTAGATCACGCGAGTTACTACGTGGAAGAGCCAGAAGAATACAAGCTTCAAGGAAGATTCAGAGGACCCAAGCTTGAAGGAAGGATCTGAGGACTTGGATTACGAGGACGTGAAGAAGAAGACTTTAGTGAAGGCAAGCCCTAACTCCCGTTGATCATGATTGATCCTATGATTTCAAATAATCCTAATTAGAGCCCACTTTATAAATTGCATGATGTTTAAATGCTTAGTATGTCCTAAGTACTTGTTGATTGCCATGCCTTGATATTGTTTACCCTGCTTCCATTGTTAAACTTAGGGACCAACTTCATTAATTCTTTAATGATATGTTGGAATGCCATGCTGCTTAGGACTATTACACATGAGTACTTAATTTAATCTTGCTATACATGCTTTTTAGTGTTAAATGTGTGAGTGCTTGGTGGTGTGAGTGTGAATATGAATTGTGGGTGGGACTAGTGACAACTTGTGAAACTCCTAGTGGGGATGTTACTTTGGCGGGAGCAGGCGAGGTAGTCCTCAAGTGGGGAGGGCTATCTCTGGGATGCGACTCCTCAGTAAGGATAGCTATTGAAGATGCCTGCTTCGGTCGTATAAGGACCGGTTCCTGTGCCGCCTGGCCTAGCACCATTCGTACAGCCACAAGTCTTGTATGGGCAAGATTTGGAACCACACCCTACTATAGTGTTCACCTGGTATCCCACTCGGAGGCAGGAGTTGCAGCGGAAGCCAGGAGAAGACTCGTGGACAAGTGGGAAGCGGGTCCGGCATGTGGATACTTTTCAGGCCTTTCTATATGATATGATATGATGAAGCCCCTGATTGGATGAATTTCCGTGGGTGGATGCCGGTGACACCAAGTAGGTACGGGACCTCAGTATGCCTGCCCAAACTGCGATATCAGGGAGGACAGGCGTACCTTGTGGGGAATCGTGTACAACCTCTGCAGAGTGTATAATCTATCCGGATAGCCGCGTTCCACGGCAATGGACGATGCGAAAGCTTTGGCCACACAAGATTAGTATAACGGTGTGTGTTATCCCTTGGCGTGTTTTTGGAATACACCGGCGTGGAACCGTGCGCTGGTTTCCGGCCAGCACTAAAACATGAGAACTGGCGGGATGGATTGCATCTCCCCCAGGGCCAAACAACCCCACTAAATACCAAGTATGTTAATCTTGACTGTAGTCTGCAAACAGCTTTGCGTTCCAAATAAACCTTGCATAAAGTTGGCTTTTCGCCGATATGATGAACCCTAGCCTAACCTTGGTTATATCCTTGCATACTTTTACCCTTGTGTTAGGGCTTGTTGAGTACCTTATGTACTCACGTGTTTGCGAATGTTGGTTTAGGCAGGAGAAGACTTCGTAGAAGACGACGACGTGTTGGTTTTCGGTTCTGCTCCTCAAGTCTGCTTGTGGTGTTGGGCTATGTTTTCCGCTGTCTGCTTCACCGTTAGTCGGTCGGATGGACTTGGATGATTTTGAATCCTTGTCGTGCCGCCACTAAGGGTCTTATATCTTATTACCATACTTATTTACTTATTCGAAGTATGCTTTTGATTATCATATCTGTGTTCTTGTGCGTATCAGCTACTGATCCAGGGACTGATACAGGATGCATAACAGATTCCGGAATTGGGGTCTGACATTAAGCTTGATAATTCTTCCAAGAACAAAGGTTCTGCCTGATTATTCTTATTAAAGGATTGAATTCATTAGCATGAGATGGTAAGAATAGTGGATGGGGAAAACTCTTAAGTTGTAACCCTAGGGACAGCACTCATGCTAATCATCACTACTTCTACCTTTATTTTTAAGTGTTACAACTTAGAGATTGATAATTTCTACGTTGCAACCCTTCAGTTGTAATCTAATTCCTGTAAACTCTTGTGATTCAGTTTTACATTTTTTTACGAAAGAGTTGTGTTTCAGTTCTCTTTCGTCGGAGATGAAGATGACGGTGCCGAATGGTGAGATGACAATTAATGTTCGTTGTCCGTGGTATATCCATTTATGATGGTGATCTGGATGGTGAAATTTGCAATTCTTTTAAGGTTTTTTGTGTCTCTCATCAATGAATTGAAGTTGGCGTTATGTGTGGGATTTATGTAATCAGAGATGTAATAATATCAATGGATTTTTCTGGAAAAAAATTGAGACAGCAATATACTCGTATTTATTAATATATTCGAAATTAAGTCATCGCAAAAAAAGAATATTCGAAATTAAGTCTGGAAGACCATAGAGTCACGAACTCACGACTGCAGCAGAAAAACGGGCGCTGGCAAAGGTAACCGACGAGGCCAAACGACCGAGTAGTCAGGAGAGGACCTGCTCGAGACCTAGACGACCGCTCCTCCCCCGACGCAAAAGGCGGACCTCCCCTCTCTTTCCCCGCCGGATCCTACGCACGCTGCCGCCGCCGCCGTAGCGCCGCTCCCTCCAGGCCCATTCGACTCGAGATCCGTCCGCCCGCGGGTTTGCTTCGTCTCTGCATCGGTAAGAAATCCTCCTGCTCTGATGGGATCCCTCGTTCTATCAGTCTGCGCGGCGTTGCCCTCTTTAATTACTGATTCAATCCCACCCAATCCATCGACGATTTGATTCTGGTTGTCGCCATAGGGTTTCGTAGTGCCCAACTGAGACGCCGATGCAGTTGATGTTCGAGATGTTTTTGGGGATGGGGGGTTTCATTCAACTGAACGCCCATGCCCCACGCGATGTTTTAGGATTACAATTAGGAGTGATTTGATGTTTCGATCCTTTTGTCTTATTGAAAACCAGTGGGTTGTCGCCGTAGAGAGGTGCTCCTCGTATCAGTGTAGTTTATGGAGTCCCTCTCATCTTGTAGGAATATGACACATTTGCCATTTGGGGAATTTTGTAGCGTAGACATACTAAGGGCTTGTTTAGGTGCTGAATGTCTGATTGTCTGCTCATGCAACCAAGGAAGAATTGTTTAAAGCCAGCTCTCCGAGTCTTTGTAATCTGGGAAGGATAGTAATTTACCTTCTGTCCAGATTCTGTTGCTAACACTTCTGGTTGTTTGAGAAATTGTGTTTTCTGTGCTGATTTCCTTTTGATAGTAGCTTTAAATTACACGGCATCGCAAAATTGTATGTGTACTTCAGCCTTTATCGTTGCCATCATGCTCTGACTAGATATGTTATTTCCTCTTAATTTGGCTTGATAATTTCTGTACAACTTCCTTCTGCTCTCTGAATTGGGATTAGATGAATTCTATTGCTGTCGACTGCCATTTCCCCGCAACTTAGTAGATGCAATGGGGAACAATGCTATGCATCAGAGATGCTAATTGCATCATGATGCATGGTACCTTTTCCCCATTATCTGATGACATGTCAGTCAATTTTGTTCAGCAGAGAGTAAAAAACTCAAAGCTCATGAGTCATTTCATATGTTTCTTTCACCAGTATTCGGAACGAGAAACTTCTGTTGGAATTGTCTCTGCTCCCTGCAGCAATATCTGATTTCAAACTACGTGTGCAAAATTTGTTGGGGTTGATTGTTCCTGGTTTGGTCGACATGCATTGCAGCATTTGTCATTTGCAATTTCGTATATGTTGTAGTAAAATGTTTCCTAACTGTGGCTTATTCCATTGCAGTTGTAACTGACATTTGTTGTAGTAAAATATCTCCTAACTATGGGTTGTTGCATTGCAGTTGTAACTGGCATTTCAGCTAGACAACAATCATGAGTCTCGCTTGTCTTGTATGTCATGGCATGAACAGCCCCTCACACTCTCTTAGAAGCTACTCTGTGTCGAGTTCAGAGGAGGAGAACCGATGTGGAGCTGTTGTTGCCTGCTTAGCTCGAAGAGTAACACCAGCTGTGACTTCAACTAGTGTCGGGACATCAAAGGTGACACCGTTCCCCCCCATGGTGTCTGGTCAAGGCACAGAGGGCACTCCTCGCCTTCAACGCAGCCGTGCAGTGTCCAGGGACCTTGTTAGAGACTGGAACTTTGACGAAGTAGTTGTAGCAAACTAGGGTAGTCTTCATCAGTTGCTCAGCCAGACTTTATTCTCTACTTATCTGAAGGAGATTCCTTCATTTGATGTACATGTTTTCCTAGTAGACATGGTCCCTGTTATATATCAATTCTTGATCAGTTGCAGAGAAAATGAACAAGAGTTATGTTACCTTTCAGGAGCAATATTTGGATGTTGTGGTATATCTCCTCTGTGTAGTTAAGATCAATTATTAGGTGTTTTCCCCCCTATTTTTAATCTTGATAACTTCTGTAGCTTCATGTATATTATGAACAATCTAATGCACCTTGAAATGATGTATTGAAGTATTTTTATCGATGTTTCAGGGCCAACATTTTGTTAGGCATAACGTAAGGTCGCGCGCTTTTAGGTTGGATTCCCAGAATGGTCACTTTTAGGTTGGATTCCCTAAATGGTAGTAGAATCGTTGCGATTTATCATGAACTCTAGACAAAATGGATTCACGAAGGGTTAGAAAAAAAAAATAACATTCCCCTAGAAGACTTAGATCATACAAGCACAGATCTACCCTTCTTTCTTCTCAAATGATACCGTGTTACAGCTTCTCTCCCAAACCGTTTTATCTTTGCTTGGGTTCTTCCATTTGTTTTCCTTGAGATATTTGAACCATAGCATCTCAGAAAGACAATTTGAACCACACAGGTCAAATGAATGACATTTTTCATTTCTGTTCTTGTAGTTAAAAAATATTGCAGAGTTCCTTATTCACTTCCACAAATATAAATTCTGAACATTGCTTATACAAACACCAAACGAGAGCAGATACAATATTTTTTTAAAAAAAAAAGCAAAGAAAAACATTAACTATTTTGTTGACTGAGTCAGAGTGTATTATGATTTAGCACTGCAGGTGAAAATGTCTTCAAAACACTACTGTCTAGTAGATGTGTCGATTTCATTTAGCAGGAACAGGGGGCCTGAGCAGAGCCATTGCTTCTTTGATCTTCCCCATGGCAGTTTGCAGTGTTGATAGTGCTGCGGCATATGAAATGCGAACACCTTTATCATCTCCGAATGCATCACCAGGGACAAGTGCAACCTATAATGCATCCAAAACAGTCACTGTAAATATTCTTATATTCCAGGTAAGTGAACTCGAAATCAGAGTAATCCTTACCTGTGCCTTTTCTAATAGGAACATGCAGAGAGACTCAGAGTCATTGATTGTGCCAAAACCTTCCACCTCAGATCCGTAGTAGGAGCTGAAATCGATGAACAAATAGAAGGCACCCTGCAAACTCAAAAGCTTAGATACTTTCTTTTGTGTGTTGCATAGTTTCAGTGAGTACTGTCAAGTGTCAACTTACCTGAGGTTCTGATATTTTGACTCCTGGCAGCTCCCTGAAACTTCTTACAAGGTAATCACGACGCTCTTGGAATGCTTTAACCATGGTTGATACTGCTTCACCACCAGCATAGCCTAAATTCAAGGCTGCAAGTCCAGCCTTCTGTGATATACTACTGGCACCTGAGGTGAACTGTATTAAAGGGGCTAAGCGTCAGGGGCTCAGAAATAGCAGATCGAATATTGAATATTTCAAGTCAGTTTGTACCGAGTCAATCAATTATATGCAGTTATAGTATTCTCGGTGAGGTTCACAATGAGCTGTGCATGAATGACATTGATATCCTTTTTATAAGCAGCGATAGTTGAAGTAGACTTATTGATTGCTACCGCTTAATAATAAGTTTCAGATATAATAGTTGGATGTTGGTAACAGCAAACAGAACATTAACATGATATATCTCATCCTGAAAAGTCAGGATATAAACATAAAACCTATGGTGCTTGGAAGAATAGCATTTTGGCACCAAGAAAAGGAAGCAAGACTATAAGCCAACTAGAAATGACTACATGTTGCAACCTTCATTTCAAAATATAGCAGAGTTTTATATGTCAGAAAAGAGAGTACAAATATGATCAGTACAAGATAAACACCCACCTGGCTTTGAATCTTTCCACATGCTGAGACAAAATGTTTAGGGGCAGCTAAATATCCTAGTCGCCAACCAGTCATTGCAAAAGCCTATAAAACATGTGGCCATTAAATATTCAAAATAGCCGAGCATATGTACAGAAGTAATGACTAGATTATGTGCTGGAAGATTGAGGACCCATGTCCATCACACAAGGGCAATACATCTTCAAGGAAAGAAAAGAAAGAGTAGCAATTCTACCTTAGAAAACCCATTTACAGTTAACGTTCTCTCCCACATTCCAGGCAATGACGCGAAGCTTGTGTGTTTAGCTGGCTGATAGATAATATGTTCATAGATCTCATCAGATAAGACCTGACAGCAAAAAATAATAATGCGGTGTCATAGACAGTAATCAGAGATGAATCACCGATGAGTCTCGAGGAACTTGAGTAAACACATCAAATCACTAACCAGGAGCCTGGGATGCTTTCTGACAATATCAGCAATCTCTTCAAGCTGCTCCTTGGGATACACAGACCCTGTTGGATTAGATGGAGAGCAGAGAATCAAGAGCCTTGAATTTTCGTTGATCACTGAAGCAAGCGACTCTGGCTTTAGCAGGTAATTGTCTGATATGCTTGTCGGGAGGATAACTGGCGATGCACCAGCCAGCCTAGCCATCTCAGGGTAACTGACCCAATATGGTGCCGGTATCAAAACCTAAGATAAGATAACGCTCAACATCTCAAAAATCATGTCGCAGAATGTTGCAGTTCAGGGAATAAATAACACCACAATAACAATAGCACTTGTGTTATCCAGATTCAGCTACCTTACTTGCAGTTAAACAAAATTAAAATGAATCAAGTAATTAGGTGGGTTTACGAGTTACGATGATTTTTTTCTTTCTCCCAAAATATGTCTTTACAAGCACTTCATGCTATTATTTTCACGGACATTCAAATATTAGTGTTAGTATACAAGAATACTCCTCTAAAATCAATAGCAAGAGAAGAGAGATTATAATAATATGCACGCACATTGTTTACAGGGTTTGTTTGATCCAGTCTAAGCTACATACTCGCAATGAAGCACCACGACTTAGTAGAATACTTAAACTATGTAACCAGCTTCTTTCGCACTCACAAGAACAACGGAGCAAGGACCATAAGAATTTTTTATGATGCAGAAGGATCAAACAATTAGCTAGGTATTAGGGACATTTGGAAAATGGTAAATGGTCACGGGATTCACTGCTTTCGCAGCAAAAAGTTTCAGTTTAGCTAAGTAGAATCAAGCAGACGGTTTGCTTGTAGAATGCTGTTTCCAAAGAAATAGTAACATAGCTGTCAACATAGAAGCATTTGATGCTACTTATATCATGGACATTCAGACAATTAACTGATAATACATAAGAACGGTTCTCCAAAAGAACTGAATAGAGAGATGAAATTTTTTTTACCTCATCACCAGGTGAGCAAACGGCAAGCACAGCTTGTGTGATACACTGCTTGGCTCCATTGCTCACAAGCACCTGATCCGGAGCGTAGGACAGACCATTCTCCTCTGCATATCAAGAAGGAACATTGGGGGAGTTGTTAAACCTCATAACCAATCTAGCAAATCCGAAAATGAGGTATACAGCTGCACACACCCTGAAGTTTGTTACAGATAGCCTTCCTCAGCTCCATGGTCCCGGCATTGGGTGTGTATCTTGTAGACCCATCCCTGATGGCATTCATCCCAGCCTGGACCGAAGCAACAACTGAAATGTTTACCTCCCAACGTTGTACAAGTACAACAACATCCATTAAATGCAGTATTCTGAGCACTAGCCTGAGATTCAAAGTTGCTATGGTTCCAAAGAAGCAGCCAATTCATATTGAAACTATCTACGATTACTTTGACTAGCACATTCACCTAACGCCCGGAGGAGATACATTTCACAAGATCCGGATTACTAATTATACCGCGATCAAGATCAATAACGGTTCGGGTTCTCCCAAAAGGAACAATTAAGAACGGCGCGCTCACCTCGGCGATCGGGGCCGGTGTGTCGAAGTCCGGCTCCCCGGCGGCGAGGCCGATGACGGGCACGCCGGCCAGACGCAGCGCCGTGGCCTGGTCCGTGATGGCCATGGTCTTGGACGGCCGGAGCGCGCTCACCCGCGGGCTGATTGACGCGTCCACCGCCTCCGCCCGCACAACCACCGTCCTGGACTGCATCGCCCGCTTTCCCCGCCGCGGCTCCCACGCTCTGAGCAACCACGAGACGAGCAGGCTTTCACCAATGGGCAACGCGAGATGGATAAGCAGCGAGAGACCAAGAGGAAGAGACAGCTGCCGCGAAGACGCTCACCTGGGGAAGGAGACGGAGCTTGTGACGGGGGATTTGGTGGGGACGGTGAAGGATGGAGAAGAGGAGGGGGTGGAGAGGGAGGAGGAGGCAGCCATTGGAGCAGTGGGTCTTGCCTTCTTGGCGGCTGGTGAGTTGTTGCGAGGTGGGTTATAGCTTTGGGAAGGGGAAGGTGGTGGCGGTAGGTGGTCGCCGCCGGAGACTGGGGTTGGTGCCGAAAACTGGACGGTTTTGTGAGCTCGTTTCACTTGTCCAATTCTAGGTGGAAAGTTTTCTTCTTTTTGAGATGACTACCAGCAGAACAATGAGAGAGGAGTGTCATGCTGAGTAGGTAATTATTTGTCTACCATTTCTGCATATCTTCTTGCATAATAGCAAGAAATCACCTGATCCCGTGTTTTGGTGGCCGGGATCCATCTTGACTTTGTGCAGCACCACAAAGACCCAGCACATAAGGACAGCATTAGCAGCAAGGCATTCAGTTCAAACGGAAGCCCAGTAAATCCATTTCCAGGTTTTGTTACGATGACTCTCCACCCCCACTCCCAACAAAGTCCTAGTACGACCATCAGGGTACCAAAAATCAACAAACTGCAACCATCGTGCATTGTATAGAAAATTTGCTCAAATATGAAATCATATAATCCAATTTCTGATCACAATTCTATCAATATACTACACAGCAAACATGTAAGTTCTAGTTTTCTTACAACAGGGCTGCTGCTAAAAGTTTGAGAAAGTAACTGAACTAGCGTGGGACGGACTGGGCTAGAGATCTTGCTGATACACATCCAGTAAGGGGAACAAATGAGCATTTCAAACCCCCTGACAAAGCCGGAATAACAGTGAGGATTCTTCTCCTCAAACCTTTTTGCTCATTGTCGTAACGGGGAAACATGACAGCCCAAAATTGGAGCATAGAGAGTCTGGTAGACAGAGCTATAGGCTAATCAGCGAGTGAATAGCAAAGACCAAGCTGTGGTAAATTCCTGACGCTATTAAGAGCGGAGCATTTTCACTTTGGGACCTGACTTCTTCATCTGCCGAGCCCTTTCTTTCTCCTCTTTCTTTCGGAGTGCTTCAGCACTTAATTTGGCCTCTGCCTCCTCCATAAGTTTCTTCTTTTCAGCCTTTTTCTTTAGGAGGGCCTCCTGCCTAGCACTCTGAAGTTCCTTGAAAGCCTCCTGGGCAGCCTTTGTTCTTGCTGTCTCAGTTTTCGACCGGGCCTGCCATTGGCACGGGAAGGTAGCATTAGACAATATAATCATAGAATGATAGCAAACTAAACAGAAGAGAGGGGATCCTTACATGGGAACTGAGCTTATAACGTCCAACCAAATCAATGTAGTACGGTATAAGAGCAACTAATCTTGTCATCTCAGACATGTTGTTTGCATCAGGTAGCACAAATTTGAACATAAGGACCTTCTTGTAGGAGCCTGGCACTTGGTCTGAAAAATGAAGTGAGATGAACCACTTTCCTAACTTCTCGAATGCTTTGTCACCGAGGACCTGGAGACAATGGATTATTAGAAGACTAGTATGGTACATTGAACACAAGATAAATTACCAGTTTATCAAGTCACATCGGCCTGTTTGTCCCATTTAGCCTAGCTATCTTAGGCCTCTGGTCCTAATACAAGATCCAAGTGCAAACAGGCAACAGCTAGCTTACATTTGTATTAATTAGTCCTCAATAAGTCCTACATCAAAAGATGAAGATAAACCACAGTAAATGGTTAGTGAGATTTAAAACCTGATTTAGGCCCTATCGTGCTCAATATGAACACAGTAACATATGATTCAGCTTATGACAGATTCCACGCGACCAAGTTTATTTTGGCATAAGTTCAAATATCCTATCAAATCTTCCCACTGCAATGACATAGTAACTAAACCATAACTGTATCATGTCATTCAAAACAGATGCCACTTAAATCATTACAACCTAATGCTACTTTGTAGAATAACAAGGGCACAAATTCAATTGACACCAGTTCTCCTTGAACATGCTGACCCCATTTACAATTCCAATCAGAAGTTTAAGTTGAATACCATCATAACTTCACAACTTCAACTGAATTCAAAAGATAGCACAATACAACATAGCAAAACTGATGCTATCACAAAACATGATTTCAATCTCTATACTACTCTCACCGATCAACATCACTTGGATCAATCAACATCAATTGATGCTGGAGATTTTTCACGAAAGCACATGAAAGCTGTTGGGAGTCCCATTATACGCCTCATAAACCCATATCCATTCATACTTACATCAGTTAATTCAGCAAAAAATCAGTTATAGTACTCAGCATGCACTAAGCAGGATTCAAATTCAGCATGCAGTAGACAGGATTATTACTACTACTTAGACAGGGGAAACAAATGAGAAGAGACTTGCTGTTGCAGCGACAAGTCCTTGTCAGAGCTGAAGCCGGTGTGAGCATCAAATTTTCTTATGGGGAGCATTCCTTAACGTTCAAAAGCTATAATAGATCCATCTTAAAGAATTAACAACATCAAAATCAGTAGAAGCATTGTCAGCAGCACTCTTAAGGTAAGTATCTACCTTAACCATCTTACCCAAGGAAGCATCCTTAAAGTTCAAAAGCTATAGTAAATCCATAGTAAAGAAATTTAACTACACCAAAATCATTAGAATCAATGTCAAGCAGCACTCTTAAGATATGCATCTAACTTAACCATCTTACCCCAAGGGAAGCATTTACTGAAGTGATCCACAACCAAAATTCTGAACCAAAGCAAGCAAAGTAAGTTCTCACCTGATCTAGCACAGCTTCAGTTATCATATCTCCAGCAACCTCCTTTGACTCAGCCACCACAGCAAGCTCTTCTGCAACCCACTTCCTCCCAGCTGGTGCTGACGTGAGAACCCCTGCAAACCTTTGCAGATCCCTCTCCTCCTTCTGCATCGACTTGGCCGCCTTCTTCCTGGCCACTGCCAGGACGACGTGGTCCATGGCTTCCTCGTTCATCACCACCTCGAAGGTGATCGTGTCCTTCCTGGGGAACACCAGCTCCACCAGCTTGGACAGCAGGTCGTGCCGAGCACGCATCTCCATGGTGGCGAGCATCCCCTGGCAGAACCGCCGCCCGCTGGCGTAGAACTTGAACACGTCCTGGCCCTCCTTGAGCAGGAGCGGCGTGTCCTTGCCGTCGCCGGTGCCGAGGAGGCTGAAGTTCTTGTCGAATATGGAGTCCCTGGTGGCGAACTTGGTGGCCCAGGCGAGCGCGATCGTCTCGTTCTGCTTCTTCCCCGTGAAGTAGTTGAACACGAAGCAGATCAGGAAGCTGACGCACGCGATCTCGATGTAAAACGCGCGGAGGAGCTCGCGCGGCGTCCTGGGCGCCGCCGGAGCCGCCTCGGCCGCAGCTTCCGCGGAGGGATCTGACGGGCCGGCCTCGGCCGGCGCGGAGGACACGTCCGGGGAGACTTCTTCCGGCACGGGGATGCCCTCGAACTCGTCCTCGTCCCAGAGATCGAGCGCGGGGGTGGGGTTCGGAGGCGTGGGCGTGGTGGGGTTAGGGTTCGGCGTGGATGTCGTCACGGGAGGCGAAGGAGCGGAGGTGGAGAGGGATATGGGCGGAGGCGGCGGGAGGTCGACGTCGAGCCCTTCCTCGTCATCGTCGGCGTCGACGCCGGCGGCGGCGGAGGGGAGCTCGTCGGTGTCGAAGCCCTCGAAGTTGGCGGCCAGGGAGAGGGATAGGTTGGCGGCGAGGAGCAGCAGGAGAAGGAGGGCAGCGCGCGGCGGCCGGATCCAGCTCGCCGCCGCCATGACTGAGGAGGTGGAAGGGGAGTGGGGAAGGAGAAGCGGTTACTGTTAACCAGCGCGGCTGCGGGGAAGGTGGGATAGGA
Source organism: Eragrostis nindensis (assembly GCA_012490785.1). Lineage (NCBI taxonomy): Eukaryota > Viridiplantae > Streptophyta > Magnoliopsida > Poales > Poaceae > Eragrostis > Eragrostis nindensis. The sequence goes on from JAAXCT010001461.1 coordinate 84,894, forward strand.
CGGACAGATAGACCCGTGTGAGTTTGTGACTGTGGAAGTGGTTGGTTGATCGTTGGATCGGATCTGCTATTTTCTGTATTTGGGTGGTGTTTGGATGTAGGTTGGGTTAGGGAAAAGGAAATGAAATGGGAAATGGGCAGACGGGTTGAGGTTAGGGAAACGTATTTTTATTTTCATAATCAATGTTTGGATGTTTTTGGATTGGGATATGAAAAAGAATGTGAGCCTCACATGGCTTCACCTCATTCACGACGACCACATCTTCTCTCTTCCTCATCTGTACCTTTTCTCATTGTTCTCTCCAAGATCAACCATGAGCAGCAGCCAGCAGCGACTGAACAAAGACAAAATTGAGTAGCAGTAGCTAGCGGCACCTCCAAAATCCAACCAATATCGGATGAGACAAGGCATGCGGAGCGGTTCCTTCATGATCTCCTGCGCACAACAGTGGCGGTTGATGTCGATTTGTGCAGCATGGGTCAGTGAACACAAACGTTGAATCTCAGGGCTGCGAGCTTGGGGAAGATGATGTGCACTGCTGCAGAACGCGTTGATGTGGCTGCTAGTAGGTAGAAAGTAGAAACAAGAAGCACTTACTGGCAGATCAGGGATGGGCAGGCCGCCATGAAAATGAGCTGCAGAATATGAGCTGCGAGCGTGCAGCAGATGCGAGTGGGAGGCTCGACGGGAGCGGCAGCCCGCAGCCGGCACATCGCACGAAGAAGCAGGGACCAAGCGCGGTGCGCATCTCCATTTCTCGAGCATAACCCATCCTCCCCGTTAGGATTAGATCGTCTGGAAATGGGGGTCTCATTTCCCTATCCCAGACCCAGCTCATTTCCCAATCCCTTTAACCAATTATGGGAAATGATATCCAGCCCTCCTCATTTCTCTATCCCACATGTCATTTCCAGGAATCCAAACATCACCTTGGGTGTTGCAGATGTAGGCGCGAGATGTGAATTGCTTGCATAATTGCATTGCACCAGTCACCACATAAAAATGTCACCAAATTATTAGGAGTTTAAATTCGATTCAACGCTGCTCAACGTGCCAATAACAACTCTAGTATTTGCGCTAAAGAAGTTGAAGACTCATTCATGAGCAACCTTAGAACACTTTCGGGTTAAAAAACAGTCGATGGCATAATATTTTCTATACATTTGATAATTTCTTCCTAGAAAACCCACCCCCTCTGCCGTCTCTCCTGCCAACCCCGCCAAGTCAGCCTACCTTCTTCCAACTTTCTTTTTAGGTCCGTTAGCAATGGAGCATCTTAAACCTTGAAACTCTAAAATTTCTCAACCTCAACCTTGCTGGAATTTATCGATTGAGATATAGAGTTTTCAAACAAATATAAAATTTTGATTGCCTTCAACATCGGCAACAACATGCTCCGTCATAAGGTGAAGAGACAAGTAAAAAAAAGAAATTGAGTTTTTATTGGGTTCACTAATCTCTTAGTTCTTATCATTTATTTCTTTGATGAAACCATGTAATACTATGTAGTAATACCACTTGCAAAAAAATGTACTATGTAGTAATATGGATGCTAAGACTTGGGATTTTTAATGCCTATGGTTCTAATTCGACTGTTTTTCTGGCTTTGTATAATTTATTAGTTCGTTAGATAGATTTTACTAATTATAAAAAAGTGAATGTGGGTCAAGATAAGAAAGATGTGAATTAGAAACAGAGAAACAAGCTTTTATATTTTTTCATGAGGATCTAGCAAAGGAGGCAATGATAGCTTTGGCGATAGGAGTGCGTATAAACTTTCGCAATCTCTCTTTTTTTGTCGAAGTATTGGGTTTTATTTTTCCTCCGTCAGAGATGATGACAGCGGTGATGAATGGTGGGATGGCTTTGTTCGTTCTCGTATGTGGCAAATCTATGTTTTTTAAGGTTTTTTATCTCTTATTAATAGAGTTGACGTTGTTGGGTTGTTCATGTAACCATAGATGTAATATTTCTCATGTAATTCGAACTTTTAAAAAATGTTTAATACAGTGAGGAACGAAGGTTTATTACTGCCAAACGAGACTTTAGATGACTGCAATTTTATCATTTCAACGAGGCCGTGCCCGCAAAATAACTCGCCTCTTTTCGTTTCCCGAACACTCCGGCTCAGTCCGTGCTCCGCCGCGCACTCACCCGATGGAGGAGCTGCAGGCCGCCGTGACGGCGCACCTGGACCAGGTGTCGAGCCTTGTCCAGGCGCTTTCCTCCGAGCTGCGCCGCGGGATGGGGCCCGCCGCCGATAACCTGCGCGCCTTCGTCAGCGCCGTCGACTGGACGGTACCTTCCCGATCTCCGAGAAGAGATCGCATCCGCGAATCACCAAACCTTGTCCTTTTTTCCGTCTCCCTTTGGAGCTAATAATGGCATGCTTTTGAATGTGTGCAGGAGCCATGGCTGATGTGCCTGATGGTATTCCACGTGATTCTGTTAATTACCGCTGTCGGGTTGCGGAGGAACGCCAACTTCCAGCTCTTCTTCTTGTTTCTTGCTTGTGAGCTTCTATCCTTACGCAGTATGCTTCGTCAATTGGCTAGTGAATCATTGTTGAGGGAAAGAGTCCACAGTTCCATAAACTTTCCAATTTTGACAAAATTCGTAATTTGAGATTTCGTTTGGGCAAAAAGTGATCCAGCTGTTAGTGCAGTCTGTTTTCTTTAGCTCTATGCGTTGTTGCCGTTTGATCTATATCCTTTTCCGCGAAATGAATCTAAGGGGACAATTCTGACTCCACTGTTTTCGATCCAATATATCTGGTATTATGGTAATAGGCATTGCAATTTAGCGATAACACTGTTTAATCCATATAGATTCCTTCCATATCAGAAGGCATTAATTCATTTGAGTTTGCGAGAACAAGGGAGCATGGCATAGATAATCGTTAGGACAAGTATTTTGCAGTTGGATAATTGCTGGTGTGCTCTATGGATCCGCATATTTTCTTAATGTCATCCAGAAATCTTTAAGGCTATTCTGGTATAAGTAACTTCTTATTTTGGAGAGATAAAAATGATGATCGGTGACAATATGGATATTACATCACATTATTCTGCAGTACTACGTTACAGTATAAGTTCCCCACCAACCTGGCATTTTGGTTTGAGCCCTTTTCTGATAGGTTCATGGTTTGCCTGTGCAGATTCAGGGGTGTATATGGCTGAAAAGATGAACAGGTACCTGGGAGAGCACTGGCAGAGCTTTGCCGGTCAGAACTACTTCGATCGTGCTGGAGTTTTCATCTCTGTTGTGTGGTCTGGGCCCCTTATCTTTGTATCTATTATCAGCGTGGTTAGTAAAAGTCTGACTTGTCTCGCTAAAAGTTTCCTCATTATAGTCTGCTGTCTATTTGCAGTTCAGCTTACGCTGTTCCATTCAACTCTTTCCACTTCCAGGTTTGCAGTCTCATTACATTATGTCGGATGATGGTGAAATGGAAGAGAGCAGAACTTAGGCACCGCGCCCACCTTGCTCGTAACAAGCAGGACTGAAAGAGAAGAAAATCTTATTTTGGTGGAACTGAGTATTTAGCGATGTTGATATTTGCTGAGGCTTGCAATCAATTATTGTAAATGCTGAAAGAGTTAGAAACAAGTGCTGTCGCTATTGTTACTGATCATGAACTCTAATAGCAGCTCAGTCTGCCTCGTCAAAAAATGAACAGGGGATCTTTTTCAATCTTGTTTGGCTTGTATATGCACTATGAATAGGGAATGTAATTTTGTTTGAGACATGATATGGTAAGTTTGCAGTGGTCACGGTATCAAGTTTTGTTTCCTATGAACCTGGAGATAGCCACTCGGTGGATTGAAAAGATTCCCAAAAGCAAAATTGAAATACTTCAGCCTTAACTTTTTCTTATTACGCCATGGTTATAAACTCGTGCATACTGGTTAGCACCAATTTTTACATGCTTATTACAGTAGAAACAAACTCGTGTGGACTGAGGTTACAAATTCTACAGCTTCTTAGCTGCCTGAGAATTCCTGAACCTTTTCCTGAACAAGAAAAAGCCGAGAGTGCCGAGCAATGGCCATGAAGTTACAACAGCAATGTAAGCAAGCAGCCAGACTGACCTCCCCTGGGAACGAGCGAGCTGGTTCATGGATCTCTTGACAGGAGCAATGGTATCACGGATTTTGTTCACATATAGTTCTTGCTGTTCTTGAGATCCTCCATGGTATGGATCAGTCACCACATCCCCTTGTGAGTTTCTATTATCTGCATTATCATGCTCGTTCTTAATTTCTCCAGTGTTTTCATTTTGTTGCACAGCAGCCATGCTATCATCGAGTTTGGTTTCACCCTGACTATGCAATGAGTCATCGTTGTCATGACTGTTGGGAATTCTTCATTATCGCAACAAAGAATCCCGACACAAACAATCAAGAGACACTCAAGAGACAACGGAACAGCATTTCATTACAGGGGTGTCATCTCTCCTCCTCCGTCCCGTTCTACGGAGCCCGGGGGCGGGTATTTATAGGGGAGGCCAAGGGTCATTTTGACATGACCAAATTACCCTTGGCCACCCACTATATTCGCGGAATATTCTGTACAACATTGTCAAAAGGGTACAAACGACATTTCCATATAGCGACGGAAACCCTAACTAGGTGACGTCATTCGCCAGCCCGATCCTTGGACGTTGTCGTGCCGAGCTTCATCTCCTTCAGGGACTGCCGCCATTTGAGGACGCCATTCCTAGTCGCCGCCAATTCATCGCCAGCGGTCGGGTCTTGTTGAACAATGTCGGCGACGCATAACGGCGGCACCCAGGGTTGCCGCCAATTCGTCGGCGAAGCCGTTAATGTCGGCAGCTAGGTTACCTGCAGCCAAAAAACCAAAGGCAGAAAGGGGGTGTCGTTATTATCGTAAACACCGATCCCCAACAGTAGCCCCTCGCGGTTGAGGTCCAACTTCGGCGGGCAGAAACCGCGACACAGGATAGGAATTTTACGAACGTCACCCCCACGTCACCCCCCTTCCGAGGTTTCCCGAAAATCGAGGCGACACTTTTATTGTTTTTTACGAGATTCGAGGCGACGCCGTAAATGCGGCGGCGAGGCCTATAAATACGGGTGGAAGGGGCGCCGGAGAGCCCCGTGCTTTCGTTGATTGAATAGAATTGCTGCCGCGTTTTCTGTTGAAAACTTTGCGTCGCTATTGTTGCGTTCCGGACTTTTTGTTGATCCGCAGCAAGTTTTTTGTTGTCGCTGATTCGGTTCGTCGGGCTTTCTCTGCTGAAAGGTGAGTTCGTCTATGTGCCTTTAGCTATGAATCTGTGTTTGTGATTGATTGTAACATCATAGTTTGCATTCTAGATGGCTCGCGTTAAGGAGACCGCTCATCTTGTTGAATCTGACGAGGAGTTCCTCGCCGACTCGCCCGCCGCTAATGTTGAGGGAGACGCCGACCTTGGCGGGGCTAGCAAACCTGTTGAGGTTGACTCTGACGCTGCCGCCGCGACTCCCAAGGGCTCCCAGGAGAAGGCCAACCCCGCCGCAGATCTGGAGGTTTTGGCGGCAGCTGCCTCCAAAGCAGCTGGAACTTCGGGCGCCCGCGGAGGTACTAAATCTGCCGCCTTTTTAGGTAAGGGTTTGGGGTAGTCGTGTTATTTTCCTGCATATTGTGAGTATGCTCTTGCTGGGTCTGCAGCCAGAAGAGCGAGAGGCGCGATAGATACTGGCTCTAGCGAAAAGGAAACCTCTGCTGATACCGACGACGAAGGCGAGGATCTTTCTGGTGTGCCGGCCTCTCCTAGTGAGCTGGTAGGGGAAGACTCCTGGGAGAAAAGCGGCATCGAGCCAACTTTTCGGTTTGGGCCGTCGAAGGTTACTCCCGCAGATATCGAGAGGTTTGTTGCTTTGGGGTATTTTGAGTCCGGAAAGGCTCGTGCTCCAGGCGGAGAGCAAATTCCACGGCCCGAGAACAATGAAGCTATAGTTTACCGTGACTTCTATGAAGCTGGCCTTAGGCTGCCGTCGTTTGGTTTTCTAGCCCGTGTACTGGAAAGATATGGGCTAGATCTGCATCACTTGACTCCCAACGCCGTCGCGACGGTGTCGAAATTTATATGGGCTGTTCGCAGTTATGGTTCGGCTCTTCATTCTGACGCCTTCTGCCGCTATTATGATCTGAAGCACGATGTGAAACCCGTGAGTTTCGATGAGGTGAAGTATTACCCCCAGTATGGATGTTGCAGTTTTCAGCCTCGCACTTTTGTGAAGAAATCAAAGTATGAAAAAGTTGAGCTTGTTGGCGGTCGCCGGAATAAATGGCCAGAGGATTGGCGGAACCATTGGTTTTATGCCGAGGTTCCCGAGGAGACAAAAGACGATGGTAGCTCGTACTTTCCTCTGTTTAGTCGTTCTTGCGCCCTACGGCCGGTGCTGTCGCCGGAATTTGTGGAGTCAGAGGGTTTTAAAAAGTGCTGCAACGCCTTTGAGACTGCGGTCAAGATGAGCAGCGCTCGAGATTTGGTGGAGGAGTTCGTGGCCTGTTGCACTTGGCCCATTCGTAAAGGGTGGAGCCCGCTGAGAATGAAGAACAAGCGGATTTCCAAACTGAACCTTAACTACCAGGTGCCGTCTTTTGGAGTGAAGAAACCCGAGAAGTTATCGGACAAGGACTTTGTTCGCTATGTTGAGCTGACTGCCGCAGTTATTTGCGGACCTTATACTGTGTTGGAGAAGCAAGAGTGCGAGACCATGCTAATTTTCCCTCAGCGTGTGAATCGCATTTTTGATGAGATGCAAGTGAAGTACGGTCGCCGTGCAGTGATGACCGTTAAGAAAGGGCGGCGAAAGAAAGGCGAGCTTGTGATTGGAGCAACATTCGTTGAGAGGCGCGGCTGGGAAGCAGCCTCCGCCCATCTCTATTTACCCGACGCGCCAGCCCCAACAGCTGGGGTCGGCTCTTCAGCCGCGGCTGCTGCCAAGGTATCTGCGGCAGCCCCAAAAACGGCGGCTGGTTCCTCATCTAAAGGTGCCGCTAAGAAATCTGCGGCGTCCGGCAAGGCTGCCGGGAAAGTAAAGGCATCTGCTGGGACTTCGAGGGCTGCTGAGAAAGCTAAACGCCAAACTCTGCGGAAGATGCCTGCCTCTCGAGCTGCTGTTGTGCAGCAGGCCAGTGCCGCTATAAAACGGCGACGGGAAGACACAGAGCCGGTCATTGCTGCTGAGCAGATGGAGACTGGTTCCAGCGCGGCAGGTGCCGCTGACTTTGCTGAAGAGGTGTCAGTTCGGGAGGAGTGCAAACGACGCCGGAAATTACTAGCTTCAGCTGCTGGCGATTCTGACGATGAATTTCTAGACGACGAGCCTGAACATGACTCGGGGAATGCACGGGAGCAACCTTCGCCACTACATGAAGCTGAAGTTGAAAGTACTGCTGCTCCCACTGGCGGATTTAACTTGCCACGGAGCCCCGTTGAGACTGCGGCGCCGATGAGGCGGAAACCGCTCTTGCCGGCTTTATCAGATGATGAAGAACTTGAGTTGCTGGACGACCCCGTGGATTCGCGTGCCGAACTTGGCTATGAGCTTGATGCTGCATTTGCTGGGATGAGTGGCTCCGATGAAGGTGCCGACTATTCCCTAAGGAGGGCAAAATCTGCGGCAGCTTCCTCTCCCTTGACTAGAATCGATGATAATATTTCTAGTTCATCGGTTAACGGGAGTGCGTCTAGCAGTTCTTCTGAGACTAGCTCCTCTGACGCAGGTGAAAAATCTCCTGGTGCGGGGAAGCAAGAGGGCGATGCCGACATTCCGCCGTTGGCCGCTTTTGTCGAGATGACGAAGGCGGTGGATCCTCAAGGTTTTTCGACCTCGTCGCTGTTTCTTGTTTATTTGATACTTGACAGTCGATCTGACTTTGTTTAATTTGCAGAGCTTTACGACTTCTTGACCAGGGCCGATAATGCTTCGGTCGCCGAGGTGCTGGATAAAAATGCGACGATGGTAATTTCTGCTTTTACACCTGTCGCTTTTTACTGTGACTTTCTATAGGTGTGATGCTGACGCGCGAATTTGTGCTCTTGAGCAGACTCTTGCGGCGGCGCGCGCTCTGAGTCGTCGCTTTTATGGGTCCGAAGCCGCTTCTTCATCAGGCGACGTACTTGAACTGCAGCGTGCGCTGAGGGACGAACGCGCGTCTTTCGACGCTGTTAAGGCTGATCTCACTGATCAGATTAAAAAGAAAGACGAGGCGTTGGGAGTGCTGCATGATGTTATTCAGAGCAACGATGATGAGATTGCCCGCTTGAAGCAAGAACTGAAAAATGCGGGGGAGAAGCTTACTGCGGCGGAGGCGACTGCCAAGAGTGCCAAGGAAGCCGCTCGCAAATTTGCTCGCAGTTTTTCCAGCGGCGCTAGTAGTGCACATGCTTCTTTCGGAGCTGCCCTGGCTACAATTGGCGGTGAGCCTAATCCTCTTCCGGCCACACAAGGTTCGCTGACACCGGAAACGTATTTCAATTTCCTGAAAGGGGAGTTTGGCGACCTTCCTGAGGCCTTTGAGCGGTTCAGTCAATTTGCGGCTCGCACGGCGTGCTCTGCACTTTTGGACCTGCTTGAAAAGCTGGAGTGCAAACACTTCAGTGCTTTGGCACGCACTACCTACCCAGACTCTAATTTTGATGAAGCCAACGCGGCAAGCGAAAGCAAAAGCGTTCGTTTGACTGCAAAGCGCTTCGCGAAAAGGTATTGGGGGGCGCATGGGCTAGAGGCCTGCCGCCAATATGCGAAGAGCAAGCTTGAGGAGGTAAAGCGTATTTTTGTTTCATCGGGGACTTTGTGAGGAATGCTTTACTAAACTTTTGTTTTTAGATAAAGGCGGCGGCTGGCGCCGAAACTGCGGCGGAGGCGTCAAAGAAGCGAGCGGCTACTCCTGCCAGTGAGACGCCGCCGGCGAAGGTTGCCCGCGTCAAGGTGTTGCGGGAACTGAGAGAACTGCCGCGAAAGCTGATGCACCTGCCGCGATTGAAGCTCCTGCACCTTCCTCGGCTGCCGGGACTGCTTCGCCTTCTGCGGCGGCCGAACCGGGAAATGCGACGGGCACCGCCGCTCCTGATGTTGCCACTGCCGCTGCTGCTGCTGCTGCGCCGCCAATTGAAGAGGTTTAGACTCTTAGGCGTGAGGGAGTGTTTCAAACTTGGTCTGTAATAATATACGTTCTGGTACGCTTTGTGCGCAGGATTGTTTTCGCGGCGCGTTGAACATTGCGCCTTTGAAGTATGAACATCACGGCTTACGCGTTTCTGGCGAAGCACATTTGTGCTATGTTTCGCGATACCCGCGTGATACTTTCGGGCATTTCTGGAGGGAAATGATGGCTCAGTACTTTCAAGGGCGGGAGTGCTTAACTCGATGTTTTCACCGCCGACATTCTTCTTCCGTAGCGGTCGTGAAAACCGAAAGCGTTGAAGACATTAGTTTTGATCCTTATTTGGATCGTTTCAGGTGTGTGTACGATAGAGCAGGCCCTGAAAGCGGTCCCGGATTTGTAGTAGAAGTTGACTTTGATTTGTAGCAGGGGTGTCGGCTTTTTGACGAAATACGCCCGAATAATACGGCATGTTTTTTGATTCGCGGAAGATATTTCAGCGATAACTCTTGTCAATTTTTACAAATTGAATGCTCTTCCACTTTTTTTGTTTGATGGAAAGCGTTTGCCGTTACTCGGTCGTCGGATTTAAACGAACGTCACCCCCCCCCTGGCGATCGAGGGACGGAGGGGCGCGTCAAAGCTGCGACGCACGTTTATACGACGTGTATTTACGCAAATGGCGGAAGGCCACAGATCGTGTCGCGTTCTTTTTTGACAAATTGCGGAGCGCGCATCAGGTGCCTCTGTTGTTTGTTGGCTCTTGCGCCCGTCAGATGTTTCGTGGTTGCCGTTAATTTGGCTTAGAAGACGTCGTTTGACGTTATGGGTCCTTGGTTGCCGTTAAAAGCATCTTCGCTTTTTGTTTATTTTGCGGCGCTCGTCGTGACTCGATTGTTTGAGCGAAACGAACGTCACCCCCCTCCCCCTAGCAATCGAGGGATGAGGAGCGCGTTGAATTTGCGAATGGTGCGTGATGCTGCCGCAATTGTTAGGTTCTCTCCGAAATTTGTCGGATATTGAACATTTGTCGCTATTCTTGTAGAAAGAGCGGTACTTGAGAATACGTTGCCTTTTGGCCGTTAGGCTTTGCTTTTGCAATATTATGCTACCTCCATGGTTTTGAGTCCCGTCCTTGGATGGGTGTTAGTATTGAGTCCCTTAAGACTTCGATCTTAATGATCTATTTTTGATGTGTCGGATTTAGTCCGAAGCCCCTTGGGGTTGAAGTCAATTTCCTTTAAGGAAATGGATAACTGAGCCCTGGGCCGTTAACGTTCCGCACTTTCTCAATTTTATGAGAAAGATTGAAGAGATGGCCCCTTGAGGCGCTTTTTTCTCTGACGCCGTCGTTTCTCGATTTCGTGAAAAAGATCGACGGTGTAGTTCTTTTTCTCAATTTAGCAGAAAAATTGAAGAGATGGCCTCTTGGGGCACTTTTTTCTCTGATGCCGTCATTTCTCAATTTCGTGAGAAAGATCGACGGTGTAGCCCCTTGGGGCATTTTTTCTCAAAGTGCTTTATAGAGAAGGAAGCCTGGGAGAAAGGAACCGAAATTTTTTGCTTCCTTTTGAGTGGCTTTGTCCCAGGAGTCAAATCCTCCTGCGTCGATGTGGCGATATTTTTGCAAATATAGCATCGACTATTTTAACGAATGGAGAATGTTTTTGGGGAAGATAGCATTATATTGAACTGCAAGGGTTACAAAGGTCCCACCTCGTTAAAAACCTCACCCCCGATATGGGGTTCCCCTGTGAGGAAAAGAGTATGGGCCTTGAAGGCTAAGAAAGAAAAATTACAACTTTGGTGCCGACTTAAGGCTCCGCTTATAACTGCGCGTCGCCATTAGTCCTTACATTTTAGGTGAAGTACCTCTTGAGGTTGTCCACATTCCAGGCATGCGGGAGCTCGTTGCCTTCATTGTCTGCTAAGTGATATGATCCAGAGCGATTGCTCCTGACGACAATGAAAGGGCCCTGCCACTTGGCGTTGAGTTTTCCAGTGTTTTCTGTTTTTGGGCTCCGCAGGAGGACAAGGTCGCCGGCTTTAAATGCTCTTGGCGCTACTCTGGCGTCCCGCCATTTTCTTGTTTCTTCCTGATACCTCTCCAAGTTAAGGATGGCTTGGTCTTTGTCTAATTCCGACATGTCCTTTGAAACGGCGTCGAACTCGTGGCAATTTCGCCCGAGAGTTGCCCTCATGCTGCGGTGTTTTATCTCTTCGGGAGACATTGCTTCTTCGCCGTACAAGAGCCTGAAAGGCGTGAACTTGGTGGTTCTTGAAACTGTAGTGTTATGCGACCAGATCACTTTGTGCAGCTCATCCATCCATTTTCCTTTTTTCTGGCCTTCTAGGCATTTCTTGATGCCTTCGAAGATTTGCTTGTTCGCGTTCTCGACGGCGCCATTTGACTCTGGATGATAAACAGATGCAAAATTCACTTTTGTGCCTATGGAGTGACAGAACTCGCGGAACTCTTGGTTGTCAAACTGTTTCCCATTGTCCACCGTAATTTCGGCAGGTACACCGAATCTACATACTATGTTTTGCCAGAAAAATTTCTTGATTGCTGGGCCAGTGATATTGATCAATGGCTTAGCCTCTATCCATTTGGTGAAATAATCGAGAGCGACAACGGCATGCGTATAATTTCCGGCAGCCGTAGGCAGGGGGCCGACTATGTCAATTCCCCATCGCTGAAGTGGCCAGACTGGCTGGATGAGCTGAGTGAGCTGAGCTGGGTTGTTGATTTTCCTTGAGAACTTCTGACATGCTTCGCATGTTTTGACAAGGTGCTGGGCGTCCTGAAGTGCGGAGGGCCAATAAAAACCTTGCCTAAAGGCTTTGCCGACTAAAGCTCTGCTGGATATGTGAGAGCCGCAGATTCCCTCGTGGATCTCGCTGAGGAGCTTTTTCCCTTCTTCTTGATCAATGCACCTCAAGAACGGAGTGGACGTGCCAAATTTGTAAAGGAACTCATCGACAAAGGCGTAGTTTCTTGCTCTTTGTTTCATGCGCTTGGCTTCTAATTCTGACTCTGGCTCATAAAAATCTCGGAGATACGCCATGATGGGGGCGCGCCAATCTTCGCTTGAGATGGCATGTATCATCTTGGGTTCTTTCTCTGCCGCTTTTATGGAGGGCGAGCTCAGTGTTTCAAAAAAGACGTCAGGTGGCAAAGGATCTTTTCTGGCTGCCGCTTTTGCTAGCTGATCTGCTTCACTGTTCAGGTTTCTGTCAATATATTGACAAGTGAAACCCTTGAAGTATTTTTCCAATCCTCGTACATGTTCCAGATATCTGGCCAATAGTTCATCTCTGGCTTTATAAGTTTTATCAACATGCCGGCAATGACCTGAGAGTCCGTCTTGACAATGAAGTTTTTCACACCTAATGCTCTTAACTTTCTTATGGCTAGCAAAAGGCCCTCATACTCTGCAACATTGTTTGTGCACTTGTCAGTGTCATGATTGAACTGCAATCTGATTGCGTACCGCAATTTGATACCAGATGGTGAGGTCAAAATTGCGGCAGCTCCAGCACCGAGATGGCACCATGCGCCATCAGAGTGTATCTCCCATGGGACTTCAAAGACTGGACCTTCGGTGTACGACGAAGGCTCTGTCCAATCTGCGATAAAATCCGACAGCACCTGAGAATTTGCGGCACTTCTTGACTCGAAGTCAACAACGTGTTCTGATAATTCCGAAGCCCATTTGGTGATTCTTCCAGATGCTTCTCTATTTCTGAACATGTCATTCAGTGGTTGATTTGTCAGCACTCGAATGGTGTGAGCCTCAAAGTAATGTCGTAATTTTCTTGATGCCATTAAGACTGCATAGGCTATCTTTTCTAGCTCGGAATAGAATCTTTTTGATCCTGAGAGAGCTTCAGATACATAATATACCGGCACTTGAACTTTCATCACTTTGCCCTTTTCTCAATTTGTTGTTCTTGCACAAGTGCGGCACAAACTGCTGAGTGCGATGCTGATACATACATTAGCAGAGTTTCATTTTGTTTGGGACTCGCGAATGCCGTCATTTCCTTGAGATACTCTTTCAATTCTGCGAAGGCTTTTTTCTGCTCTTGGCCCCATTGAAAATTGTTTGCGTTTCTCAGGACTTTGAAGAAAGGGAGGCTTCTTTCGGCTGATCTGGAAATAAACCTGTTGAGTGCCGCTATTCTACCGGTGAGCTTCTGCACATCTTTGAGGCATTGTGGCTCTCGCATATTGATAAGTGCACTTATCTTGTCAGGATTGGCTTCGATGCCTTTGATTGACACAAGGCATCCCAAGACCTTTCCCTTGCGAATTCCGAAGACACATTTCTCAGGGTTGAGCTTGAGGTTAGCCTTCCTGAGGTTTGCAAATGTTTCGGCCAAGTCAGAAGTATGATCTTCTTTCTTGCCGCTTTTTACCACTATGTCGTCGACATAGGCTGACAAATTCTTGCCTAACTGATTCTCAAAGGCGATAGATGTCATTCTGCAGAAAGTTGGTCCCGCATTTTTTAGACCTTCCGGCATTCTGACAAAACAATAAGTTCCGAAAGGTGTGATGAAACTTGTTTTCTCTTCATCATCTTTGTACATGAAGATTTGGTGATACCCGGAGAAACAATCCAGCAGTGATAGGAGTTCTGAGCACGCTGCTGCGTCGACAATTTTGTCAATTCTGGGCAATGGGAAATCATCTTTGGGGCAGGCCTTGTTGAGATCAGTGAAATCAATGCACATCCGCCACTTTCCGTTCTTTTTCTTTACTGGCACAGTGTTAGCCAACCAGGTTGGATATTTCACCTCCCTGATAACGTTTGCGTCAAGCAACCTCTGTACCTCAGCCTTGACTGCTTCGACCCTGTCGTCGGACATTTTTCGGAGTTTCGCTTCTTTGGTCTGATGTTTTTATCGATTCGCAACTTGTGCTCTATGATGTCTCGGCTGACGCCTTTTAGGTCACTTGCCGACCAGGCAAAAACATCCTTATTCTTACGAAGGAACTGGACGAAAGCTTTTTCCATGTCCTTCGGCATACCTGCCGCAATTATCACTTCCTGTCCTAAGACCTGCTTGTCCAATGGAACTCTCTTTGTTTCCTCGTTAGCCGCAATTGCTGGTTCTTCCTTATCCATTTCTTTTTCCAACTGGAGGACTTCTTTCCCTGGCTTTTTTCCTGCCGGGTACAAGACGTGCACATTCGGGTGAGCATACAAAAAGTGAACATTCTTCTGGCCGGGGGCTGCCGCCCTTTCAATATTTCTGGCTTCTTGCTGATCACCAAAAACTGAGATGACCTCCTTGTGTGCCGGTATTTTCATACAGAGATAAGAACTGTGCAAAACTGCTTCAAATGCATTGAGGACTCCTCGTCCGAAGATTGCATTGTATGGATAGGGCATATCGACCACGTCAAAAGTGATGTGCTCAGTTCTTGCATTGTCAAGAGTACCAAAGGATACTGGTAGGCTTATTTTGCCGAGGGCACGGACTTCTCTGCCGCCAAAACCATACAAGGGATACTCAGAAGGCTGAAGTAGAGATGAATCAAGGTTTAGCTGGTCAAATGTTCTCTTGAAGAGGATGTCTGCCGAACTTCCATTGTCAACAAGTATTTTGGTGATTGACCAACCATAAGTGTTTGCCTGGATGACCATGGCATCTGTATGAGGGTAGCAGCGGAGGTTTAGATCGGCTTCAGTGAACATGATTGGGACATGCGACCACCGCGATTTCACCACGGGACCGTTACACACCGCATTGACGGCTCGGAAGTAATTTTTCTTTTGCTTCTTACTTTCAAACTCAGATGAAGATCCCCCGTGATTGGTAGGATGACTCCATAAGTGGGAAGGCTCTGAGAGGAATTGTTTTGGTTTGACTGTTTTGGAAATGGCGGCGGAGGAGGTAAAGGCGGCTCCTCCGAGGCAGTGATTCTAGGAATTTGCGGCTGGGGCATGTGTGAACTTGTTTGGGAAGTCGCCAGATGCTGTATTTGCGGCGAGTGTGGTGGATGTAGTTGGTATGGGCTTTGGAAGTGGTGATGGGGGTTGTAAGAATTCTGGAAGTATTGGAATGGGTAAGAAGCACCGAAAGGTGAGTTGTTCCAAGAATTGGCGGCAGACGTGTGATTGACGCTTCTCTGTGTTTCGCTTCTTTGCTCTTTGGCTTTCATTCTTTCCATGGCATCCTTTGTTTCTGGGCACTCCTTGGAGGTGTGACCCTTGTCAAGTCCGTGAAACAGACAGTATGGCTTTTTTGGCTCTTGGTTTCGCGAGTTGTGCGAATTGCCGCGACCCCTTCCTCGAGAGCGATTGTTTCTTCCTCCTCTGTGCTGAAAATTGCCGGCAGAGCTGCTTGTGTCAGCTTTTTCTTCTTGGTTGTCAATATGATTGACTAGGTTGGAGTTCTGGCTTTGATTGTTGTTGCCACCTCTCCTAGACGAATTCCAATCTTGCTGCCTCTGGCTCGATTGGTTTTTCTTCGCCTGGCGCAGCGCGCTCTGCTGCTCTAATCTTCTTCTATGGTCATTGTCGGCTCTACAGAACTGGTCGACCGTTGAGAAGAGCTCTTCGAGTGTTGAGGGGCGGTGCATGGAAAAATGAGTGGCACAAGGGCCGGCTCGCAACCCCCCAATTGCGGCATCAATGACAATTTGGTCTGGCATATCATCAGTTCGGGCTTTTAGCTTGACAAATCTCTGGAAATAGTCTTGCAGGGGCTCTTTTTCTTGCTGAACACATGCTCTGAGTTCATCTGCAGATATAGATGTTCTATGAAACCCTTGAAAATTTGTCGTCAATTTGTCCCTTAGGTTCTCCCATGAATATATTGATCCGGGCTTCAGCCTTGAGTACCACTCGAGAGCTTGATGCTCAATTGCGGTGACAAAGGTCTTGGCCAATACAGTATCATCTCCTCCAGCAGACGCTACAGCAGCTTCAAATGACATCAAAAATTGCCTTGGGTCGGTTGAGCCATTGTACTTTGATAAAGAGATAGGCTTGTATTTTGCTGGCCATGGGGTCAACTGGAGGCCTTCTGACAAGGGAGAGTTCTTGTCGAATTTACTGACAAAAGGTGCAAATTTGCGGTATTCATTCCGAGGCCTATGATGGTCTTCGCCATTGTTGTTTGCTTCAAATTCGGGAGTCACCCGGTATTGCTCTCTCTTTGCTTCGCTATTTTGCCCCGTGGCGCTTGTCATTTCATCGAGCTCTTTTTGGAGTTCGGCGACTGCCGCCTTTGCTTGTTCAATTTGCAGCCGGAGCCTTTCCTTCTCTCTGGCCCTCTCTTCGGAGATTATCTTCTCCTTTGTTAGCTTGAGTCTTTTTCCAAGTTGTTGCAAGTTGGAGAGCTGACGCAATTGCTTGTCAACTTCATCTTCTCTGGATCACTTTCTTCAGGGTTGACTGTCGACGGTGGTTCCGCCCATTGCTTGCCGGCTTTTACCTGCTTCGACTTCTCTGCTTCTTCACTGAGAGTGAAGTCGATGGTGCTTTTAGCGGCGATAACCTCATCAGATGGCCGAATTCCGGCGGCCAAGCTTGCTTGCGCCGCGCCGGAAATTCGGTTGGCCTCGTCGGCCATTTGCCTTGCTTGAATGAATGCCCAACGAATTTCTTCTTCCGAGAATGCCGGGTTGGGAGGGAGAATTTCTTCCTCTAAATCCGGCGGGTGGGAGCTGGTGGTGGTTTTTGAACTAGGTGCTTTTTTCTTCCTTTGTGGCATCACGGGTGGTATTTTCGAGCAACACAAACGGTGGGCGCCAATGTTGGGAATTCTTCATTATCGCAACAAAGAATCCCGACACAAACAATCAAGAGACACTCAAGAGACAACGGAACAGCATTTCATTACAGGGGTGTCATCTCTCCTCCTCCGTCCCGTTCTACGGAGCCCGGGGGCGGGTATTTATAGGGGAGGCCAAGGGTCATTTTGACATGACCAAATTACCCTTGGCCACCCACTATATTCGCGGAATATTCTGTACAACATTGTCAAAAGGGTACAAACGACATTTCCATATAGCGACGGAAACCCTAACTAGGTGACGTCATTCGCCAGCCCGATCCTTGGACGTTGTCGTGCCGAGCTTCATCTCCTTCAGGGACTGCCGCCATTTGAGGACGCCATTCCTAGTCGCCGCCAATTCATCGCCAGCGGTCGGGTCTTGTTGAACAATGTCGGCGACGCATAACGGCGGCACCCAGGGTTGCCGCCAATTCGTCGGCGAAGCCGTTAATGTCGGCAGCTAGGTTACCTGCAGCCAAAAAACCAAAGGCAGAAAGGGGGTGTCGTTATTATCGTAAACACCGATCCCCAACAATGACCATCATTTGTTACTGCAGCTACCATTCCATCTTCCATGAAGTTCACATATGGGCTCTTATCGATCGACGATTCCAATGAAGTGTGCAAACCATGCTCTTGTGCCTGCATTCAACTAAGGCGTGTTATATCATGTCAGCAAAAGCTGATATGTCAACTAGCAATCACCACCTTTTGCCGATGCATGTAGGGGCTATCATGTAGAGCACAAAGGAACTCAGAAACAGCCCTCACCCACCTACGAAGCATTTAAATAAATATAGACAAGAGTCGCATCATAAACTGAAAATGAGATGGAAGTAGAAAGCAAGTTGAAAAAAAAAAGAGGCTTAAGAATGCAGCCTGTCCCTTGCAAATGAAATATCTATAAACAATGTGATGTAGGCACTTGCACATCCTGATACCTGATATAAGTTTCTTTGGTGCAGAAACCATGCACATTTGCCAAAATCAACTTACCATAGCCTTCCAGCACACAGGCCTTCAAAGAAAGCGAGATGTCCACCATTAGGGGTAGTTGCCAAAACAATGTTTTTGTTCGCCCTAAATCATCAAATATGGACTTCATCAATGAAAAGAATGAAAGAAATGTTCGGAATAGTGAGCTTCTGTAACATTTCGTTTACCTGCATTCATCCCAGGGAATGGCCTCCCTTGTGCAGAGGGGGTCGTCTAAAGCACTGATACAAAGCAAGGGAACTGACACATTACCAACATAGTTTGCACTGCTGCACCTGCGGTAGAATGTGTCTACTGTCTAAAAATAGTTAGTCATTTTGCAAAATTATATGACATATAAGGGACTATAAAATTATACAATACCTAAGCACCTAGACAACACATTGTTCTTGAGTTGCATCATCAAGTTATCTGGCTCAAAGAAATTTCTGTTGGAACCCAAACAAAAATTTGTTTATTCATGAATTGTACGATTTAAATACTCTACACATACAAACTTGAAAATGCTAGGACTGCATGACTAGCTAATATATCTGTCTCATCTCATCCATAAAAGTGAAAGTGTTTATATGCCATCAATCCAGAACTGTAAAACTTTAAGCCCCAAAGCTCTAACCTTGTGCTGCTAGCGATCTCCTTACGGTAAATCTACAACCCTTTTCATTATTGCCGTTATTAGCAGCAATCAGAGAAAGCATTCTATGTTTCATCATGAGGAAGAACCATGTTCATGGCGCCCATGTTACTAGTGAAGCCACAAATACCATAATCAATCTCATAAGCTCAATTATTCACGACCTACATATATGTGATCAAGCAACAGATCCAACTACCAACAGTGGTATAGAGTAGACACCATTGTTGTATGCTTTTTGCATGGTGCAGTCTGTTTGATAACTATGGTCTATGGTTTCCTGTTTTAAATGACCCCCTAAATTTGAGCTCCCGTGGTCAATGACTCAATATTGTTTCTGTATTGTAATAGCACTGTCAGCAGGATCTATTATACCTTTCATTTTCCATGTCAACAAGGTGAGAATTTTTCTTAGTCCCACCGGTTTTTAATTGATGACATCAGGATAACTTAGCTCAAAAATGAACAAAAAATGTTGTATTAACATCATAAATTAAAACCCGGAGGGAGTTATTGGTGTTATTTTGTTCGAATGGTTTCTGGTTTTGGTCTGTTGGTTTGCATCTCTTGTTGGCTTGCATTTCTTGTTGGTTTTGCTCTTGTGGTTCCTGCAGGTTTCATCTCTAGCCTACCCCAACTTGCTTGGGATAAAAAGGCTTTGTTGTTGTTGTTGGTTTCTGGTTTTGGTCTGAATGTTACAAGAGCTTGAAAATTATGAATGATGCAGAAATAGAGGCACTTCCTACTACTCCGTAAAGTCAATAGAGTGTAATACTTTGAATTTTCGGAGTCAGCGAGATGCCACTTGGACAAAAATATATTGTTATCATATCCACAAATTTGAAAAATTACACATGAGTAAACAAGCAAAAACTGAATTTATCTTTGATATCACGATTCAAAACAAAAGGTAAGACTGAATGTTTATTTTGTTTCTTAACATGTAAGATGAATATAAATTGAATTTTGCAGGTTCACCCTATGTATATTACATTCCTGATTTTTGACAAATTTTAGAATACTTTAACACTTGAATTGCTAATAGGGATGTCAAACCCCTTAATCCAAATTCACAAACTATTATGGATGCACAACAAATGGTTTACTCATGCCATTGTGATATTACTAAACAGTGTAACCAAAAATATGCATGGTAAAAAAGAGTCTGATTTGATTGGATGTACTTCAGGGCATCACTTCTACCTAATGGAAAGAGTAATTCACAACTGGCTATTAGATGATGATTCGGTTACTTATCTCCAAACTGTTCAAATGCATTTGCTTCTGACTATGAGCAATAGGGATTCCATCCCCCTTATTTCACAATCTATTTCCGCTTTCAATCAAATATGCGACTTGCTGTATTCAACTAATTTCAATGAAACAGAAAATCTACCCATCAATGAAGAGTAATATAAGGTAGTGAAATTGGGTTTGGCTCAGGGGTGTCGAACAATCAAATATTAATACCTTGCTTGTCTTAGATAACCAGACAGTACATATCTAGCATCAGAAAGCATACCTCATATTTTGCAACAACACAAGTGGCATGACGGTCAAATTCCCGAATTGAGCGTGACTGATGACAGAAAATAAATAAGAACAGATAAGCAAAACCCATTTGTATGACCAGCTATTTTACTCCAACGAAATCAAAATTGTGCTTAAATGAACTGTAATTCATTGTTTTGTTAATGCGACTTCAGGAAACTACGGAATTACGATAAGGACCGCACAGGTTCATGACTATGAGAAAAAAGATGAGTGGTGCTGGCATACCGATGTAATAGCTTCCCAGTTTGCAAGTCGTGCCAAGACTGGTTGGTGTCTGTAAATATAATACAATAAAAGGAAGTGCTGAGTATCAAGCGAAAACAAATCCCATCTTGGTGGAGATCTATAAAGGCAAAGCACCATGGGCAATCAATCCATGTACCCTAGATTTTGTTAGGTGCTTAGTAAACATTAGAAAAGGATAGGGATGTACCAACAAAACTGTGACATTCCAGAAATCAAATTACAAAACTTTGTGTTTAGGTAATTTATTATCTGGAATGCCAAATGTAATTTGTGTATAAATTTACAAAAAAACTCTCACAAATACTGCCATAAGATACACACCAATAGTAAACAATCCAAATTTTTTGGCACTAGATATATAATACAGAAATTCGTAGAAGCCACAGTCCATTACACATGACTACTTACTAGCCAAGTTATCCACATTTCAATGAATGCGTGTTTCAACATAATCTACACAGTCCATTACACATGAGTTCTTAGGGCTGCTAGCTGGGCCTTATGGGCCGGTGGAGCCCGCTAGGGTTAGGGTCCTAGGTTATATAAAGGGTATAAGGGTAGAGTAGAAGGGTAAGCAAGAAGTAGAAGGCTAGGTCCTCGTCTTGCTGCCGTGGGCTGAGGCCCCCGGCGTCGATCCATAACATGAGTACTGGGCATACAAACATTATCATTACATAAGTGGGGCATTTCATCATCACTTTACATCATTCAATGTAAAGCTCAAGGCATGCCGAGTTAAGCAAGCTCCTAAATTCATAAGTGAAACGGTATCAGCTCATTTCCATTACCAAAATGGTCGAGCCGTGTGTGATCAAAGAAAATGACAGTGTGCACCAATGACTAAGCTACCTGCAGAGGTCTTGGGTGCAATAACATAATGGTGTTGACAAATAATTCACATGCGAGCCTCATAACAAGGTTGCTCAAGAGAGAGAACAAACTCAGCCTTAGCTTCAACGTTGGTATCATCAAACATAATAGCATATTAGCATTTGACAAAATAAATGCACAGCACTATCTGTTATGGAAGTATTTGCTGGCAAATTCTATTAACACCAGAAGAAGGATACGGCCGGGCCTAAGGCTCCGCCTAGTGGCTAGTGACGAGGACCAGTGTTTGTTTAGATTACTTTCTCTCCAATTAGCTTAGACAGAATTGTTAGCAGATTGTTTCAGACTTTTTTAGCATCCGTTGTTTAAGCAATCAGCTTATATTGCCAGCAACCACTGAAAGAATAAAGCAAGCAAAAACTTAGCTCCTAATCTACTCAGAGCATCCATCAGAGGTGACTTAGTATTATCTTTTACCCTGATAACCTCCCTAGGTCGGGTCCATATAACTATCCATCCACTACATTTTAATCCTAGCCACATTGTTGTGCAGTGCCACATTCTCATTGTGCAAGCGCCCAATGTACTCATCCATAGCTCCGAAACAAGCGAGCATGGTGATGCTGGTGAACTGCATGGTACCTCTGCAGGTAGTGTAGTGAATGGTGCATGCCGTTACTTCTCTAATCACACAAAGTTCAGCCACTTTGGGAGTGGAAATGAGTGGAGAACAATTTACAAAGAAATTTAGGAGCTTTATAGAACAACTTATTTGGTAATCCAGTGCTTAATAAGTCACCATGTATTATATATGAGTTGCACTGCGGCTCATAGAATTTCTGTACATTACATCTGGCTCCAAAAATTCTGGACTACTTACTGTTGGTATGTAACTTATGGTAGATTTTGTCAGAACGTTTGTGGAAATTTTAGCCTCTATATCAAAGGGTGAAAAATTCGAACAGCTGTGATGCTATAAAACTTTTTTTTTAGAAAAGGGAATATTATTTCAATATTCCAGCCTCTGAAAAGATGCTATAAACTAAGGCAGATCAATCATAGAGACAATACTGTTTAATACTTAGCGGGGAAAAAAAGCTAACAAGTACATACAGTTTTGCATATCCTTTGAGACCAATTGCAAGAGCTCTATCATAACATCGCTGCACAAGCTTGCGTGAAATAAATCTGTTGGTCACCTGCATAATAGAACCATACGTTGGTGAAAATCCAAGAGCAGTGTTGGCATGCTGAAGAACTAGAAGAGTATCATTTGCAGTTCATTACTAAGATAATGAGACAATTAAGCGTGTAAGCGAATAGAAACTATTCAAGAGCTAAAGTTTAATACAATAGAAATTCAAATCAAAATATCTGTGCATAAAGTAACGTACTAAACAAAACAAAAAACAATTAGCAAAGTTACACTAATTCGACTGTAGTCACTAACCAGGAGATCCCAGGGTGAACAAACAGATGCAGCACCAGCTATAGGCGTGCCCTCACCTTCTTCTCCAAGATACTTGACCTAAACCAAAATGTCAATGCTCACTGCTCAGCTCAAGTTATTAAATAACCACCACAATAGATTTTCCATAAGAACAAGGGTGGGGCAGGAAAACTGGGCCTACCAGAATATTGGCACCTATGCTTGTTCCAACAGTGAATAGGGGAGCCTTTGGATACCTTTGATGAAGGAAATTAACAACTTCACGCATATCTTCCGTCCATCCAGCATTATAAAAGCAATCGGACTACCAAAAAAACAACAACTAAATTTGAGTAACAATTGCCCGCTGAACCCTTTCTTGGGCACTGATGTTGGTGATGATTTTTATGGTTGTAAAACATGTATTCAAGGTTTAAGTAAATTAATAAGAATTATTGGTTGAAAGAACCATATCTTCTCAAAAGATTTGCTTTGGAAGAGAAATTACCGTTATGGAGATGCCACCCAGACCCCTGTGATTGCTTACAACAACATTCCATCCTTTGCCTGCCATAGAAAAGACCAAGTGCTTCACATACTGCAACAAAACTCTAGCATCTCGTTAGAATACCAAAAAAAATGACACAGTCATATGAGTAATTGTAGGAACTTACAGCAGCACTGGAATCACTAGTTAATCCAGGAATCACAACAAGAAGGGGTGTGGAATCATCCTTAGAGATGGTTTCATCACAAGAATCAATATCTTCAGCTGCAACACAGCACCAAAGGTGAAAGGTTAACTATCCCATGCTTGCTGGTCAATCTTAAACTATCAAAATCCTGCAGAACCTTCCAGATCAGAGGCTAGTAGCCAATCCAAAGCAATGGTTCCACCATCACGAACAGTGTAGAGCTGCCTGCGATATTACAGTCCAATCAATGTGACATAATAGCATAGTGAACTTTCTATAGCACTGCACGAGATTCTGATGTTCAAACTAAAGATACATGTGTGTTTGCCGCAGAACAGTTGCTATTTGACCACGCATCCCAAATAACTGAAATTGAAACAAGTGAATGCCCGAGCATTCTCTAAACTTCAAAAAACCTACTACAACATCTACATTGGGTAGATATGTAGCAGGATTTCTTGTGGGATGCGTGCTACAGCCATGAACCAAAATTTTACAAAGATATTAACTTGACCTTATTAAAGCATCAGACAGCAACATGTTACATCACATCGTGCAAAAAATTTGCATGTACAACTACAATGCATTAATCACTTTATTGCAGGGGAATAACAAACAAGCACACCTGGACAAACGCAGTACAGAAATGCATAATATTAAGCAGGAAATTACTCCAACCTCCTATAGGTGAACGAAGGCTGTCTGCCCGAGATACTCAAGAACAGCGTCTGCAAATGAGGGCTCGCCAGCCACGGCGTCGCCAGGTACCTAAGCAACCAAATTTTCTCATTACTGGGAAAAAAAAAAGCATAACCAAATTTCTTCAACGGAGCGAAAGTATCACGGTTCCATCCAACCTGCCGTGGAGGGAGCGGCACTTGGAGGCGACCCGCTGGTAGACGCGGGAGTCGGGGTGGAAGGTGAGCACGACGCGGCCGCCGCGGAGACCGCACAGGAGGTCTCCTAGGAAGTGGAGCTCCAGGAAGCGGTACAGGAGCGCGGCGGCGAGGGCGAGCGCCGCGAGGGCGTAGTGCGTCCACGGCACCAGCGCCGCGGCCCGGAGCAACAGCTCGCCGGCCGAGTCGCCACCGCCACCGGTGGACGTTGCCGCGGCGTTCATTAGCTGGGTCGGGATGCCGCGACCCGCGAGCTAACAGGAATCGAGAATTCGAGATGGGATTGCCAGGATGGGGGAAGGGGGAAGAGGGAGGGAGGCGAGTGATTTGAGTAAGGGCCGCGAGTTCGGGATGAACGAGCAGACACGTGAGCCGTTTGGTCGTTGAACGATGCGAGTGTTTTCCTCGTGATCAGTACGAAACCAGGACATATACGCTGACGCGCGGGCCCGGGCATCGGTTTTTTCTCTCTAGAAGGACAGCAGTTCATAGCACTGACGTGTGGACCCGATTACCATCGTCAGCGGACTATTTCCCTTCTACCTCAAACGGAGCAAATATGCGATAGACGTGCATCACCTCATTATTAAGATTCACACAAGGAAAAAGGAGATCAAACATCAACCTAGATAACATTTATTGACCAAACTTTGTACGCATTAGTCATTACATACTTCCACAAGCTTGAAACTGGACTGGATTACAGGTTATACACCTCTTATTCTTGCACATAACGCAACCGCCAAACCACTGGCATACTAGAACACACTCAATACGCGCCTTCACATAGTAAGGCCCATGGTGCGTGTAGTGCCAGACTCAGGTCCGTGGAGCTGGTAAGTCTGGCTTGGCACAACCTGAAGAACACCTGGTTGCTCTGCAAACGAATAGCCAATAGCACAGTTAAATAGAAGCCAACCCGCACCAAGGAACTGAGGAGTACGTACCAGCTACTCTTGACATTTATCCAGAAAATAAGGTACACAATCTCTTGGAATAGGGGATAATACTACTAATGTGTGATGCTGAAGTTCACAGTCCAGATGAGGTTCACAGACTCAATAGTCATATCAATAAAATGTACCGATTACAAATCAAGCTTATTTAACAATGTTATCTTCAACGTCTCATCTATAAATGACACTGTCACGAGTGCGCATAATTTCAACAAAAAGGGAAAAGTCCCATCCCTTAACGTAATCTCCAGTGGTCTTCCAACAACAGTTAAAGAGCAGTCACAAATCTATCGTTCAGTGGCAGTCTTTACTACAGGACAACATGACAGTTGATTATGAGACGATGGTCCAAACACATTCTTGGAGGACCTAGGTTTTTATAGCAGCTACAAGATACAATCCTTCAAACAGATCTATGTAGCTTGTGATTTGTGAATCAAAATAATCCTACCGGGGTATCCAATGTACAACCTCCTCCCCTCATTTCCCTATCCCACCTCTCATTTCCAGCAATCCAAACGCCACCAAATTGCTTAGGCAAGCACACTAAAATCTAAAATGTCAAAATGGTAGCACTTCGACTAATCTGGTACCCTAAAACAATGCATATAAGTCTAGCATCCAACAGTCTACAGCATAGAGTAAATTTTACACTGCAAACAGAGCAAGGATTTGAGCTACACAGTCTACAGATGGGCATACGCTAAATTTGAAGCACCACAGACTAAGGGAAATATTATGAATGCACATTTACACCGCAATACAGAGGATTACGAAGCAAGCAGTACAACTTCAACGCAAGAGCTGCAGAGATAAAAGGGGCTACTCACTCTTGAGGTCCTCGACCTGCTGGGGGGTGAGCTTCGCAGAGAACCCGCTGGCGGCATGCTTGTAGTGGTAGAGCACAGCGTCCTTCGCCTTCTCCTCGCTGCCAAAGTGAAAAAAAATTTAAGAAAATTGCCGTAAAAACCCACACGTCCTAGAGACAGATTCCTCGCGAATCAGAACTAATCGAGGACTCCCAAGACCAAATTCAGCAACCAACCCGAGCCGATCGGGTCCCGTGAGACTCGAATCTGTAACAAATGGCTCGGATCGACGGTTACCTGCCGAGGACGGGGGCGAGGGTGCTGATGTGGAACTCCTCGGCTTCGACGCTCTCGGGGCGGTCCACGTACACGATGTGCACGGCCGCATCCTGCGCCGCGGGGGCCGCCTGCTCAGGGTTGGCTGCCATCGTCGCTGCTGCTGCTGTCGTCGCCGCGAGGAAGAGGAGGATCAGGAGAGGGTTGCGAGGTTGAAGGAGAGGTGACTTGGTCTTCATCGCCATGGAGTTCGAGGTGGGACCTCGTCTTATAGTATAGCCCGTCGGCGTCGCGGTGGTGGGGATCGCGTTCCGTGCCTGGTCGGTGGATGTGTCCACCTCGGCATCTCCGCGTCGCGTCCGGCTGTTCTGCTTGCCTTCTCGACGAAGCATTTTTTTTTTCTTTGCCTGCAAGTTTTGTGGATTTCGTCCGTGAATTTGGATTATGTTTGAAGAAGTCCCTCTCTGTGTCGTTTGCGAGGTTTGCGAGGTCCGGGGATGAAAAAGAAGAAGCGTGTAGGGTTGTTTCTGCTTTGTTTTCTCCGTTCTCTTGCTGGTGAAGGAGCAGCCGGCTTTGGCTGCCTATGGTTAGGTTTGAACGCTTCAAAATAAGCTTGACACGACGCCACGTGACACAAACTGACAAACATCTTTGGTTAATCTTATCAGATGAAGCTTGCCGAAACTTATCGCAGTGGACATGACTCTGTGCGCTATAGGAATATGAGTGTGGCACACCGGACACAGAAATGACGCCAGTCATGGTGCAGGCGAAGCAATGTCCTCGTTCCGTTGGTGATCGATGATCATCCACTCTTATAAACGCAAGGAAAACAAAAGTGTGTTTATGTCGTGAGCTAAAAGGAATTTGGGCTCTGGCACAAGCTATTCTCTTGACAATTCACAGACTGTTTATTTAGAGTTGTGGGCTTGTGTTTGTGTGTATAGGCTCTCTGACTCTCTCACCGGTATTGATCTATGCAGAATCAGCCCATTTGGGAAATAATACCCCAGCAAATAAAATTTTCGCCGTAGGCGAATTCTCTGGTCAACATTTCGAATGTGAAGTTCCAATAGAATAAAATGCGGAAATTTTCACGAAGAAAAGAAATCAAGAGCGACAGATAGGAACTGATGGAAATTTCAGACAGATGGTCCATTCAGTGACTATCAGACGGGCAACCAGTTTCAATGTATGGTCATCAAAATTTGGAACTTATCTGATTTCATCTGCTCAGAGGTTACCCATCTTACTCATCGCAAAAAAAAAGGGGGGTGACCCATTCTTACAGGACATGCCATATGTTATTTCCAAATTCGAAAAAAGTTTCCTACAGAGTGCAGTCAAATGACAACTTTCTATCCAAAAACACAACCAAGTGTGCCTGTACAAAAGCTTTGCTCCTTCAGAACCAACCTTAGGCCGCACATACAATTCAAAACTTATGTTACAAAATCGGGAAAAAAAACAGCTTAAATAGACAAACAAGCCAGAATTGCATACATTCTACAAACACAGCAGACAATGAAGCCAATTTATCTACATCCAGTAACCTCACGAGCAGCATTTAGATGCGCAGCGAGGCCATATCCAGCTCCCCGCTCTCACGAACCTCCCTGACCCTCTTATCACACTCATCTTCTTCTTCCTCCTCTTTAGATTCGTTCTCCTCTGCCGTTCCCTCCTCATCCGAGCACTCATCACCGTAACAGTAGCCTGATGAGGGCGATTTGGGCCTTGTTCTTGCTTCCTTGACAATCTCCATGATTTCATCGATACTTTGGTCCGAGAAAGTAGGGGCACCGTTGTCCCTTCTGTAGTAGACTAATTGTGCCGCTTCTGTAAGTTCTCTCGGTAAGTTCTTCAAGAACCACGGATGGTTCTTTATTTCCCTCATGGTGATTCTCTGTAAGAAAACCCAAAGTTGCCACATCAAAGATAAGGGTACTGTAAACTAATAGATACGCTGATACTACAACCGAGATGGTAATTCAAATCATTACCCTTGATGGATTGCTGACAAAGATACGTGAAATGAGCTGTCTGCAATCAGCAGATATGTGAATATGGTCC
This sequence comes from Eragrostis nindensis, assembly GCA_012490785.1. NCBI lineage: Eukaryota > Viridiplantae > Streptophyta > Magnoliopsida > Poales > Poaceae > Eragrostis > Eragrostis nindensis. The sequence continues at coordinate 113,203 of JAAXCT010001461.1, forward strand.
GGGATCTTATATTGAATCGCCGCAATTCGCTGCAAAATAAGATGAGGTACTGGCACTCATGAGTGTGAATATTAGGGGGGCAAAATGATTATTATCATTATTTCAATGTATATGAAGAGCATCCGTGACAGAGGAGATAGTTATTAGTACCTGAATAGTTTTCCTAATATTTTTAGGATCATCCTGATCTTCAAAGGGGTAGGCTCCCACAAGCATGACATAAAGAGTTACTCCACAGGACCATACATCTGCAAGCTATATACCAAAGTGGAAAGTACACTTGTCACAACTCAGCTACATCAGGTACTAATGCTACTTAATTCAAAAGAAGCGAAGAGTTTATCCATAGTTCTTGCGTATCCCTAAAGTAGGCACGATTAATCATATGAACTCAATTAGAATTAAGCGTTATCAAAAGAAAAACTGCAAATGGCTAAAAATCACTCGTGTGGCTTGAATGGACTATAGCCAATTGCCTGATAACAGATAGCTTTCTGCTAAGACAAATTAATGTCCATTTGGATAATGTAATTATGCATATCAGAAACATGCCAAGGAAACTCAAGCGGCAATTATGAATTCGTCAAAATGAAAAGGTACAATGTTCCTTTTGAAAATCCATGAGTCTGTTTTCCAAAAGGGAGGTAAGTGTTAAATCAAACAAAATATGGAACCAAAATGAGGAAAATATCAGAAGGCACAAAACCTGAGAATAATATGCAGTTGCTATATAATTAATCTACTTGCAAATTACTTAAGCAAAAAAAGCGTATTAATGATCACGACTATGTAACCAATCCAACACAAATTTGGACCAACATATTGAAGGGAGGAGGATCTGTAGGATAAGGTGCACATGGTGTATGGATGGTCTGCATGTGCGATGGGCCAATAAGTCCCACAACTTTAGCAATGTCAACATCTGGTGATCCATCTTACCTACGCAATGACTAATAATCATCTTCAAATTAAGGTTGCCACTTCTCCAATAATCAATCCATTTTCTTCTAGATCAAGAGAATTCCAGGTTTTCTGATGGTCCAATATATGTTACTGTAGCTAACCATGAAAATGAACGTCAATCACAAAAATATGTCGTTCTTACTGGTGCCTACAACCACTCACCATAGCTAAAAGGTGACAAGATCAATGAATTTCCAGCTATGTTCATCAGAGATGTCAGATTTTAAATAAAGTTTTGCTTATAAAAGTATATGAGCTGACCAGATTACTCATCAAGATCGGAAAGTGCAATACGGGTATCTTTTGTTCATTCATCTAGTCTCTTTCCGATATGACACTAATATTGGGGCGAATCCTCCAGAACCAACAAAGTGAATTGTGTATCATCAGATTCAAGTGCACGGAAAAGTTTAAGAATCAACGGTGTATTTTGCCACAATCTATCGCAATCACGAAAAGAATCCAGATATGTTTCACACCTTTTATGGATATCTGGATAATAATAAACTACAAGAGTTTGGTAAAGATGTACTTGTTTTTTTTTTTGGTGGAACGACTATACCAAAATATTCTACTAAACTCGGTCAAGCAACACTTCAGGTTCACTTGGGGATGCATGGAAAAGTTGTTATCTCCCTTTTCAGGTAAGGTGGCTAATGTGAATGCTAGCAAGAGAAGGAACTTAAATATGCATATTTCTACATAATTACAATATGCAGAATATTAGTGACGTAACTTTGAATTCTATGCTCAACAAAACATTAAAATACATGTCATAAATGAACGACAGATGCTTTCCACTTACCTTACCATCATACTCCCGCCGAGAAAGCACCTCTGGTGCAATATATGCTGGCGTCCCCACTGCTGATTTTGGCCTCGAATGTAGTACTGATGACTGTTTAAAATGGCAAACGGTTTTATTAAGAAAACTTATAGGCATGTGAACGACCTTAAAGTTACTGGCCCACTTCTAATTGACAACCAACCTTAGAGTACCCAAAATCACATATCTTGAGCCGTGGTGCTGGACTGCCATCCAAGAGAACATTCTCAAGCTTCAAATCTCTATGGCATATTTGCTGAAAAGCAGCCAAGATTGCAACATTTAAGCATATTTTCAGGTCCCACTGAGAATCATTTGAAAAACTGCACTTGCACTTTGTAACACTACAAAGCAAGATATGAACTGTAAATTGCTGGAAGCACAGCTATCAAAGACTAATTTATTGTTTCTCCATACCATGTGATGGCAGTAGCTAACACCACAGATCAACTGCTGGAAGAAATATCTTGCCTGTTATGACAAGAGGAGAGAAAAATACTGAAACTCCGTTCTTCTGTGGGGGTACTAAGAGCGGATCAAGTACAATAAAATATCAACGAACAATAAAAGTACGACCAACCTCATCCTCACTAAACCTCCCACGATCGACGATTCGATCAAAGAGTTCACCACCAGCCGCATACTCCATCACAATTGCAAGATGCGTTGGAGTAAGGATCACCTGCAGGAATGTTAAACTGAATGAGCTGTTCGATTGCCGCCCCCTTTATTTAACGCAGTATCTTTTCACAAAGTAGTTGAACGTAGTGTTATACTGGTATACCCCTGAGAAATTAAAAGCACGAGAAATAACACGCCTAAACCCAAACGGCCACCTCAGAGCTGCCCCACAAATTCTGAAAGCCCAGCTCATAGTGATCAACGATGTGAGAGCCGAGCTCCCCTGCTTTCAAACCATACGAACACACAAGCAACCCAGACAAACGGAAGTTTTTCCCCAAAAAAAACAATCAAGCCTAACAAGCCAAAAGACAACAATAAATAATGTACCAAATCTCATTCCTTTTCCGCACCTCTATGAACTGGATGATGTTGGGGTGCCGCAGCGATCGGTGGTTGATGATCTCCCGGTACACATTCTCGTCAATCTGCGTAAAACAAGGCCCACCTGATCAGCATTTGAGCACTGCAAAACCGACGCCAGCGGATCCAAACGCCCCGCGGAACCAACCCAATCCAATCCATCGAATGAAAGGAAACAGAGAAGAAAGGTAAGGCTCCGACCCGGTGTCCACGCTCGATGAGCTTGACGGCGACGAGCCCGCGGGTCTCGCGGTTGCGCATCAGCCGCGCCACCCCGAAGTTGCCGGACCCGATGTCCCGCACCGCCTCGTACTTGTCCATGCCGGCCGGCGCGCTCGCATGCGGGGGCGCTCGTGGCGGCGGAGGAGGAGGAGGAGGAGGATCGAGGCAGGGGCGGGAGGCGAGCTCGGCGAATCGGCGGGGCGCAGGTCAGGTGGCGGGGCGGAGGAGGCGGTGTGGTCTCGGCCGCGCGTGCGTCGCTTTCCGGTGTGGCGCCGTGCTGGCGGGTGTATATATAGACGCGGCGGTGGGTGCCAGGCGGGCCCGCCTTCAGTGCCTGTGCCGTGTCCGAGAAGGAAGCGCTGGTTTTGTGAAGGTAGGAGTACTAGTAACGGATTCGGTGCGCTTTGCTTGATCTTTTGTCAGTGTGAGATTAGCTCTTTATTAGGCTTATACTAGCACCAGTGAAGGTTGATCAGGCCATGTGTTGGATTCACCATAGGTATATATATAGCAACATGTATAAGTTTGAAGTAACAGACTTTGAGTTGTTTGGAAAGTGCAAGGCTTTGCATTAGAAGAGTGCTAGGTGTGGCAAGATAGGGCGTGCACCATGCTTTGGTTTTATTGTCGTCGTCATAAATGTAACTGAGAGCAAGTCTTGGAGAGAGGCTAGAGCCTAGAGGGAGAAGAGAGGGCCATTTTGTTTATATTGACTATGCCATCAACTATATCACTCCTCAATTAATGTATTCCGCTCTTTGTTACTAGTCAAAGACATGTTTGTTGATTCTATAATCTTGGCTATTGAGTGTGCGCACTCTAAATACCTGACATGACTCAACCCATGTGTATCTATTGATATATTGATCTCACATCTTTCGATTCGCTTACGGTTTAGACTAGATACCTTCTAAAATAGACATCAAATCTTATATGACCGAAATTTTCGATAACCAACTAAACTTTTGATTAAAAAATCTATATTACTTTAAAAAGGTTGTTTATGTAGGGCTCCAAAATCTTGATTTGAGATTTCAGATCAACAATGGGTTTTAACTTTCAAAAGAAATTCTAAAATAACTAATAGTAATTTTTTTATCTTTTCAGCCCAACTTATTAAGATTTCTCATGTTGTTTATATTACATTATTGCGCACTTTGTTTTTGTCGTCCAAGTGAAGACGGAACTCTAATTTTGACTCCCGAATTTGTACGCCTGTTTCAGACTTGGAAGTTGGAACACACAGTGGCGAAGCTAGAGTTAACATGACGGTGGTGCCAAATATGCAAAGTTTGTGATTTATAAGGGATAACCATGGGTTAAAGAAGGTGCACAAATGATCAAAACATAGTGATTAGTACTAAAATTTGGATTTACCCTGGTGCCTGTGCACCAGGGAAGCTGCACCTAGCTTCGCCCCTGGGAACACAAGTATAAAAGCCCTCGAATAGAGAAACACGGAACTTTGATGTTGCAAACATACCTTTCAACAATGAACGACCACCGTTAAAAAGAAACAATGGACGACCCCGTACGCACCCCACAGAAGCCAACAAGAAAGAGGAGAAATTTCACCATGACGTGAACTGTCACATGTTTGATACAGACAATAGAGCAGTAAACTTGGTCGCGTTGAGGACGCCATGTTCTGTGTACTCAGCTTAATTCTTCCTCTCCCGCCATCCACGTGGTTCGTGTCGAAACCGAGCAGAGGTGAACGAAGCTTGCAGCTCTGTTTGACTGTGGCATATACGAGTACAAGTCACGGCAAGAGCGACGCGTACGTTACCGTGCCGAATACCGTATGTCTGTATGGGCAGGTTGCGCCGGATGTTTGGCTAGCCGTCGCGCGGTGGAGCTTTCGAAACTGACCCGAGACGAGAGAGAGCGACCAGCTGCCGACTGATGAAAAACACTCATGACGTCGTCGGTGGAGCGTCGCACCGGCGTCCGCTCGCTCCTCACCGGTTCACCGCTCTCCATCATCGAGCTGAGTCGTTGGCCTGTTCCGGAGACCAAAACGAATTGCACCGGCAGCCATGTCGTCCAAGGCGGCCGTGGCGTGCCACGGTTTCTGCAGATGACAGATTACGCTGCGCGGTATGTGGACTGTCATCAGCGGCGTCACCTGTCAAGTGCTAAGGATCGGCTAGCGCTGGCTTTGATTAATCGCTGGGGCGAGCAGGCTCGAGCTAGCGAAACGGAAGAACAGCCAGATTGCTATACACAGCAACAGCATGTAACAAATTTACAATGTTCTCAGCAAAGACACAAACTCGACGCGCGCGATCGACAACGAAATCTTGCGTCAAAAGAGCAGAATATCCGGGCACGGGACTGGGGTCGTGCTGATCGTACCATTGCGCGGCGAAGGTGGAGACCGCCGGAGCCGGACCGACAGACGGACAGAGTAGAGCAGAGCACAGGCCGTTCTCCTTTGGATGCCAGGGGCGCACGGTCGGAGGCAGTGGGGGGTCGGCACCGTGGTGCTGCTCATCATCATCGGATCCCGGAGGAACGCGAGGCGATGCAATGCAACAACGGCATGTGAGTCCGTATGCTGTGCGGCATCATTGCGTGCCAACGAGCTGCCCCTCGCCGGCGCGACATGTTTGGTCCTTGGTAGCCAGGGCCTGCTCAGCTCAGCTCTACGGCGTCTCTGTTCCTCGACCCTCCTTATTTTTGCTTTCCCTTTTTTTTTTTCTCCTTTTCGCTCGTGCCCACGTTGTACCTAGCTCTGGGACAATGAAAACAGGGGGAGAGAGAAGGAAGTCATTCGATCGGATGGACGAGCGCGCACTCTACCGTCCTATATATCCAAGGCGATCGACAGACATCGTGCACGTCTACTGTCTATAGCAGCTACACTTTCATCAGATGAACAATCAGATCACATTCACGCACGGCACCGGTGCCGATCGAGAAGGGCGGGCGGCATAATGGATTTCGCTTGTAGCAAGATCCTTTCAACATGATTAGCGAATGGAGAAGCCTGTCCCTCTTGAGCCCATACCCAACGCAATCACGCACGCAGCTAAGCAGCTGTCGCGTGGACGCACAGCGTTTGGTGCCGCTCCGATCGAGTCCGATCGAGCTGTCGCCATGTGACGCGGGGTCCCTCCCAGCGAGCCAAGCGTACCAACCCCGTGGTGCAATTACGTCCCAACGACGTGTAAAGGCTCTGGTCAGGTGTACAACTTGCCGTATCTTTAGTCTTGTGCTAGTAGTACATGCACGATGCGTATATCCGTGACGAATGGTACGGTGCAACAAAATTGGGCCGTGCTTGTTGGACGGCCGGGCCGCAGAGCAGTATAGCACACGGCCGGAAGAATCCCAAGACGTACTCGCATCGGAAAGCTATCGCGCGTGGGCGCATCGGCAGCGCCGAGCCACTCCCGCCGCGGGCGACCGAGATACGGCGACACGCCTTCGCCAGAAAGAAGGGCGGACTCGGATGGGCCGTAGGCGAGCCGACTATCGAGTCACATTTAACGTGCAAACGCCACAGAAAGGTTCGCTTCGGCCCACTTGAAAACAAATACGGAGCGCCATTTGCGGCCCTGCGGCCAGCCCACCGATTGATGCTCCCATCGTCCGCACGGCGCGCCGCCGTAACGTCGTTCAACAAGGGGCAAACAGAAATACAGCAACTAACTCATTAGGACGACTTGGCACATGCGTTTGCTTGACATTGGCCTTGATCACCGCAAGACTGATATACGTACATATCCTAGACCCCACTCATTGGTTCCTCCCCCCGTTGACGCAGCCGGAACGAAAAAGTCAAGGTGAGCACAGGGCATATGTGCTGCAAATTACATTTTTCTTTTGTGCAGTCACCAGTCAGATACTTGATCAACCGATTCTTTGTCTGCCCATCCTAAAGATTAAGGAACGTTTTTGCGGCGCCCACATGCATGATCCCGGAGTCGTGCGAATTAATGTGAGAGAGCTGTCAGTTTGGTTAATCTGCTCGTTAACTACACCATTCCGTCGTCAGAGTCAAATGTCAACTCAATCTGCGGTACTACTATATGCAACTCGCGCCCCTCGAGTTCACCTTGCTGCTCCTTGCCGCACGACGGTGAAAGAGCAAAAGAGTCGCCAGCTAGTCCTTGGGCCAGGCTGGTTCCGCACCCAGAACGATTAACCAAGACGCGGCTAGCTTAGTTATCCAATCATGGAGAACTGCGCCGAACATGGCCAGAACATGTTGGCTGCTTAATTATTGGTATTCGCGCATTTTGTAGTGACCTAGAGCTGATGCCGATCAACCTGCGTCAGTAGGTATCTCTGCAAGACACCAACTAGTGTACGTGCACCTTCTATATAAGCATACTATTCCATTGATCTATACGTACAGGGACAGAACAGCCAGTACTACTTGCCATATTCGTGCCTCTGCAAGAGGCAGAGAAAGGAGGGAGAAGAGAATGGGCATTCAAATGGATAAGACGGGGATCATTGTGTGCTCTGTGGTTGGGTCTCTAGGAGTGTTGAGTGCAATCTTCGGGTTCTCGGCAGAGGGGACAAAGCTCACTGTAAGCACGGCTGATCTACTCCTACGTAGAGTACCTTGTTTGTTCATACAAAAGCAATATTTCTCTTTCGAATGCGTTAAGTATCTACATGCATTGCATGGTTTACGTACTGACTGACCAAATCATGCTGCATGTATCTATGCAGCCGTACACCATACTGGTGCTGGACGACGAGTGCATCTACCCGTCGAACCCCGCGCTGCCGCTGGCGGTCTGCGCCATCGTGTTCTTGCTGCTGGCCCAGGTGACGGTCTCGGCGGTGGGAGGCTGCTGCGGCTGCTGCAAGTCCCGCGCCATCCCTTCCGAGACCAAGCGGATCGTCGGCGTCGTCTGCGCCGTCGTCTCGTGGTGAGTAGTGAACATCTGAACGATCGAGCGCCAGTACTGATCAGTGATCACCATGCACACGCTTAATTTAGAACACGTCGCGCGTCAGGCGTACGTAAACATACAGATGACGAAACTTCCGTACGTACGTGCGTGCAGGATCGCGGCGGTGATCGCGTGCGTGCTGCTCGGGGAAGGCGCGTCGTGGAACGCCAACGTGGTGCGCATCGGCCCCGCGCCCTTCTGCCCCTACCTCAAGGACGGCATCCTCGCCGGCGGCGGCGTGCTCACCCTCGCCGCCACGGCGCTCGGCATCACCTCCTTCCTCTTGCTCCGGAGCCAGCCGGCCTCGGCTGCTGCTGCCGCGCCGAACGCGCCCGCCGGGATCGCGCTGGGTCACCCGCAGTTCCCGCCGGCATCGGCCAACAAACCGCCAGCCGAGCAGCAGCAGCAGCAGCCGGCGACCGCCATGGGCCACCAGCCGCCGGTGTACCCGGCCGCCGATCAGGTCGCTCCCACCGTTTGGCACGCGCAAGGGTACGTGCACGCGCCACCCGCGCCGCAGAACCACCAGTTCGGTCCTCCTCCTCAGCATCATGCTCAAGGCTACGGATCCCACGCGCCGAACCAGCAGCAGCTGTACCCGCCTCCTCAACGGCAGTTCTCGCCGCCGCCGCCGCCGCCCCAAGTTGTGTACCCCCAGCAACAGCAGCAGCCGCCGAGCTACTCGCCGCAGTACGCTGCTGCGCAGCCGCAGGTGTACATGCAGGTTCCCGTCGCCCCGCCTTCCCCGTCGCAACCACAAGCAGGCGGCGAAGAAGGCGACGGACAAACAGGCGGAGCTGGCCTGTTCAAGGCAGGAGCCAAGCTTTTCATGCGAGTCGCGGAGCACGCCCTCTCTTCCGACGACAACAACAACGACGACGCCGCAGCTACGAGTGATTCTACTGCTCAGGATGGTGGTCAGGATACAAACTATGCCTGATCTGATCTCGTCTTCCTCGTTCGATCGGTGTTTTGTACCAAGTCTGGTTGTGTCAAAGTTTTCAGTTTCTTGTGGACTGGGTGTTTTAGTCCGTGTCAAGTTTTCAGTTCGTCGATCGTTTCTGGACTTTTGCTTTCGATGCTTCGACATCAAGGCGTGTGCCTTTTCAACGTTGTTCTCATTTGTACCATACCCTCCATGCTGTAATGCCAAGCTATGCGTTCCATTGCTTGTCAATCGTAATCGATAACGGCATTGGGATTTCTTTCAAAAAGAAAACAAAAACCCTCGAATGGGGCAGAGCCGCCGAGCTGGAAACGATATTACTATGGTGTACCATGGCTCGGGCGTCCTACATATCTGACGGCTGAAAACTGGCAGTACTAACAATTGCTCTAACGGAGCTAATGGAATGACCAATGGTCTCCCCACCTCACGTCGTATATCAATGGACCATGAGCACCGGGTCTTCCGTCTTCACACGTCACACCAAAAGGCATACACCAGAGTGGAAAGGATAAGGCTGTTGCTCCAGAAGAAAAAGCTCGTCGGTGATGCTCTCGCCGCTGACGACGGCCAGCGCCTTGGTGCAGCTAGTGAGTCCAGGGGTTTGTGGTGCGGGGAAGATCCCTGTCCCTGCGTCTCTAGAAGCTGGGAGGAAGGCCAGCCAGGCGGTGGGTGACGGTCGGTAGATGGGGCGCCGCCGGCCGTGGTGGCGGAGGAGGGTGTGGGCTAGGGATGAAAGCAAAAATGGAATTTATCGGATAACCGAGGTTCGTTTTCGACTTCTCCCGACCGTAATGATTGGAAATGAAATACCGAAAAAATGAAAACAAAAGTGGAAGTATTCGGTGAAAACAAAAATAAAAACGATTTTAGACTTTACCGATCGTTTCCGACAATTTCCGTTTTAGATCGGAAATTACCGCATATATTACCGTTTTATGTTAATCTAGCCAACTAAATATATATTCTATTTTTAATAGGCAATAAGCAATGATGTCGCCACTTATATTTTTTATATTTTAATTTGAACATCTTTTTTCAAATGTCTCGTGTCTTTTATGATACATTTATAGCTAGTTCAAGTACCAATAATATATTCACAGTTGATATTTTTATACATGATGTGATACAGGTAATACACAACTGTGATTTGCGTTACCGATAATTAATATCGATTCTCGATCGATACCGCCTTTTTCTGTTGTGGTAATTCCATTTTCGATATTCCTGTAATACGGATACCGTATTTATTTCTGCTAGTACTGTTATTGGCTTCGCTACCGAGAAAAAATATGAAACTGAAAACGATATAGCCTTCTTCTGACTGTTTCCCGACCGCTTTCATCCCTAGTGTGGGCAGGGTGAGTGGCGGGGGAGGGGGAGTCACTGCAGAGGCGGTGGGAGAGGGGGCGGTGGGTGGCGAAGGCGAGGAGGCTGGCTCGACAAGCTAGGGTATGGCCGGAGAGACGCGCCGGCGGGCCGCGTCTCATCGTTGAGAAGTGTGGAGAAATATAGATTTTCAAATTTGAACGAGTTGAAAACAATAAGCCAAGCGGTTTCACGGGCAAACTGTCTAGCCTGAGCAGCTTTCGTAATTTCAATCTTTTTTTTAAAAAAAACTTTTTCATCAAAAACGATAAGCTAAGCAGCTTCCTCTGTTTACCGCTCCGTTTGAGCTGTTTCAAATATTTTAGAATTCTTTTGTTGAATACTGCCGTCTGCTAGGACCTGACCGGACTGGTTTGTCCGGTTTTCGAAAAAAAAAACTGGTGGCAGTGCACGGACTGTATACATCACCAAAGGAGCCCCTGAAAAGAAAGGTTTACATTGTAGACCGAATGTAAATTTACTTAACTATCTAATAAAATCGAACCCATTTGTTAGAAAAAAGAAGAGAGGATCATATACAACATCCTGGTTTTGTGTAGCAAGACAACACCAGGTTTGAGGTTGGTGTGGTGAGGAGAATCAGACTGCACCACGCCCACCTCGACGTCGCTCATGCCTCAGGCCGCCTGAACATCGATTTTCATTCACTCCTTACTGCATTGCACATGCGTGCGTCGATTGACTAGGCCGTGATCGCCGTAATAAGAAATACTTTTACACTCTTTCCTCAGGCGTTGACGCGGCAAGAACGGCGAAGTTAAGTCAACTGCACAAACTCACAGAGCATTTGTACTGCATTTTGTATCATCTTATGCAGAAGATCTCTGATCGAGCACTTCTGTAATGTTCGTCCTAATATTATGAAATATTTTTACTACTTTGGTGCATGTTCTGACACTAAAAATCATGCACAGATAAGTGACCACATGCATCTCCTCGTCGATCTTACGAACGTTACCATCTGATGAGCAGATTTTCGGTTTGATCTGGTATTGGTCGTTCTGGCATCGAGCTCGAATGTCAACTCGAGCTCGGATGATATCATAGTGCACGCAACTGCCCGCCCGCTGTGTTCTCTAGCTTACTGCGCCTGATCATACTTCACTATATATATGTCTATACTCGTATACGCGACAGATAAAATAAAGGTAGCAACACAACGAGTACCTGCAGTATTCTGATAGTAAAAAAAAACCGAGTAAACTGAAGGGATTCATAAATGCAGGCATGCAGCTGCCACGAACATGGCCAGGAGATGATGGCCGTTCGTTCACTTGTAACACTAATATAAGAAGTTGCCTTCCATTTGTTTCTACGTACTGAACCGTGAGAGTCGAGAGCTCTCTGCTAGATTGCAATTATAAGTCTGCGACAGGCACCCTGCTCCCTACATATATCACTTGTATCTGCCGGAAGCCAACAAGGGCGGAGCTAGAATGGAAGTAAAAATAAAGGCTGATAAGGTGGTGATCATCGTCCGTGTCCGCCGTGGTCGGATCTCTAGGGTTCTTGGGTGCCATCTTGGGGTCTGCGGCAAAGGGGTCACTACACTGTAAGCACCTCTACTGATCTACCCGGCTTTGTACATGTACTCATCCGTACGCATGATCTTGTTGGGCATTTTTCTCTTGGGCATGATGGTCATGTGAATTGGCAGATGAGTAAATGCGTACCGTAATGTTGTTGCGTGCAGGATACTGGCGGTGCTTGCGTTCGCAGTTCGCTCTGCTCTTGCGGGGCGCGTTCAGCACCAACATTAGCGGTTTGTGCGCCGGCGGGGCCGTGCTTACCCTCGCCGCCACGACGCTCGGCATCACCTCCTTCCTCTTGCTGCGGCGGGCAGCCGGCGGGCGAGCACAACAAACCAGGGGAGCAGCCGTCGCCCGTTGCGACGGCTAGCTACGGGCCAAGCACACAAATCTCTCGCCGCCGGCGACTGCAGGCGCACCAAACATGCTAGGCGAGCAGCCGCCGCTCACCGCGAACGCAATGGGTCACCAGCAGTTCCCGTCGGCAGCGGTTGTGTCGTTACTATGACCCCCGGGTACCTCAAGACAAGCAAGGCCGAGTACCCAAACAGGGTAGTCGGGCTGGCCCAAACAAGCCCGAGTGCCTTAAACATCTAGAAGGAAGGCGCGGATTATTCGGCAAGTCTATTATCTTGTACTCCAAGTAATTCTATGTTGTAACCGACTAGGATACTTTCCATGTAACCCTGTTTCCCCGGATATATAAGGCGGGCAGGGATCTCATCTCAACATACACAATACAATACCACCCAAGACAGGACGTAGGGTTTTTATCCTCCGGGAGGCCCGAACCTGTATAAACTCGGCGTCTTGTCTTCACCATCGTATTCTTGGTTCTTGCGTAGCCCCCTAACATATAATTGCCGACAAAAACGTCGACAGTGGCGCCCACCGTGGGGCTAGCGCCGGAATCCTTCGTCGAGTACGATGGACATCATCGATCTACAAGACTACACCAACTCCGTCGTCGCGTCGATCAAGCAGGCGGCTCACGCGACGAGACATACTCCATCAAGCAGCGGCTTGCTCGGCTGCTGTCTTCGCGGCGCATGCATGCATGGTCTCCTCATGTGCATCGACGTCCAGAGAAGCAGCCGACAATTCGCCGACTTGATCAAGTCCCGAGGCAAGCAGAACCCAGCAACCTTGCCAGCAGGCGCGGTTCACGACCGATCTACATGATCCGTCCCCAGCGACCCGGCGGGTTAGCGTTGAAGACAGGAGATGGAGTCCAGTACCGGAGACTGAACACGTTCGGGACAGCTCGAACTTTAACTCGTGAGTCATTCATGAGTCGACTACCCGGTGTCTACACCGGCCATCAGGCTTCGGCAACTACTCGGCGTATAGTCGATGGTGATCTCTCGGTCACCACGGCCACTCCATGATGTACAGCGGCGACTACTCTAAGCGTATCGTGTCGCTCGGCCACAGGCCATGGCGGCTCGTGTTTCGTTGACCCGGCGTATCTACGTATATGGCAAGATGGAGTTCAAGTTGGAGTTAGATCTAACACTTTCCATCGACAAGTTTGGCTGCAAGTCCCGTAGCTAGGGCTGTTCCAACAAACAGCTACGCAAACACAAAGAGAAGAATTCTTTCTATTCTTTATTTCTTTTTCCACATTATATTGCTCTTAATCTATCCAGTTAACTACTGATTACGTCATGGCTTTCTGTTTTGCAAAACGGAGTCGCACATGGTCGCCAGGACCGATCCGGGAAGGCCTGCTCCGTCGGCGGTAGCAAACGGTGGTCACTCGGCGTGCCACGACGGCCACTCAGGGTGCTGCGACGTCGATTCGGGGTCGGGTCTCGCACTTGGTTCTCTGTCCATCTCGATGCTGAATCGACGATCACTCTGCCATGGCGCCTGCGCGGCTACCTGGCGTACAACCACGGCCTCTCGGCCACGGTGGCAACGCCATGTACAGCTGCGGCTACCCGGCGTACTACGACGGCCTCTCGGCCACGGTGGCAACGCCATGTACAACTACGGCTATACGGCTACACAAGTCCTATACGCACACGCACACAAGAGAAGATTATTTCTATCCTTTTCAGTTTTTCTTATTATTTTATTTCTAATCACTTAGAGCTTTTATGCCCTCACGTGATGCATTCTACTCCACCGACAGCACGTACAAGTTCACGTTGGTTGTGGCGACTGCCTCATGGTCATGGACTGTGCCGCGCCGCCGGTGACCCCGGCGGAGTAGCTTGACAGCAGCAGCAGCATGGACTTCTTCGATGAGAGCCTCGCCGACTGGTACAACCTGCCGATGGTGAAGGTGCAACAAGGCGTGACGGCCGGTGTCGGCTACTATGCGCTGACAGGATTTCCTGACTCAACTACTCGGCATGCACTGACGCCGGGGGCTACATGCCGGGGGCTCGTCGAGTTCTCCTGATGCCTCAAGACACAACACTTCAAGTTTCAAGATGGGAAGTTCCTGCTGCGCATGTACCTCAGGGAAGACACTTTCTATTTTTATTCTTGCTTCCATTATTTTATTCCTAATCAATCAGATTAATGACTGGTTGATCAGGCTTCATCTCACGAGATTCCCGTCTGTTTTTGCATGTATCTTACACATACGAGTTGCAGGTGATGCATGTATCACGATTACTCGGCGATAGCCACATCTTGGCCACTACGGGACTTACTCGGCTTAGACGACTACTCGGCGATGGCCGCCTCTACTACTCGGCGTGCTGCGGCGATCACTCGGCGAATGGCAACAGCCGCTCGGTCATGACACCGACCACTCGGCCAGGACGATGGTCACTCAGCCATGCGTCTCCTCAGCATGTGGCATCGGCTATTTGCATCTTGGTCACCTGACTGACCATGTGCCTCTCTCGGCACCACGACAATGACACAGCTTCAGACAAGCTATGTCACTTATTTAATTATTATCATTTATTTGAGTGTTTCATACTCCTCATATTTACGAGCTCTCGTATCAATCTTTACATACAGCTTTCTCCCTTTATGGTCTTTGACTTTGTATCCAGTGCATTTTACTGCATACAGAGCCGGGGGCTGTATAAACCTAATGAGTTATGTCTTGAGTATCTCTTGCCGACTAAGTAAGCCTTGTCTGTCCTGATTGTGAAGCTCCGACTTGCTCATGTCGTCGTTTCCCTAAGCGTGCGCTGACCCAGTGTCCCACGTCATACAGGGCCGACTGAGTTTAAGGAGTGCATAAACATAAGGCGGCAACTGGTCTGAAAACAGTCATAGAGGCTCACTTGACAAACACTCATCCACATTTAATTTTACGACTTATGTCAATCTTGTAGACTTCTGTATGCTGCAGTTGCTCCGATTGTGAAGCTCTAACTGACGCCGTCGTCTCCCTAAACGTGTGCTGACCCAGCGTCCCACGTCATACAGGGCCGGCTAAGTTCTCAGAGTGCATAAACATAGGACGCTACTTGGCTATCAGAGTTGAAAAGAATGGCTGAGCCGCTTCACATTAATTAATCATGATGGCTAAAACCAACTCTCATGTTGCGGTCATACACTTGATTATTTTTACAGATTACTACATAATCTGTTACTTTGTTTTATCTACAGGAATTTTATTACACACGTCTCTCGGAGTTCATGGACATATTTCCTACGCTCCAGGCTTGACGCCACCTCGGGATGGCAACCAGCATCAGGTTGCGTATGTCATGTGTTGCTGCGCAGAGTTCATCGAAACCTGCTGCCGCACAAGGATCTCTACCAGCTGAAGACAACAGCACTCAGAGCTGTTGATTTATTATCAAGTACATCAAAGCGACGGCTATTATATTGGCTATATTCAGTTGAACATTATTTCTCGGCAAGAATTATTCAGTTATCGTCACTCGGATTGGAGAAGTGTTACTCAGCTGCAACTTCACTCGGCCAAAATGATTGACAAGTCATGGTTAGGCCTTCTCAGGCTAATAATCACTCGGCTACAACTTTTTAGTTGTTCAGACACTACGGCCAGACCAGAAGATTTATTGCTTTCATGGCTTTAATCAATTGGATATTTACAACAGCAGCGCTACTGCATCATTGATTACTCGGGCACTACGGGCCTTTATGGCATCATCATCAATATTCAAGGCTTTCTAGTCTCTTTTGAGTCTGTACATAATTATTCTAATTGTCCACAGACTCGGGGGCTAGTTCATATGGACTCACTTGCGTGAGTTCCATAATATTATTCGGCTATCATGCCAGGCACACGGGTTGCTTTATATCCTTGACTTTCTACGGTCGGATTTTACCCAGAATTCGTCCTTGATCTTCACCTCAATTGTTTCAATTAAGTTGAAGCTCGGGGGCTACATCCAATGGATGCACTCGTCGTGCATATTTCCTCACATCTAATAGATGTCATGGAATCAAATTTACGGTCATCATGACTAGGCTCACTTTGATCTTCTGTATAATTCTTCGTATTATATAGAAGCTCGGGGGCTACATCTAATAGATGCACTCAACGTGCATATTCAAATTTTTCATCAAGGATTCAAGCCTCATGCAAGCCTATCAACAGTCGGCATGCTTAATTCAAAGCCTTACTAGTCTTGGTCTACCCGAGGCTAGTAACGGAAGGTTTTCACCTTTATATTATTTGACTTATTCAAGTCCTTTTTAATCTCTCAATATCATTTGAGAAGATCAAATCTGTACATGGAGGATTATCCAGTCGGGAAGCAAGCAAGATCAATCAAAAAGCACTTGGGGGCTACTGTCGTTACTATGACCCCCGGGTACCTCAAGACAAGCAAGGCCGAGTACCCAAACAGGGTAGTCGGGCTGGCCCAAACAAGCCCGAGTGCCTTAAACATCTAGAAGGAAGGCGCGGATTATTCGGCAAGTCTATTATCTTGTACTCCAAGTAATTCTATGTTGTAACCGACTAGGATACTTTCCATGTAACCCTGTTCCCCCGGATATATAAGGCGGGCAGGGATCTCATCTCAACATACACAATACAATACCACCCAAGACAGGACGTAGGGTTTTTATCCTCCGGGAGGCCCGAACCTGTATAAACTCGGCGTCTTGTCTTCACCATCGTATTCTTGGTTCTTGCGTAGCCCCCTAACATATAATTGCCGACAAAAACGTCGACAGGTTGCGAGAGCACCACAAAAGCCAGAACAACATGTCTAGTACGTGTATCTGTTAATGACAGCGGTTTGGTAGTATCCATGATGATTGATTCCATTGCAAAAGATGTTAAAGGTGGAGATTGTGGTGGTAATGCTGCCAAATCTGATGCTCTCTTCGTTATGCTGTTGTCCAACGAATTATTGATTTTCCATCGGTGCTGAACCGAGAACTAATGAGCGCTCGTGATGTCATGGCCCCCTTAACTTTTTTTTTTGTGATTACACGGTACAATTCAGACACTCATAACGCATACACACTCACCCCTATGAACGCACATACGCAAACCCTACCTCTATGAGCATCTTCGAAGATTGAGCCGGTAATCCTCGAGATTGATGCCCTTAATTTGCTTATGAAATGATATGTTTATGGTTTTGTACTCTGTATTGCGTATCTATCTATATATCTACTCCCTCCAGTTTTTGATTGATGATATTACAACAATAATTTCAGCTCACAAATGAACTAATAAAGTTGTTTGAGCAAACATCAATTTAAAGCTTTGAACAGCTACATATCCCAAACTTGTGCTACACTTCATAAGTTGACAGTATAGCACATGAGTACCACTTGCCCTCAAAGCATCCGGTGTTTGAGATTCACACAAAGCGAAATATATGGTGCAGCTGGAGGCGGGTGGAAGGAGAGAGATCTACAAAATTTCAGAACTAGCAAAGCCAATAATTTTTTCCCGTAACCTAAATAGTTTTTCCAAGCATGCAAGTAAGTTATTTATGTCATTAAATAATTTATTCCATAAATACAGGTTATTTGTTCTAAGAAAATAGATAATTTGTTCCATGTGGCTAAATAATTTGTTCCACAGAGACAACTTATTTGTTCCAAACATGTCGATGATTTGTTCTATATTTCTAAAAAAATTATTCTATGAATCATCTTATTTGTTCTAGCTACTTAATTTTTTTTACAATATATTTTTTTGGGTCCTGCTTCCTTTATCTTTTATTTATTTAGCTTGTTGTTTAAATAAAATATGCATAGTTTTCACTTACTTTCTATTTGCTAATATCTATTTAATTATTTGCTCAAGGGTGGAACAATTCAAGGGCCATTTGCCTTCCGACAAGTGAGGTACACAACGAGAGACGCTTGACGCCTTGAGGGCAAGCGCAGTGGTGGGTCACGATGTGTATAGTAGTGGATTTAGGATTATCCATTAGTATATAAATTATTATACCTAAAATACAATGGAACGAGATGTTGTCATGGACAAAGCAATGTTTCATGTACTCTGCACGCCATACAATTTGATCATTCCTCTACGGTTGACAAATGAAATGGAAAGGACAAAGTTTAAGGATGCCATTGTCATAATACAATTCATTCCTCTGCAGTTGACAAATGAAATAGAAAGGGCAAAGTCAATTAGCCAAAAGAGAGCATTATATATGTGCTGCAACCAGCACTCAGCTGTTTGTAATAAGATACTCTGATCAACTAAGTCTGAACAGTTCATCCCAAGATTTAGATATGTCCGATCTGCCACTGTGGTGCGTTCTAGCTTAGGAGCCAACACAGCATCTATCTAGTTTGGTTTCAGTTTGATTTGGTCACTAAAATGGATGACAGCAGATATTGGATTGTACATATCAATGTACTATATATTCTTGGCGTATTGTCCCTCGGATAACAAGAATAAGAAAAGGGGTTAAGTAGACGGGTGCAAAACGTCCGTGGCACCATCCCACTCCCAGCTAGTAAAAAAAATCCAGTCTAATATCGAACGGCTGTCATTGTTTCCTTCAAAAAGAAAATGGCTGCCATTATGGGCAAAGTTAAACCAACAATATAGCCCATATTTGACCATATTGTTTATATATGTATTTACTAGCATTTCAGTTGGACCAAAGAGACGGAATTCACAAATGTTGGCTGATATTTTTTGAGCCACAATACGATTTATAATCCAGTTTCTTGCTCAATGAGTTTGATTATTCATACATATTGTACAATATTATGACTTCTGATTACCGGCCACCAATGGAACCTACATGAAAATTTACAAATTCAGTTTGTCATTCTTAAAGTACGCCTGCTTCTTGATTGTTCTCAGGGGGTAAATAGTTTGAGCTCATACACTAGTGCTACAAAAGTGATTTTTTACAAATTAAATGGTCCTAAAGGCAACGATTGCCAAGAACATGCTCACATGATAGTGTTTACTTTCATAAAAAAACACATGATGGTGTTTACTTAGTCTTGCCATTTGCTCTAAAAAGGAATAATTAATTGGCTTCCATTTGCTGCGATCTAGCCTTCAGCCAGCGGTCGACCTACGTCAAATAAATGTCCTGGAGCTGGAGGACGCGCAACATCTATATGAACACGCATACATTGAATTCGGAACACGCTTGTCTCTGTGCCTAGGAAAGACAGGTTCAAATGGATAGGAAGGTGATCCAAGTGTCTGCGGTGGTCGGTTTTCTAGGGCTGTTGAGTGCCATCTTGGGTTTTGCGGCGGAGGGGGCGAACGGCAGTACTGTAAGTACTATCTAGTATGTTGCTAGTTTGTACATATATAGGCATGCATGATCTTGTTGAGCCATACGGGCATGATCTTGTTAGGTTTCTTTGAGAATTTTTTATTTTATGCCATGTAGATTTTTATTTAAGATACAACTTCACAAAACTACAGATTTTGCGACTATTCTTATCCCTGTTACGGTACAAATTTTTTCTCTATTACAATACTACATATTTTAGAGATCTTAGAGCATCTCCAAGAGAGCCCCCATAAATCTTCTTTAAACTAAAATATTGGAATTCAATAAAAAACCATCTCTAACAGGACCCCAAAACCACTCTCAGTTTTTTCATAGCCCCTAAACTCCCCTCATTTGTAGCTACAAACAGGGAAGAATTGGGGTTCCCATCTCTTCTTTTTGCTATGGAATTAATGTTTTTGTGACCCCAAATGCTGACGTGGCCCAATCAAAAGTGTTTTAATCCATTTTAGGGGAGGACTGTTGGAGGAAGAGAGAAACTTTGCGCCTCATAATTTTTTAATTGCTCCTCAAAACACGTTTATGGGGTCAATTTTATGGGAGTCTCTTGGAGATGCTCTTACTCTGTTAACATGACAAGTGGACCCCCTTACGGATATGGGAGCAAGAGTTCTAAAATTTGCAATTGTGTGATAAAACGGATGCAAAATCTCTAGTCTTGTGAAGTTGTGTCTTAAACTGTAGTTTTGTGGTACTTCCATCGAAAACTTAGTAGAGTTTTACAAAATTTACTCTATATGTTAATTATTTGTTGGAGCAAGGAAATAGTATTAGCGCCGAGGCGGCATCCCGTGCAAATAAATTTATGTGTTATACTGCTGGTGTGGCTTACATGATAGTCCTCCACTTTTGTCTCGCCCCAGGCCCGCTACCGACTGGTTTGGTACAGGTACTACGGCTACCGATGGGTTTATACCAAATCCGAGTCTGCACAGGGACTGGGTATCAGTGCCGCCAGCTTCTTGCTCGTGGCCCAGATCGCCATCTCGGCCTTCAGCGGCTGCTGCGGCTGCTGCAAGTCTCGCACAGTTACTTCCGAGACCAAGCGGATGGTGGGCGTTGTTCTCTGCGCCGTCTTCTCGTGGTGAGTTGATACAATGATACATATCACACATAGCTACATGTGACGAGTTGCGTTGCACAAGAACAGAGATGATCGAGCGAACAAAGTTATTAATTGCGTGCAGGATACTGGCGGTGATTGCGTTTGTGCTATTCCTGATAGGCCCGGACCAAGCAACGGGTACCTTCGCGGCCGGGGCGTGCTCACCCTCGCCGCCACGGCTCTGGGCATCACCTCCTACATCATGCTGCGGAGCCAGCCGGTGGCGGACGCCGCCGCAGGCACAACCAATGTAGTATCTCGCGATCTCCAGCCGCCGCCCGTCGTGATCATGGTGGCCCAACCACAGACGCCGAGAAATGATCAGGCTGCAGGGTCACAAAACAAGCCAGGCGAGGAGCAGCTGCCTGCTGCCGGAGTTGCCGACGACCCGCGGCCCTCCCAAACAGCGGTGGCCAGCGAACCAAACAAGCTACAGCCAACAGAATCCTCCGTAGGCCAGACGCAGTCCGAGCCGAGCACACCAAACAAGCCAGCAGGAGAGCAGCCGTCGTCGTACACCGGTGTCACGGCGAACCAGCAGCAGGCGCAGACCCCACTGCCACATGTATACGTCGTGCAACCGCAACACCAGCCACAGGGGCAAGGCGCGCAGCAGCCTTTGGTCGTCGGGATCACGCTGGACCAACAAGGCCAGCAGCAGCAGCTCCAGCCGCCTCACGTGTACGTCGTCCAACCGCAACAGCATGCACAGTTCGCGGTCCAAGCTGGGATCACTACTCTCTCTACTTCCCTTCCGCAAGGGAACATACCAGAAAAACAACCGAGTATTGGCAAACAATTGCTTAAAGCAGGAGCGGAATTGGGGGTTCATATGCTTGTTGGGGCGTTGAAGCAATCCCTCATATCGGACAACACTGATCCTCTTGCAATGGCTGGTGGGGCCTTTCTGTCAATGGCTACCGGCGGTGATACTGGAGCTTCAGATTTCGGGGATGGTTCCTGCTAATCTAATGTTCTCTTCATTATATGCTGGTCTTCATGATCAGAAACTTATTTGTCTTCTTTCATTCTTCGCTTGAATTAATGACCATGGACGTGAAGTCAGGCCCTTGGTAATGTCAGGCTGTGTTTTCTATTTGTGTTTTAAATTGTCTCTCTTGTATCACTGGTACACCACACGGTATAGAATCAGCAACCAGTTAAGACTTAAGATCGGTCAGTGAAACGCCCATTAACAGTGTACCATTGGTCGGTAAAAGTGTTTGCCGGATGCTGAGATTGGTAGGTACCTAGGGGTGTATGCACCGAGGGGTAGTTTGGTTGGTGCCCTGGCCTGAGCACCGTCGGCCAGGCACACATCTCAGCCTCAGGCGTCCAGAATCGGACGCCTGAGCGACGTGCCTGAGTCAGGCATGTTTTTCAGGGTGCAGACGAAACAAGCCCCGAGTCCCGTCGGTTAGTTAATATTTCTGGAGGTACATTAGGATTGGCCATGTTAGTGTGCTCAAACACAATTTTACTTGCAAGAAATCTAGCCGTGCAAATGCGCAGGACACCCTACTAGTTTTAAGTAGATAAATACTTCTTGCAAGAATACTTAATGCTAGGGTATTTCGGCTAAAGTACACTAGGTAAATAGGGACCAAATGAGCATTTGTGCTCATAATAAACTGATGCATGCTAACCCAGTGATTCTAACTCCAAAGCAAACTCAATTAGTGACATGCCTTTTTTTTTCAAACTAATTAGTGACATGCCTTAGTACTGTATGCAGTAGAGCATACAATACGAGGATTATAACTACTACACAGCCTACTGTATCCTCACCACCTCTCGTGACTCTCGTCTCCCCTCTCCTTCACGCGCTCCTCCCAAGTCCCACCTGCTTGCCCTCCCATCCGCAGCTCAGCCAACCTCCGGCTCCCCTCCCCTCCCAAGTCTTGCTTCTCCTGTCCCGCCTCCCCTCCCATGAGCACGTGTCGCACCCTCTACCGCTGTCCGCCTCCTCGCACTAGAAAGGGGACGGCGTGTTGTGTCGTGGATTGACCCCTCGGCCCGTGGGCTGACTTGGTACCTCGCACGGCCCATTGTGCCTTTCCATGTCGTGCCAAAGAGGGCCGTGCATGGATGTTCCAGGCCATAATTCCTATATGTAGATCATCCAATAAAAGTCAATGTGTATATTAGTGTTTGAGATTTGTGCAAATCAGATTAACGGGTGAGATATGAGTTGGTGGAGGAAGGGAATGCTCTCAGACTGCGACGTGTCTCAACGTGATTGGGGCGGGCGGGAGGGGAGAAAAGAAACGAGTTCGATCTTTAAACGCAGTTTTGCTCAAACGGTTAGTTCGTTTTCGAATCCGTTTGAACCTAGGAGTTCTTTAGAATTGATTCTATAAAATTAGATCTCATATGAATATTTTTTTTTTAAAAATAAAATCTTGTCAGCATTTTAGATTCACCGTATCAACTTTCATATAAAATATTTTATATGTAATAGGTCAACATGTTTTTGAAAATATTGACACTGCTTTTTGAAAATGTTAAACACAATCTGTTGAAATGTTGATACATCTTACAAAATTTTGAATCTATATGAAAGTAAAAATATTAGCATGTTATAACTATGAATTAATTACTATGCTTAAAACATAAAAGAAAAAAAAATAAAATCATATCTAATTTGTAAGTCGATCCATGGGCCACAGAGATGCACTGTAGGAATTTTTTCTAAAATAATGTTTTTATTATTGAGAATTACAGAAATAATACCGGAAATGGAGAAATTTCAGAAATAATACTCAGTGGTATGCTGGTTGCACGAAAATTGAGTAGTAGTATGTTGGTTGCACAAAAATTAAGTAGTAGTATGCTGGTCGCATGGCTACTCAGTTTTTCGTGTGTTGGGTGCATGAGTATATGTTTACGTCCGAAAATACACTGTATATGAATACCTCACCACGTAGACTAGTAGTAGTACGTTCAACGCACGAAAACTATTTAATAAATTTTTTCGTACATGCATTTTTTGTTTCTCATTTTTTTTGGGGGTTGGATAGCCAATATTGTGTGGTTTGTAAGGTTTTGGTACGTGAGAGTATGCAATTAAAACAATTAATGTATTCTTACGATGTTAAGTAATTCTATCAATATACATAGCCACTTAAATACTATACATTTAACCGACTCATTTTTTTCGTTGTACCCCATACACATATGACTAATTTGCATGTTCCGAAACAATTCCGAAAATATAAGTACACATCAATACTAGCTAATTTTCATTTACAACACTACTTTCTATTGTATTTATAAGAGCAAACTAGCTTATTCTAATGTACACCAATCTATTTAGTTAATCTAATTAAAAACAAAATAAATTATATTTATTCTGCTCAATTAAAGTAATTTACTTCTATTCTACTAAATTTACATATATTCTACTCAATTCTAAGTTAAAAAAAATTTGATATATACTACTCGACTAAACTAATAATTAAAGATAAATAAAAACTCTTCAAGTAATCTATTTTGCATGCCTACTCGTTAATTTTCTAATTAAAACAACTCTTGAGAAGAGAGAGAGAGAGAGAGAGAGAGAGAGAGAGATGGGGCAATGATTGAGAATGGGAGGGAGTAGTCGTGTGTTGGTAATTTTCGTGCAACCAACACACGACTACTCTTCCATGTTGCGTATAGGGCCAGTTTTCGTACGTGGGCCAGTTTTCGTACGTTCAAAGCACGACAATTAGTATTTCGAACATTCAACACAGGAAAATCTAATTTTCGTGCGACCAACGTACTACTAGTCAATTTTCGTACAACCAACGTACTACTACTCAATTTTCGTGCAACCAATGTACGATTATTTCTGAAATTTCTCCACTTCCCGTATTATTTATGTAATTCTCAACAACAAAAATATTATTTAAAAAAAATTGGCACGCGCCCACTTGCTTCTAGTAGTCGCACAAGCGTTGTGAGCTGATTGAGTAGAGCTTAGTTTCAGTTTGAATTGGTCAATAAAATCTGTCATCAATAATGTCAAAATGTCAACTCAGTTTGCAAAATCATATCGTACTACAAGTACACCAACGGAATTCCACTTTGGGGACTTTTGGCGCCATCCAAGCTAGCAACAAACACGCGGTTCGTGCCCAACGGCTTTGTTTTTAGTTACGCAAAAGAGTTGGGTTCATATCTGTAGGGAAAATCGTACTATAAAACATCAACGAATTGCTCCTTATTCTGTGGCGCCAGCCTAGCTAGATAGTAACATATTGCGATCAATACCACAATCATTTCAGCAACATATATGCCACCTTGCGTTGCTACTGATGAATTAAAACCTCACGACAACGCCGTATCGCCGGCCTTTTGTCTGATTACTCATCACGATGCCATGCATTTAGCTTCTTTCTTGAAATGCCTTTGTATTATTGAGACTACTTAAGAATACTTGTGAGAGAGGGAGCCCAATATGTAATGTTGCCATTATGCACTATAAAAAATATCTAAGCATTTTATTATTATGAAGGCAATCGCCTGGCCGCTGCCTGCCACTGTGTAAGAACGGCACATACGCTGCCTGCCTCGTGATTGCATGTCACCAGTGTAATTAAATTGCTGGAGCCCAGGTTCATTGAAACCAGAAATGTCAGTAATCAGACGACCAGTCTGTCAACCAACCAGTTGTAGTTTGTTTTTAGAAAGACAATTGCTAACTGTTAGAGTACACATTACACTGAAGGGATTGTTGACTATGTAAGAATGCGTAAAAAAAAGACCTACTCCAATTTTGTTTGTGATGTCAACCTCATTATGGAATCAATAATGGAAGAAGTACCAACTACCAAGAACATGCCCACATGATGATGGCTAGCTGTTTACTTAATTAGTCTTCCCATTCCTATAATAAATTAAATAGTTGTCTTTGTTTTTGCAGCGATCGACCTAGCCTTGCTAAGCTGATCGACCTACGTGGATATGTGCGCAAGCTCGACGTCTATATAAGCATCACATAGATCGATTTCCAACATCACTTCTCTGTCTGGGAGAAGAATGGCACAAATGGATAAGACGGTGATCGTCGTGTCCGCTGTGTCCGGGTCGCTTGGGTTGTTGAGTGCCATCTTGGGATTCGCTGCAGAGGGCGCAAACGGCAATGTGACCGTAAGCACTATTGACATACTCCGTACTACTATAGTTTATCTTCTTCTCTCTTTTTTTTTTGGCGATGACAATATAATATACTCCATCTAAGAAAATTCTATTCTCTTCTTTGTGCCGTTTCATAAACTCAGTTTTGTTACTAATTAAATAGATTATCTAGATGGTGTATTCCATAAAAAGGTTATGTCGACTTAAAATTAAGAGTTGGTCCCACATGTCAGTAACTCTTAACAAAGAGTTGTCTTATCTCTTTCTTTCTATCCTCTGGCTCTTAGCAAGACATTGGGGACGCTTTTAGGGCGCCTTCAATGATCTACCTGTACTAACTTTAAAAATGCATTTCTGCGTCATATTTTTTCTATGTGGAGAGTTTTTTTTTCTGCAATTACACAATACAACTCAGACACTCACAACGCACGCACACTCACCCCTATGAACGCACATACGCAAACCCTATCCCTATGAGCATCTTCGAAGACTGAGCGGGCAAATGCTCGAGATTGATGAAGTCACCACTGACGTCTGGCCACGTCGCCTCCTGCTGAACGCACAACGCCGTTAAATCCTAGAAAATTCGCTCCCACAGGGAGTCGAACCCAGGATCTCAGGTGCTACTGAGGTTCTTGTAATCACTAGGCTACAGGCCCTTTCGCATGTGGAGAGTTAAATAGACAAGAGAGAAAAACTAGATCCTAACGTGTAGTTACTAGTTAGTCTTTAGATAATTTCAAATGCAGAGTTTGATTAATAGGGTTAGATAATATTTTTTGCGAGGAATAGGTTAGATAATTTGAAGACGTATGCAAATTTATCAACAAACGTTCTCTTCCATTGAGGGGGCACCAAAAGCCTGCCTCCGTACTGTATGTAATTCTCCAATAAAAGTGTTTAGTCATAGTGGCACGCTTAATTATTAGTTTGCTCGGTGAGAGTACATATTTATAGCGGTAGCGTTTGCGTACGTGTGTTTATAGGGGTGAGACCGGTGAGTGTGCGTGTATTGTGAGTGTCTGAGTTGTACTGCGTAATTAAAAAAAAGAGAGTACGTGTTAATATTGTTTTACACCACCAGTTCAACTTATTCTCTCTGGATTTTTTTTTCTCTTTTAGTGCAAACATTTTCACCAAAGGTTTACTACTCTTAACGTCATGAAGAGTAATCAATAGTGTTGAGCAACCGGGCTTTCATTAGAAAAGAGAATAAAATGCAATATTCATAATATGTTTCTTTATGTGTTCAAAATATGTGATAAACTGCAATTTTTGCGATAAAAGGGCGTCATATAATTCTTTGACTTTTGCCTCGCCCCAGAGTTACTACCGAAGGAATGGGAGCAGCAGCTCTGCAGCCGGGCTGGGATTTGGCGCCGCCATCTTCCTACTGGCGGCCCAGATCACCGTCTCCGCGGTCAGCAGCTGCTGCGGCTGCTGCAAGTCCCGCGCCATTCCATCGGAGACCAAGCGGATCGTCGGCATCGTCTGCGCCGTCTTCTCATGGTGAGTGGGTGGCCATCGTTGATATATCATATCATATAGTATATCACACATGGCCATGTAATTGTGCGAGAACAGATGAGCAAACGATCGAGTTCGTGTTGCATGCAGGATACTGGCGGTGATCGCGTTCGTGCTATTCCTGGGAGGCAGGGGCTGCCAGGGTGCCTTCGCCGCCGGAGGCGTGCTCACCCTCGTCGCCACGGCGCTCGGCGTCACCTCCTTCATCAAGACGCGAGGCCAGCCAGCAGACGCGACGCCCACGGTGGCACGGGCGCCAGACGCGACGACGATGCCCACGGTGGCACCGGCCGTGACCAAGGTGGATGCAAAGCCACGCGAGCAGCAGCAGCAGCAGCAGCAGCCAGCAGTCATGGTCGTGATGGATCCACGGCTCTCGATGGCGACAAAGATCGCAGAAGACGCACAGAACCCAGGCCATGAGCAGCGGCCGCGCACCGCCATAGATCAACAGCAGCACACCGTGGCCGCCATAGCCCGCCTGCAGCAGCATCCCCAGCAGGCGCCAGCGCCTGTAGGCACGCCAAACATGCCAGACGACGAGCGGCCGCCGCACACCGTGGTCGCCATGGACCAGTACCTGCAGCCCCAACCTGCAGCGGCCGTAGACACAACAACAAACAAGACAGGCGAACCACTGCCTCCGCACGCCGTGGTCACGACGAGGGACCAACTGCCGCAGGTCCCGATGGGTTCTCATCAAGTAGTCTATGGCGTGCAACCGATACTGCAACAACAGAACCATGTTGATCAGACTCTGGCGCAAGACGAGCGACCATTGCTCCAACAACCGCAGTTCCTGCAGTCGCCTCATCAAGTAGTATACATGATTGTGCAACAGCCACGGGAAACACATTACCCAGGTCAGCCGCAGGCACCTGCCGTGCAGCAGCCTATGTTCGTCACGTCCACGATGGGCGCCGCTCAGCAAACGAGCCCTCAAGTATACGTCATGCAACAACCGCCGATTGGCGCGCCACAGCTCCCTGTTGCTGAGCCTCATCAGGTACCAGTCCAGCCTCCACCCCCTGCTGTGCCGCAACCGCAACAGCAGACGCATTACCCTGTTCAGCCGCAGGTGCCGGCCACTCAGACTCAGCCTATGTTCCCCACGCCCACCACAAGCCCTCCCGTATACTTCGTGCCTCAACCGTCGATGGACGTGGCACAGTTCACTGCTGATCAGTCGCCTCAGGTACCCGCCCAGGCTCCGCTCCCTGCTACTACTGCTCCTACTACTCAGCAAGGGCAGAGACAAGAGACAGTTTCAACAGTTTTTTGCAAGGAATTAACCAGAGCAGGAATTAGATTGGGTGCGCGGGCGCTGAAAGAAACCCTCTTTTGTGACAATACCAATTCAACTAGTAGTATGGATTTCATTGCATCTGCGATGACTGGCTCTTCTGCTGGTGTTGGAGACGATGTTGGAGCTACAGAAAGTGGGGATGCTGCGGCCTACGGCTAATCTGATGCTCTCTATATGATACTACGCATCTTCCGCATACCGTCAGTGTTTAATTAAGACTATTGTATCATTTTTATCTTGTTTTCATTTTGTAATCACATTATCATCTCCCTCTTTTTATCACTGCTATGGTGTACATCATGCTGCGCTCAATGTTTTCAATCGCGAGCATTTTTTAATATTTCTTTCAATAAATTATACTAAAGCATACACTTATATATTGTCGTAATCAGTCTACGGAAGACTGTTTATACGTACTTAACAAAAAGAACAAATATACCTCCTATTCATGCATCTATCTATTATCTAAGTACATTCATTGGCCAATGCGGAGGCTAGAAGTTTAATATATTCTCTATTCTAAAAATAAAAGGAGAAAGTCGGTTTTGAACGAAATGAACTACATTTGAATGCATTAAGTACTTCAATCAACTAATTATGTGGTGTTCTTCCGATAAGAGTCCAACAAGCGGTCGTCGGCATCTTGTGTGCTGTCTTCTCATGATGAGTGGGCGACCACCGCTGATAAATGTAGCGTGAAGTTGAGCGTGAACTGATGAGCATATATACGAGTACGTGTTGCAGGATACTGGCGGTGGTCGCGTTCGTGCCGTTCTTTGTAGAGTTGTAGGCACAGTCTACTGAGACGCGGGCGTGTCAGCCTCGCCGCCACGACGCTCGGCATCACCTCTTTCATCATGCTGCGGAGCCAGCCAGCAGATGTGACTCCCACAGTGGCGCCTGCGCCGGCGCCGGCAATGGCACTGGCGGATGCAACCATGCAAGCTCAGCATCTGTCACCCGTAATGATCGTGACAGAGGTCGCGGACGCACAGAGCAAGCCAGGCCAGGAGCCACGGCGCGCATCATAGACTTCCCACAGCACACCGTGGCTTGGGCTGTCAATGAAGCTCGAGGCTCGCTAGCTACGTACTTGAACTCTAAAAGCTCGAATCAAGATCGGCTAGCATAATAATTGAGCCGAGTTCAATCCTGACATCAAGTTCGCGAGCTTCGTCAAGAGTCAATCTCGAGCTATTCGTTAAGGCTCGGAAGCTTTGATTTCCGACAAGAACAACATAAAGGTACAAATAAAGGACTAAAAATAGGTGCTATACAAGAGAGATATGAAACTATAGACGATATAGACTAGTAAAAACAAAAGAGGCTTGCTCAAATCAACCCTTTTCTCTGCTTGTATATGTGCATCACATCGATAATTTCTGGATCAGCCTGTATGGCATACTGCCCCACCCACCACAGCCTGGAGTACTGTGAGATAGTCTTTTCCCCTCAATCCCAAACATGATCCAGCTGCATGACCAATCGCGAGGGAGCACTTTTACTTATAACCATTTTTTATAGTAATACAAAATAGGTGTCAAACTTTAAAATTTATAAAACGATCTCTCATTCTCGACGGCGACAACCTCTGCAATTGCTTGTGCAACAAAACCCTATCGCGCTACTACGGGGCAGTTATACGGATGCGTCATTGCCACAAAGACTAGGGACCACAGACAGCCTCACCGTTGAAAATAAAATGGAGGCCCCTTATGGGTGAGCAATGTACTATATATTTGCTGAGCAAGCTAGCTGCACGTCGTTTGGTCCGGTGAACCCGTCGTCCGAGAGCATCAACTCGCCGAGCTGCGACAAAACCCACCAAATAAAATACTACACTTCAACGCCATATGAATTGCTTCGACATATATAAACACATTCTGTTCTCGTTTGATTTGGTCATTACGAGCTGTCATCAAATGTCAACTCAATTCGGATATCGTGCTGTAAGCAACAAACGACCAGTCGTGCCCACGAGGCCACTAGCTCTGCCTTTGGCTCTTCGCTACGTACACGGTATATATAGAGATACGGTGCAAGGTATTTTGTGTCTTCTTTACGTACTTCTACCTCCATATGAAAATAAGTTCATTTCTACAGTTTTTTAGTCAAATTATTCAAACTTTATCCAAATTTATATAGAAAAGAGTACAAATATTTGTAATACAAAATTAGCATCATCAAACATATCATGAACAGTGCACTTATTTTATGTATAAGAATTAGTACCTTTTCGCGCGACAAAGTTTGCCAAGATAGGATGGTTTCTTTAGAACAGTTGTAAAAATAAACTTATTTTAGGACTTGGTATTAAAGTTCATCTATTGTGTGACACTGGAATTGGTATAATGTTAGAGGTCATGGCAAGAGCAACTTTATGGAATCAATCTATCTCGTTCGATCTGGTCCTCCACTTCTGTATTTCTAAAAGATAAGTCCCATTTTAATAATCCTGTCAAACAGCCCGAGCATATTGGAGAATTTGTTATACACTTGACTTTTTTTTTCCCGTTGATTTAGTCAAAAGTCCCACTTTAATAATCCTGTGAAAAGCCAATTGATCTTTTTGTTTTCCCCTTTTTTTGTTTTGTGATGATGGCAATATAACGGTAGCCCACTACTTACCAATAATAATTGTTTTATCGAATTCTAACAATAGTTCAATTGACGCCTACCTCTTGGGACCAATCAAACCGCATCATTGGTTTATATAGTCTTTATCCAATACTAATTGGTTTATATAGTCTTTATCTAGCTACTGTGGTACCGCTCATTCTTGCAGGGTAATGAGGTGATTCACATTGAAATACTCCAATTAATGTCACCACTATAGCCAAACCAAATGACCGATGCGGTACAAATCAATTGCCTTTGCCACTGTCCTCTCGGAGCACGTATCTCGTTTTGATTGGAGTATATATTGTTCGATAAAACATCATTTCTAGAGAGAATTTTAAGGCTAAATGTATGATTTTTTACCCTGTCAACCTCCGAATGGAATCAATAATGGAAGGAAAGTTTACTCGGAACATGGCCAGCATAATGCATGACTATTCAATATCTAGTGACAGCAACCTACGTCTGCATATTGTGCAACTTCTATATAACGACACATCCATAGATCTCTTGAGACAGAGCATCCGCGGCTTTCGACATTCTCCGAGGTACCTGTCTCTGTCGGAAGCCGCGAGGTGGAGAAAAATGGCCAAAAAGATGGATAAGACGATGATCATTGTTACTGCGGTGGTCGGGGCTCTGGGGCTGTTGAGCGGCATCTTTGGGTTCTCGGCCGAGGGAACAAAGCTCAATGTAAGCTCTACTGCCTCCTAGTTACTAACTATTAGCTGTGTATGCATGGTCTAGCTTTCTGAGTTGCGATGCTGCGCCATCTTGATGTGTGGTGTGTGCGTGCTGTACTTGCATAACATATAATTTCGCTTGCATGCAGGAGTACACCATATATGTGGTCGGCACCTATTGCATCTACCCACAGAATCCGGCATCGGCGCTGGCGATCTGCGCGATCGTCTTCCTGTTGATGGCCCAGATCACTGTCACGGCGGTTAGCGGCTGCTGCGGCTGCTGCAAGTCCCGCGGCGGCATCCCCTCCGAGAACAAGAGGAACGTCGGCATCATCTGCGCCGTCGCCTCATGGTGAATACTGACCGCGCACGGCCGAGCATCACGTACTATAGCTAGCTACGATCGTGACGGTGGCAGTGAAGAACAAACCATAACAACGCAATGCAAGTGCTGCAGGATAGCGTCGGGGATCGCGTGGGCGATGCTGTGGATAGGCGCGGAGTGGAACGCACCCAACGTGCAACGGGAGACCGCGCCCGTCTGCTACTGGCTCAAGGACGGCATCTTCGCCGGCGCCGGCCTGCTCAGCCTCGCCGCCACGGCTCTGGGCATCACCTCGTACATCATGCTGCGTGGCCAGCCGGCGGAGGCACAGGCGCCAGCGTCTGGCGCCGCCGCAGCAAACAAGCCTGCAGCGGCCGGTGGGATAGCAATGGGACAACCAATGTACCCTCCTCAAGGGCACGCCCAGGTCTAGCCCCGCACCATGTCCTTGATCACCTTGTGGTAAGCCATGAGTTTCCGTGGCGTTCAGTCGAACCTTTGCAAGCAGTATTTTGCACGTTCCCTACAAGAAAGTTCAAAGTATCGAACTACTGTGGTCCTATACTCCTATCATCAGTAGTTTGGCGTGTCATTATGGTTTTGAGTTTGTCACGTGTTCTGCGTCTCTGCAAATTGTATCCTGTGAGCTCCTTGATACTTCAGTGGATAATTGAGTCAAGTTATACGAAAATTTTCATGTCACAAAAAAAAAAAGAATGTACTCCCTCCGTTCCAAACTATACGACGCTTTCTTTTAGACATCACGTTTAATCATTCATTTTATTAAAAAAAATTATATCGTACTCCCTCCATGTTCCGAGGCTCTTTTCCCCCATCCGCGATGTTGCCTGTCCCATTTGTTCAGTGTGCAGATTAAAAAAAAATTTCGTTGCATTAGATGTTGTCATTTGCTTGTTATAATCTCTTGCTTTTGGATGTCACCACATCGATCGATCCAGAGATTGCCGGCGTTCTCACACCGTCCAAACTTAAATGAGTTGACCGTCTTTGCGCGACGCGTGTATATTATGTTCACCAGCTCACTGCCGATGCGCTGGCTACATTGTACCGGCATGCAGTTCAATGCTTAATTTGTTACGTCCTTCTGGTGGAGTATGACCATAAGGGAATAGAGTTCCACTTAGCACAACACACTATTGGAAAAACCAAGTTTTCTTGTTGGCCGAAAACCCATAGAGAAATACAAAAAGCTGTCTAACCGACAGGAAATCCCACAGGGATACGATGACAGAGAAAAAAAAATAAAAATTTAAATTCTAGATGACTCGTCTTGCCAGCGAAGCGACTACGGTGACATCATCAACTTAAAATCTTTTGTTCCAGTCTTTCAAAGATGTTCACAAAGAGTATTGTGCATATGCATATATATGTTCATAGAGGATGATCGAGTTTTCTTCAAGCATATGTGCGTAGTTTTGCACAAAAAGAAATGTTGGATGGCAATTGATTTCTCAATCTGGAATTTTCATATGGCAAAAGGTACAAAGCATGGAAACACGTAGATGGCAGGGAAAACACGGTTGACCTGAACTGGGGTTGAGCTTAGCGCTCTAGCGGTCTTGTTCAGCGAAATTATACTGCTAATTCAATGGGCTCATCTTGTTTTTCTTGGTTGAAAATTCAATGGGCTCATCTTGAGACCAATCAAACACACCTGAATTAGCATTTCCTGATTGTGAAAGTAAATATAGCCGTTTGGTTCTGGCTTGTCATCAGGGTACAGCTGCTTCACTGAAGCCAGGGACACTCCATGTCAACACCAAGTATATATGAGTGCAATGTGAAACCAATCTGAATTCCGTCGCTGTCCTTTGGATGTAGTACATTGCAACATTTCATCGTAGCCATGCCGGACGATGGATACTGATTGTATACTTTAAGTGAAGAAACAGTTTGCATAATTGTTAACTTCCCCATGGAACTACCGCGGAGGAGTTTCCTGCACATTGCTTGAAAATGCATGATGGCGGTTCAATTAATTAGTAAATATGGTACCCATTTGTACTGGCTTGGAGCTTGTGTCGATCATCCCGCAGCGTCAGCGTCAGCGAATATATGTGCATGAGAGAGCAGCAGGACTGCCAGTGTGCAACACATATATAAACATACATCGGTGAGTCAAGAAACAATAGAGTTTCCAGAGGCTCGCGGTATTGCTGGCCTCTGCCGAGAGGAAGGACAGACATAGGTCCCCAGAAATGGAGAAGATGGTGATCATCGTGTCGGCGGTGGTGGGGTCTCTGGGGGTGTTGAGCGCCATCTTGAGCTTCTCGGCCGAAGAGACAAAACTCACGGTACGGGGCTACATCTTGAGCTACCCGCAGAACCCGGCTATGGGGCTCGCGGTCTGCGCCGCCATCTTCCTTCTGGTGGCCCAAGTCATGGTCTCGGCTGCGGGCGGCTGCTGCAAGTCCCGCGCCGTCCCTTCCGAGACCAAGCGGATCATCGGCATCGTCTGCGCCGTCGTCTCCTGGTAATAAGTGGCCATCGTTTTGGTTGTCGCCACAGGCTACAAACTACAAGCGTGCCAGCCACGTAGTACGAGCATGATGACACGAGTGCGCACGCACGTGCGGGTCGCGGCGGGGGTCGCGTGGGTGCTGCTGCTGGAAGGCGCGGCGTGCATGGAACGCCAACACGGTGCGGGACACCGCGCCCTACTGCAAGTACCTCAAGGACGGCGTCTTCTCCGGCGCGGGGGCGCTCACCCTCGCCGCCACGAAGCTCGGCGTCATCTCCTACATCATGCTCCGAAGCCAGCCGGCGGCGGCGGACGCCGTGGCGCCGGCATCGACGGCGACAGAGGCACCAAACAAGCCGCACGAGCCTGCCGAGATCCCGACGGGCCAGCCGCCGCCTCAATGGCTCTCGCAACAGCAGCCTCCGAGCCACCCGCCGCCTACCGCGCCTCCGGAGCAAGCGCCGTCGTCGATGGACCACCCGCAGTCCTCGCCGTCCGCGTTTACTGGCGCACCAAGCACGCCAAGCTGGCAGCCGCCGTACACTGCGGCCACGACAGGCCAGCCGCTGCATCAGGCATACGCCCTGCAACAGCAACCGATCCCAGAATACTCCGTGCAGTCTCAAGGAAGCGAGCAGCCAAATCAACAGACAGGGATTAGTTCAGATGTTTTACTTAGGGCAGGAGTTAACGTGCTTACGGAGGTGGTGAAGCAATCCCTTTCTTCTGGCAATAATACCGATCCCACCGCAATGGCCGGGGGTATCCTTCTATCAATGGTGACCGGTGCTAGCGGAAGTGATATTGGCGCTATAGACTGGTCGTCAACTTGACCGTCGTCGGTCTTCCTTCCTTAATGTCAGAATGTGTGTGTATATTTTCCATTTTTTGGTCTCCTCTTTGTTTCTAACATTTGCTAGCCATCTTGTACATTAAATTTGCATAATTGATCTTCTTGCTTCACCAAGTGTTTCAGTTTTGATTTGAGTCAAGTCGCAGAGGTGTTAGAGATGCTAAAATTCACTGTCTGTGCTACCGTAACGTGCGATAACTTGCGGGCCTGTGCTCGCCAGTTTATCTCCCTCATCCTCGCAGCTCGGTCATGTTCCTCCCATCTTGCCTCATTTCCTCAATGCAACTATTACATGCCGAAAAGCCCAATTTGATGCCTAAGTACGGACAGGCAAGTTAATTTAGGACTTTGACGGCCAATTAACCCGTTAGCCCCCAGTACAAATTTCTTCTTAAGGGTAGGAGTAGAAGCGTAGTATTTTGTTTGAACTATTTGGCAGCTTGTTCAAGATCCCGGTGCAGAAGCATTTTTAGAATCGACATCAAACATGGACCTATTTTTATAGCTTTTGGCTTCTAGTATACATTGAATAGTGTTTTTTCTTCGATTACATAGTACAACTTAGACACTCACAACGCACGCACACTCAATCTTATGAACGCACATACACAAACCATACCCCTATGAGCATATTCGAAGACTGAGCAGGCAAATACTCGAGTTTTTTTTTTTGCAAGAGGCAAATCCTCGATTTTGACAAAGTCACCACTGGCATCTTATAGTCGACGGCCACGTCTCCTACCCAAAGATTGAAAAATCGTTGGTTACCGACCGGTAATCGCGGTTACCGGACTTACCGGTCCGGCTCGGTAAGTCCGGTATACCGGTATTCGAATTTGAAATTTGAAAATTTGAAAAAATTTGAAACTAAAAATATGTAAAAAAACTAGAAGGAATTTGGAGAAGATTGGTGGAAGAACAACACGAAAACGAGTTTGTTCGATGGGTCAAAAAATTCGCGGAAGATTTCTGGGCGAAAAGAAAATAAAAAAAAAAGGAAAACGACCCTTATCCGAATCCCTCCGGCTCATTCTTCTGCCCCGTGACCGCATCGGCCACTCCCGACGGTCCCCCCACCACCACGCCGCCCCAATCCGCCGCCTTCCGGCCGCATCCGCTCACCGGAGCGTCCCTCCGCCGCTGTCCCTTTTTCAAATTGAAGCCGTCGGCGCCGCTCGATGCACTCGACCGGTGACCGCGCCATCTCGGTCGGTTACCGAGCCCTAGGCGGCGGTAACTGAGCTCCGAAGGCGCGCCTGGTCGAATCACTCGGCTAGCTGATGGAGGAGCTCGGCTAGCCGAGGATCTTCGTCGGTAACCGGCTGGTGCGGCGCGACAAGTCGACGCCGGCTGCACCCGCAGGTGAGGTCGCGCTCCTCTTTCTTTTTTCTGTTTTTTTCCATTTGAATATTTCTGTAATTGACGGTGAGGGCAGAATTGAAAGTATGGATAAACAAGTGGATTGGATCCCTGGAGTGGTGGATATTTATTTTGAATGTATGGATAAACAAGTAGGTTGGATATTGTGGTCCTGATTTCGTAGTTTGGTTTATGGGGCAATCTTATTTGAGAGGTGCAGAATTGGATTATGGTCCTGGTTTCGTAATATGTTCAAAACTATGTTCTATGTCGTATTTATTCAAGAATTATGTATCCGACAATTTATGTCGGATTTAGTATGAGTTGTGGTATGTTGGATGAATGATATTGATACTATGTTTTATGCATACTATATTGTTTGTGCCAAAGTATATTGGAATTATTTAGCAAAGGCCATGTCAAAATTTCCTACATTTTATGGCTTTTTTTTGTTTTTTCCCTTCCCTGTGTCAGTTACCGATCCAAATCGGTCAGTTACCGACCGAAGCCGATCGGTAACCGAGATTTTGAATTCAAATTTTGTTTTTGAAAATTTTGTCCGGAAAATCGGTTTTCTCAGTAACCGCGGTTACCGAGCTAACCGATGGCATCCGGTTGGAACGGTTTGAACGGTAAGGTAAACCTTGCTCCTACCGCTGAAAGCACAACGGCGTTAAATCCTAGAAAATTCGCCCCCACGGGGAGTCGAACTTAGGATCTGAAGTGCTACTGAGGCTCTTGTAACCACTAGCCGTTTTTCACTTAATAGTGTTTTTTTACGGTGGGAGAGCAGAAGTTGTTTTGTTTTGAACGGTTTGGTAAGCAGCGGAATCACTTTTAGAGTTCATGTCAAACAAGCCTTGAATTGTTTCGCAAGGTTATCCAAAAATCCAAAGCAAAATTTCGTAAAAAAAATCCAAAGCAAAAACACTTCTTAATTCTTTTCTTCTGAGCTCACTGCTGGACTCTAAATCCCACGCCTAAAGCACTCTCTGACTCTTAACCATGCCAGGACATTCAAGGCATCGTACACTGAAGGAGCGTCGATTGCACTCGTAAGTCGTAAATGTATTTCGTAATAAATTCTTGCTAATGTTTTCCACTCAATTTATACGTATTAATCGGAACCAGTCGTCGTCGGATTGTCATGGATGTCAACTCAAATTGTTCCACGTAACCCCCGTGCTGCTGAGAACTCTACCAGTTAATTATGTTATCGTCTTGTTTGGCTTGGTTTGAGTTGATCTCTTTTGAAGGCGACGTCGCACAGTACGCGTTTGTTTGTCGTAACTGGAGACTAGCTTGCCAGGAAAATGTCCAGCAGATGGTACCGAAAATTCTATATGTATACAGGGTTGGGCTTCACGCTTCAGACCGAAGGAAATTTCCAAAAGTACCGTTCTCTGAGAACCATACATTCTTTTTATATCTCATATATACTCCGAATACTGAAGGGCAGCGAGAGGCACTACTGCAGCATGAGGACGGGTGAAATCGTCCTGTCCGCCGCGGTGGGGCTGCTTGGGGTGGCGAGCGCCGTGCTGGGGTTCATCGCCGAGGCCACGAAGCTCACCGTAAGTGCAACGATATCCCATTCTGGGTCCGTGATCTCTGTTATTTGTGCAGAACATTTTGAGACTCTCAATCGATTATGAACACCTAAGCTAAGCGCGCGGTGATGGATTAATGGTTTTGCAGGCGGATGACATCGACGTGTCTGGGACCCAATGCGTGTACCCGGCCAACCCCGCGTTCGCGCTGGCGTTATGCGCGCTCTTCCTGGTGGTGGTGGCCCAGATCATCGCCTCGGCTGCCGGCGGCTGCTGTGGCTGCTGCAGATCACGGAAAGGCTCGTCCAAGACCAAGCAGGTCGTGGGCATCGTCGCCTCCGTCCTCTCATGGTAAAGTCCGCCCCACGATACCATACACTTTGTGCAGAGTAGTTTGGAGTAGTTTGGAGTCTGGACTCTGAACACTCTGAGCCTGATCGCCTGGGATGACTGTCTGAAACCGGCCGGCCGACGTTATGTGTGCGTGTGCGGGATAGCGACGCTGATCGCCGGGGCGTCCTACCTGCAAGGCGCGGTGTTGAACGCGCCCGTGTCGCGCGACATCGTCGTTGACGGGTGCTACTACCTCAAGCGCGGCGTCTTCACGAGAGCCGCCGTGCTGAGCCTCGTCGCCGCCGCGCTCGGGATCGCATCCTACATCTTGCCCACCCGCGCGCCGGCGCAGGCACCGGCGCCGGTTGCCGCGCCTACGACGGCGGCGGCGGCAGGGACCGAGCCCAAGAAGCCCGATGACGGATTGTATCCGCCGGCGGTCGGCCTGCCGCAGTGGTCCGTCCAGGGGTACGGGCAGGCGCCGTACCCGCACCACGCGCAAGGGTTTGGTCAAACACCAAACCCGCACGCGCAGGTGTAGATCGATGACACTATACCCGTGCTCCCGTTGAACGGGATCTCAAATCTCAGAACGTTTTGTACTCCATTTGATTTTGATCTTGAGCTCCTATTGGAGAAAAAAATATATTTTTTGATGAAATTCTTTTTTGTTTCGCACTAGTGATTGAGATTTGAACACCAGGGCTATTTTTTGAAAAAGAGAATCATGTGTGCACAATTTGCACGTGCCCATCCAGAATCCATCAGAGGTATCCTTAGGGCGTGTGTGGTACTCCCTCCGTATCGTTTTAAGTGTCGTTCTAGCGTGATGAATTTTTGCCCAAATAGATGTCGTTCTCGAGTTTACATGGCACTTTTCTGCCATAATCTGTGCACGCACCAGCAAAAGCAGCCGAGCTGCTGCCACACACATTCATTACTTGCGGACCCTACTCACTTCTGTCCTCTAATATGCTGCCCACGGAACTACACAGCAGTTATCACGTTCGCACTTGTTACCTCTGTATGCCTTTCTTCACCTTGGTTTTTGCGTTTTTCATGAAACGACAACTGAATAGAAACGGAGGGAGTAGCTGTATTAGCCCCTAGCCCGGTCTGACGGATGCAGGCCATCAAGTTCGATTGCCTGGCTTGCATCCACAGCCTGCACCCGCGCATGCAACATTATTCTCTTTGGAGCTCGGCTCGTTTCATACGCAGAAATCGGGCTTCGCTCCTCAGCCTTGTCTCTCCTGGTGCATCTCGCGCATCTGCTGGTGACAGGCACATGCCAAAAAACACTAGTACCTGCACCCACGCATAGAACTCAGGCCAAAAGCCAGGCAACCAAATCGTGCGCTCCACCGGGACAGGCTTGGACAAAAATGGGCATCCAAATACACGAGCCTGCATCTGTGCATCGGTGCATGCTGGTTCAGCTTGCCCTGCATACGCCTCCTAGGCAGGCCCATGCATATGCAACTAACCAAAAAAAAAAAAACCTTACTGTACCAGGCTTTGTCGAGAGAGAGAGAGAGAGAGAGCATGTTTTGCCTGTTTGTCTCTCCCGTAGTCGGCTTGTGGAATAGTGGTCTACGCGTGGGCCGATTAATTTGTCCAGGAGCCCCAGCAATTCAGCTCGAGCTATCTATTGTAATAGATTTGAGATGGATAAGTCTAAGGCACGGTCGGAGACGCGCGTGCGTGACCGCACGTCCTGCTGCGGCCCGACCCACGTACGAGATGGCGGAGCGCGGCGGCTGGGTGGGCGGCGCGGCACGACGGTGAGGACGCCGCCGGCGGTGGGGGTTAGGGTTGGGCTGTTTGGGGGGGGGGGGGGGGGGGGGGGGGGGGTTTGGGAGCTTCTATCACCGCCGGACATAGAGGAGGGTTCAGGGTTCAGGGGGCGGTGGGCAGCCGCTCGACGGTGTGACGAGGCAGCAGTGGCGCCGCCGAAACCGCGGACGGCCGGCGGGGTACGCGGCGGGGGCGTCACGTCCGACAGGTTAGCATGGGAGGCAGCGTGGCGGGCGGCCGCGCGGCGCTGCTGGCTGCCGGGGGTGGTGGCAGACGGCACGTCGCCGGGGACGGCGACGGGCGGGGGCGGCGACCGGCACCAGAGACGACGCTGGAACCGGCGGTCGGACACGTGGCAGCCGGAGGGGAGGGACGCGCGATACCTCCCCATTTGAGATCGATATTCTTTATGCTGGCTTTGTCATCAGTGGCGGACCCAGACCAATGAATCTGGGTATGCACAGTGCGTGAACAGTAGATAAAACAGTAATGAACTATGTATAAATAGTACTAAACAGGGCATGAACAGTGTTCCAATTGAGCTAAATCGCTGGATTTTGGGTATGCCGAGGCCTCCTTGGACCACCCCGTGGGTCCGCCGCTGTTTGTCATTGCCACGTAAAGCCTTTTCTCTAAGCTCTCACTGGCTGTAAACCCACGACAAAAGCCATACCACGAACATGGAATGGGGCTTTGACGTCAAATTCGACCATGTGGGGACCGACAGGCAAGGACCCACATGCAGCAACCCATGTTGGTCTGATGTGACGTTAGAGGAACCGCATCCATGGAAGATTACCATGCATACACTGAAAGAAGCGTCGATTGCACTCGTAAACGTGTTTTTATAATATTCTTGGTTAATGTTAATTTTTCAGTCATGTATGATCAGCTCACGGTTAAAGCGGTCGTCGTCAGCTTATCATCGATGTCAACTCAAATTGGTGCACATAAGACGTAGGCAAGGATTGATTTGGGTTCATCTTTTCTGGCGACGATGCAGATACTAGTGTTCTTGCAAGATCATTAAAAAATTTCAAGTTTGTCGTAACTGGGGACTTGCTGGAGGAAATTAAAAAGAATACCCGGTAGATGGTACCGAAGTTATTTGTATGCATGTGCTCTTGCAAGATCATTGGTCTTGCCCCCGGAGCCGATGATTTCCATGTACCCTTGTCTACATAAAAACGAGAGTCGCGACTGATCATAACCAGAAGGGCAGCGAGGCCCCTGCAAGATGGAGACCCGTTCTATCGTCGTGTCCGTCGTGGTGGTGCTGTTTGGGGTGGCGAGCGCCATACTGGGGTTCGTCGCCGAGGCCACAAGGCTCACCGTAAGTGCAATATTGAGAGACTCAATCGTCTATCATGATCCCCGACGACGGACTGGATCCGCCGGCGGTCGTCGGCCTGCCGCAGTGGCCCGCCCAGGGGTATGGGCAAGCACAGAACCCGCAGGTTGCTCCTCCAGCGTGAAACATCCTACAGGGCCACGCGAACGCGAAAGTGTAGGTGACAACACCATAGTAGAAAGTGAGCAAGAAGCATATCTGATCTGAATTTGTACCATGAGTGAATTGTGCACGCGCACAGGTCAACTGTTGTGATGATGACTCAGGCTTGTGTAGAAACGAAGCAAGTTTCGAGTTCCCAAGTCCCAACCAACGTTCTCGCTGTGTTACCGCTTGCGGACCACTACACGAACACCATATATACACCCTCGGTCAACCTTCAGACTCCAGGTGGTTGTTCGACCCTGCAAGCCGCAACCTCCTTCAATCCAGTCGGCCGGCGGCGACGGCGACAATTAACCAACGCCAGCTCTATTGGCAATTCGGCCTAGCTTATATATCCATGAGTTGGGCTCATCGAACTGCTAATTGTATGGCTCGGCGCGATACGATACTAGCTACGCACAATAGTTTTGGCTGGAGACTGAGTTTCCAAGTTTCACTGGAGACTGAGTTTTGATATGCACTAAAACCGGGCACGTTTGGTTCAAGACTAAGATTGCCATAACTAACTTTTACTCAAGTATGGCTTGCCACACAAAAAGTGTGGCCAAAAAATTTTTAGCCACAAGTGTGGCAAAGTTAGTCAACAAATTGAGGGTATGCTGTGTGGGCCACTGAACTAAGAACGTGTGGCTTGCCACCGTTGCGGCAGTAGACCAAACAGTTGCTTAAGAATCTGCGGCGTGCTAAAGCTTAGACGTGGCAAAGTTAGGCACCAACCAAATGAGCCCAAAAATACACATTTGTGCGCACTGTTTTATACTACCTCTGTTTCTTATTTGATGACGTTCGGACAGCAGCATTTAGCTCATTTGTAGTGCAAATTCTTGTCTGAAACGTCAACAAATAAAAACTGGAGGGAGTAGATTTTTGGCTACCTACACTGCGTTAATTTGCTCGTACTATAGTAGAAGGGTGCCAGCCTGCTAGCCACGAAAGCGTCTGGCCGGTGCCGGATGGTGTATATGTACCGATCAGCAGGCTCCACGTATGAGATTATTCTGATAAGTTTGATGCGATGTATCCGCTGAGAATTCCATGTCCAAGTCCACGTTTGAGAATTCCATGTCCCACCCCGAAAACATTCCCATCTAGACCTAAGTTACCTAACCACGCCGGGGACATGCAGAGCACCATGTATGACAGAAATGAGCGTCAATTGCACTCGTAAATGTGTTTAACAAACTCTCTGCTAAGCCCGTATGATCGGATCACGATTAAACCAGTCGTCATCGCGTGCCCATCGATGTCAACTCCAGGTTGTAGACGTAACTATGGTGCTTGTAATTGTAAGCACGACTTTACCAGTAAATTATGTCATCACCTGGCTTGCCTTGGTTTGAGTTGTGTGTCATAGGGCGCGTTTGCTTGTCGTAACTGGAGAGTTTCCAGGTAACCTTCAGGCAGATGGTACAGAATATTCTACGTAGCTTGAGATAAATC
Organism: Eragrostis nindensis; assembly: GCA_012490785.1. Lineage (NCBI taxonomy): Eukaryota > Viridiplantae > Streptophyta > Magnoliopsida > Poales > Poaceae > Eragrostis > Eragrostis nindensis. Next base: position 156,748 of record JAAXCT010001461.1, read on the forward strand.
TGTTGATTTGCGAGATCTTTGGTCTTCCCTCCGGCAGCGAATGAAAAGCGGCCGGTCGCTTCTATGTGCTGACAGCCTGACATAACAGGAAGATGATTTCCAAGTTTACTTCTCTGTATAAAAACGATCGAGAGCATCACAATTGATCGCAACCAAGCAGCCTTTTCGTCGCAGGGGCAGCAGGATGGAGACCGGTGCAATCGTCGTGTCCGCTGTGGTAGGGCTGTTTGGGGTGGCGAGCGCCATACTGGGGTTCATCGCCGAGGCCACAAAGCTCACCGTAAGTGCTATACGATATCCATTGTTCTGGGTCTGGGATGTGTGTTATATATGTGAGCGTGTAGTTTTATAAACTTTTAATATGTTGATGAGGTTCGATCGAGGATCGTGATCCCCAAATTAAGCGGTGGTGATGAAATTGACACTACTACTACTGGCAGTCGGTTCAACTCGACGTGTCGAGGCGCGAGTGCGTCTACCCGGCCAACCCGGCTTTCGCGCTGGCGTTAGGGGCGCTCCTGTTGCTGGTGGCGGCCCAGATCATCGCCACGGCTGCCGGCGGCTGCTGCGGCTGCGGCAGACCACGGACAGGCGCATACGAGACCAAGCGGGTCGTGGGCATCGTCGCCTCTGTCTTCTCATGGTAACCCCGCACGATCGCCAGCTGGGAGCTGGAACAAACATATGACAGAAGATCAAATCAATGAAACCGGCGATATATATTCTTGTGCAGGATTGCGGCAGTGATCGCAGGGGCGTCCTACCTTCAAGGCGCGGCGTGGAACGAGCCCACGACGCGCGACACCACCTACGGGCAGTGCTACACCCTCGCCGACGGCGTCTTCACGAGGGCGGCCGTGCTGAGCCTCATCGCCGCCGTGTTGGGGATCAACTCCTACATCATACTGATCCCGCGCGCGCCGGCGCTGGCAGCAGGGACCGAGTTCAAGAAGCCTGACGACGGACTGTATCCGCCGGCGGCGGTCGGCCTGTGCACGTCGCAGTGGCCCGCCCAGGACCAGGAGTACGGGCAGGCGCCGCCTTGTCATCCCCATCACGCGCAAGGGTTTGGTGAAGCAGAGAAACCGCAGGTCGCTCCTCCGTGCTCCGGTTGAACCTGGCCCTGTTGTCTGTGGGTAACGTCGTCCGTACGTGTGACCCCAAAAACCTCAAGAATGTTGCAGCCTGCGTGATATATAGCTTTTTTATGTTCACACATCACCCAACTGATCTGAAGTGTACGCCGCACGTGCACAGGTCAACTGTTGCGACTCAGGCTTGAATAAGCACCAAACAATTTTATTTCTAGAGGGTGCCGTCTTTTTTTTTGCAAAGGAAAAGATGGATTTTATTAAGTTTCAAACGGAGTACAGTCAGTTTCTATCGTAGTAGCAACGAAGTCCAGAGCATTACGGAGCCATACTTTCGAGAATGACTACGCACATGATTTATTTGCTAAAAGATGATCTACCCTGTTCTGAGACCTATTACAATGCTTAATCTCCACCTCCCTCAACTCATTGATGAGCACTCTGACCTCCCTGACTAGCAACACTAACCGGGATCGATTCTCTATTCTTAAATTCAGAGCAGCACAAACCGTCAGACAATCCGACAGCAAAATGACCGTTTGCGGGATCCACTGCAGCACCAGGTTTACACATCATTAATTCAGCTTCCTCTGCATCGAAGAAATAATTATTTTATCTCCAGAAATACATTGAGTTGTGAGCTCGAATTTGTTGTGATTCCCATATCAACTCGTGAGGAATCACCTAGTTTGCATTATGAGACAAGCTTACTAGTAGTTAAGTAGAGATAAACATGAAAATTTTGGTGGTTATCTTTTTTTTTTTTCGAAAATAGGCAGGAGAGCTGCCTTTGTATTAAGGAAGGAAAGTAGTCCAGACATAAATACAGCGAAAAGCTAAAAGAAAAAAAGGAAAAAGAAATAAAAGAAAAACGAACGAAAGGAGACCGCAGTACATCAATGTTTAGCTAGTTTGAAGATCGTAATGTCGTCCAGGATGCTCTCAACTGTTTTGAGATGTGATTGCTCTTTATTCTGGAAGATTCTTCGATTTCTTTCTTTCCATATTCCCCACCAGAAGTATATTACGATCCCTGTCACCTCATTTTTCTCCTTTTTTTGCTTGACACCTTTCTGGACTGAGCAAATTATTTCTGTGAGATCATTGGAATTGTTGATTACTTGCTTGATCTCCGGTCTATTAATCTTGTCCGTTAGCAGGTGCCAAACAGCCTCTGTATAAACACACTCCTTAAGCAAGTGCTTTGTAGATTCCGGCAGGAAATAACAGAGTGCACAGTTTTCATCAGCAGCTTCCCAGTTCTTCTTTTTCATAATGTCAGCAGTGTTGATTCGGTTGAGGCAAGCTAGCCAAGCAAAGAATTTACACTTTGATTCAGTTCTAGCTTTCCATAATTTGTCAGTCCACGGAAGTGAGATGTGTGGCAGGAATTGAATCTCATAGGCTGATTTTGCACTATAATTTCCATCTGCGGTCCATCTCCAGTATATTCTGTCCGGTTGGTCATTTAGGCTGACTTGTTGTATCCTGAGTTGCAGAAGGAGGAACTCGTCAATTAGAGTTTGGTCATTGAGGGTTCGGAGGTTTTTAATCCAGCTATGATTTTTGAGTTCAACCTGAACCGTCCTTTTCTTGAATCTCGCCACCTGATATAAATTTGGTGCCAGTATTTTTGGAGCCATTCCGTCCAACCATTGGCTTTCCCAGAAGGGTGTATTTGCCCCATTTCCAACTTGTATTATTGTTGATCTGAAGAATAGTTCTCTATCTTTTCTGTCTTCAATTAGCTGCATTCCAGCCCACGGTCTCGGCTTTTCATCCCACTGATGCCATAACCATCTTAGCCTTAATGCCCTCCCGAATCTTTCAAGGTCTTTGATGCCAAGTCCTCCCAATTTTTTTGGCCTCTGTACTTGCCTTCAGTTAACAAGACAATGTCCTCCCTTAATTGTATCTAGGTCATGACCTTTCCAGAGGAAGCCTCTCCTGTATTTATCAATATCTTTGATCGCCCATTTCGGCATATTGAAGATTGTCATGAAGTAGGTGGGGATGGCAGTTAGAACTGATTTGATCATTCTTTCTCTACCTGTGGAGTTTAAAAGGTCACGCTTCCATCCTGGCAGTCGATCCGCCACCTTTTAAATGATAGGTCTGATTAAGTTTCTTCCAATTTTCTTGAAATGCAGGGGTAGGTCTAAGTATTTGCTTGGGAAATGACTGAACATGAAGCCAAACTGTTGAGAGAGACGTTGCTGTTGATTTTCAGAAACTTTAATGGGGAAAATTTCTGTTTTTTCCATGTTTGTCAGAAGTCCAGAAGCTTGGCCAAAGGTGTGGAAAATGGCCTGCATGTTTGTAATATCAGTATGGTGAGGCTTGAGGAAAATGGCGGCATCATCGGCATAGAGAGAAACTCTGAAGCGAGCTCTGTTCCTAGGCAAGGGGGACAAAATCTTATCGTCATGTGCCTTTTGGAAGAGCAGGTGCAGTGGATTAATAGCTAGAAGGAACAGTAGTGGTGATAGAGGGTCACCCTGTCGTACACCGCGCCGATATTTGATGGGTCTGCTGATTTCACCATTTACTAGGAAATTGGATGTTGAGTTGAGGAACATCATAGAGATCCAAGAGGTCCATTTTTGGGTGAAACCGTAGGCTTGTAGCACCTCTAACAGATAAGGCCAGTTGACCGAATCGAAGGCTTTGGAGATATCTAATTTGATGAAAAGGGCAGGTTGCTTGGTCTTGTGCAGCTTCTCAATGGTCTTCTGGACATAGATGAAATTGTCATGAATGCATCTCTTTTTAATAAAGGCATTTTGATTAACTTCTATCAGCATATGAATTACTTTTGAAAGTCTAAGAGCAAGCACTTTGGAAAAAATTTTCATGAAGCTGTGTATGAGGCTTATAGGTCTGTAATCTTTCGGCTGTGATGGATTTTGTACCTTTGGGATGAGCACCACATGAGAAGTGTTAAGGTTCTCCATTCCTAGTGAATTTAGGTTGAAGATTTGCTGGAAGGCTTTGGTAACATCATCTTTAATTATGTACCAGCAGGTTTGGTAGAATTTACCAGTGAACCCATCTGGGCCAGGGGCTTTATTCTTTGGCATTTTGGAGATAGCCTGTTGAATTTCTTCCTCTGTGAAAGGAAGTTGCAGGGCGTCTAGATTGTGTGTCTGGATTCCAATTGCTTCAAAATTCAGCTTGCATTGCCTTGCTCTGTAGGTACCCATGATGCCTTCGAAATGATTGAGGATTGCATCCATTTTGCCTTGTTATGTGGTTATTATGTTCCCCTGATGATGAATTGCTTGTACGAATTTTCTTTTCTTTCTCGTTGTAGCAACTGCTTGGAAAAATCTCGTATTTGCATCACCCTTTTTTATCCAGGTGACTCATGATTTCTGTCTTTTCCTTGATTTGTCAATTGCCAGTATCCCCAATATCCTTGATTTTAGTTTCTTACGTAATTCCACCTCGTCATCAGTTAACAATCTTATTTCCTGAGCTTGATCTAATCTTTGAATGATTTCGGATGCCATTGCATAAGCCAATTCACCTTTACTGACAATTTTTGTTGACCAGATTTTAAGAGCCTTCGAAGTTCTTGTCAATTTGGAGTGTAAAATTTGTAAGGGGTTTCCATTATCATGTTGTGTCCATGCCTGATATACACAATCATGGAAACCTTCCACCGATGTCCAGTAGTTTTCAAATCTGAAGCCTTTGTAGTTATGTTGTGTTTCCATCGGCACCAGGAGAAGTGGGCAGTGGTCAGAAATTGTGGTGGACAGAGCAGTGAGAGTAGTCCAAGGAATTTTTTCATCTAAGTCTGAAGTGATGAAGATTCTATCTATTCTGGACAATGTTGGATGCTTTTGCTCATTGGACCATGTGTAATTCCTTCCTTCTAATTCAATTTCTTTGAGTGACAGGTGGTTTATAGCCCTTCTGAATCTGTCCATCATTTTATGTTGGACACGACCATTGTTTTTATCTTGGCTTCTGTAGATGAGGTTGAAATTGCCTAGTAGCATCCAATTGCTTCTGATGAAGGGGTTATCTTTGAGTTTTCTCATCTCGATTATGAATTGTTTTTTTTCCAGATTTAATTGGGGGCCATAAACCCCAGTAATCGTCCATTGAAGTTGATTAACATTGTCGAAGATGTTGGCTGATATGCAGTGATCGTGCAGTTGGAATGATTCCACTTGAAAGAAGTCTTCTGAAGCAGCAATAAGTACTCCCCCTTTTGTAACAGAAGCCGGCAGATAGCAGAAATTGTTCTGGAATTGAGGACCAAGCATACCTGAGATTTTTCTGCTGTCGAAGGCACTCACTTTTGTTTCCTCCAAACATACCACAGTAGGTTTATGCATGTCTACAACTTTGCGCACATTATCTCTTCTCACTGGAGCATTTAGGCCACGGACATTCCACGACATAAAAACATAGTGTCTGCAATCCATTAATTAACGATGAGCAACAACTGCATATACTCTAGAGGCGTCCACGAAGGGAGACTAGATGAGTAGAGTGCTTAGCTATTACAATACCAGGTTCTAAAGCCCCAACATATAGGGGGTAAATAGAAACACATTCGTAATACTGATCCATAATTAAGCGAAGCAACTTAAAGGATAAGACAGCCAGGGAATCAGGTGGATGATCCATCTCTCTCTCCCCCCTTCTTGATCTTCTTTGGGGCATGGTCTTCGACTTCTTTATCCAGCTTGTTGATGACCTCTTTAGAGAGCGGCCTCTTGTAGGTCTCAAGGTATTTCTCCTTTACATCGTCCGTCATCATCCCTCCTTCCTTCAACTCACCCATGATCTTCGCAATTCTCTCCTGGGCCATCTTCATGACAGGTTTGCCTGACTTCTTTAGCTTTTGAAGTCTCTCGCTTTTCTTGGTGCAGGAGGTGGGGATGTTAATGTCGTCCTGCACCTGTGATGGATTTGAGATAAGCGACTGTGTGGCAGGTATAGATACTTCTTGAATGAAAGCAGAGAGAGTAACAGGTACCTGCTGATCATGTGCCTGTTCCTCTTGCTGGTGTTGTTCATCCAGTTCCATTGCATTGGCTCGATTGCCTGGATGGTCATTAACTTCTTCCATGACTTGTGTCTCATCTTGCCCCATAAGGGTGTTTTGTTCATTATGCTGGCCACTCATATCTTCTATGCATTGAGTGTCCATGATCTGATTTGCTTCCTCTCTTTCCTGAAGCTGCAGGACCTGCAACTTTTGTTGGGGAAGGTGGCCTGATGCATGACCTGGAGCCACCTGTTCTTTGTCCTTGTCATTTGCCTTCAAGTTTTCCTGTAGATTAGTCTGATCATATGAAGTGAGCATAGTAGATTGCCTAATGAGGAGCAGGTTATCTGCATAACTTCTAATAGCAGGGCTTACAGGGGTGGGAGTAGGAAGAAGAGGGGTAGGTGGAAATTTTGGTTCATTTTATGGCTGGATTGAGATTGTAGGACTGATCTGCGGCTGAATAACAATTGCTTCATTAACTCTTGGTGTTTCCTGGAACCAAGGGCTGTTCTTGAAAGGCTTTAGAGCTGGTGTAGGAGTTTTGTAGAGGGATGATGGGTTCTCCTCACTTCCAATGTTAGCAAACCCTTCACCTGCGGCTGTATTGCAGCTAAATTAAACATCCCTGCTGCAATGATCTTGTTAAGCTCAGTTGAGAGGTAGGAGTGCAGGATTTTGGTGGTTGCAATCTTAACAGCTTGCAGTTCTTCTTGTTTGATTCCATTGTTTAAGAAGACATCATCCTGTAGCAGAGGGATGAAACCTAGGGGATCCACCACTTCATTATTGGGGTGCCTGTCTACAAACATTTTATTCCACTCCCCAGAGGTGATGGTCATTGAGGGGGTAACCTCCTTCTGCTTGTACTGTGTTCCAATTTTCTGGAGCTGCTTGCTAGAACCAGTTTTCAGAGAGGACTTCACAGGGGGTTTGCTAGCAATTGATTGGCTGGAATCTGATGAAGCAAGTCTTGCCTTACCCTTTCATTGGAGGAAGTGATCAATGTCTTGTCCCCTTTTTCCTTCCAGAGCTTGCTTAATTCTCTCTTTTCTGAGTCAGAGGCCCATGAGCCCCCAGTGTTTTGATGGTCCATGCTTCTCTCCCTGTAGTGTGATCTTCCCTGATACTGATATCTGGACCTACCTCTGTCTTGACTAGTTTCTCTACCTCTGTAAGTGTTGCCAGACCTATGCTGCATTCTATCTCTCAAAGAGTTTCCTCTTGGTCCTCTACTTCCTCTGTCATCATCACTGTCATTTCTGTGTGGTGACCTCACAGGTGTTCTTTCCCTGCAATCTCTTCTGAGGTAGGCCCATGTGCCATCATCATCATGTTCATCTCTGCGTCTTCTGGGTGTTGGTGGTTGATCATAGTATGGTTCAGGTTGCCTTCTCACTTGATCATCTTCTTCACCATCAGAGATACCATGACTCCAGTTGAACCTCCTTTCTTTCACCCTACCCTCCCCTTCAAGGATTTCATCAGGGTAGTGGTTGAAATTGAGGTCCTCCATCTCCTCCATATGGATGTAGACAGTGAATTGGAGGCCCCTCTTCCTTCTGTTCGGCTTCATGTAGGATATCTGGACCTCAGATTTCCCAGGATCAGTCGGAGAACCAACTGTTAGGTAGCATTTGATGGGTATCTTGTGGGGGTTTCTCGCAAAGGCCCAGAATCTATAGGATCTGTAATCATGGCATAAGCTGGAGCTAGAGGCTACATGATGTATAATACAAAAATCATCCATAATGGACTTGACGACATCTAGATTCCAGGCATGGTGAGGCAAACCTTCTAGACTGAATCTAATGTAGTGATCGAAATGAGAGTTTTCAGCTTGCATCTCTATTTCCCAAGGGTAGAAGACTAGATGATTACCACCCTGTTTAAGTTCCCCGGCAGCTAGGAATTTCTCCTTAACCTCAGTTGTATCACACATCAGCAAGAATTCGAAGGGGTGGTCATATAGTACCTGATAACCAGTAATCTCCAGAACCTCAGTGATGACATCTGCCACTTCCTCACGACTTCTGAAAGGTATGGGTCCTTTGTCCGAGACCCTGACAGCTCTGGACATGAACATCTCATACCTTTGGTGAATAGCGGGGGAGGTCTCTACCGCTCTGTAGCAGCATCGCGGACGCAGTCGATGATTGAAGAACCTTCTACCTTCATTTCTTCTGGTGTAGTGACCCGGAGAGGAGATGCGGCTCGATGAGCGTAGGTTGTTGCTGGCATGGGTTATGGACGTGGTGGCTGGTTCTTGTGGGGCGAAACGGACCGAATGGCGACTTTGGGATCTGGATGATGACATTGCCATTTGGCGCTTTTTGCACGTGGAAGCGGTATGTCTACTTCCTTTGCAAATCCAGCATCTCGGAGGGTCTCTGCACTGAGCCACACGGTGGTCACGAGCAAGGCAGTTAAGGCAGCGGCCAACAGTGTGAGGGTTTGTTCGCCGTGTTTTACTGTACTGGCTGGAGGAGGAGGATGGAGCAGGGAAAATGGAAGGGATGCAGTGAGAGCGAGATCTGAGGTGCTCTTTTCTCCACCAGCGTCTCTTGCGAACAATAGTCCACCCGTCGTCAGAGTCGGTGGACGCGGGAGAGTGAATGCAATTTCCTGTTCCAGCTACCCGATGGTCGGCAGTTGGGGATGGAGTCGGTTGCAGATGGGCTTGAGGGCTGGTTTCCGAGGTGGTGGAATGGCAAATGGGCTGTCTGGAGGAAGCCCAAGTCCGCGAAGATGACGGGCTAGGTTTGGTGGTGCCGGGTTTAGATCCGCAAAATCATTTGGGCAGTAGTAACGGGTCGAGGAAATTAACGGGTCAAGGGTAGTGAGTCGTACCTTGCGATGGTTCGCCGCCGCCCGCCGCACAACCCTGGTCGCCGCCGCGCTGGACGGCCCCCCCGGAGGAGGTTGGAAGCCCGGGGACCTTCTCCTCTTTAGGATGATGCGCATGATCTCCTCCGAATGCCTAGCATCTTCTCCATCATCTCCACTCCAGCTGAGCATTTCCCCTGCCTCCGTCGATGGAGACTGTTTTCCAGATCGTACCTTAAGGGACCTGCGCTCCCTTTGGTAGAAGGGGAGCGAGGTGACCTCAGATAATCTTGCTCTTGAAGTGAATTCTTCCTCTTGCTCGGCGTGTCCTTCCCCTTCAGATCGAGGAGATCTCCATACTTTCGCTCCGCCATACCTTCTGAAGTAGTTGCTTTCCCGGCTAGATCTTCCTCTCCATGGGGTAGATTGGTATCTTGGGCATATATCTTCCGGATCTTGAATGATTTTTGCTTCGGTGGAGGAATTTTGGTGGAAATTTGTGGTGGGAATAGGAGGGGGGGGGGGGTGGGGGGGGGGCGTTCGCCTCTCGAGTCGCCCTGGTCGCCAGAGAGCCGTTGGGGCCTCATCCTCTCAAGTAGGTTAGTACACGATGGTGGTGGTTATCTTTTGTTGAACCAAAATTGGTGCTTGTGGGGGGTGGATGGGGCATTCTCTATTTATTTTCGAAGATGCATTTCGCTCTTTTTCGAGAAGAGGGTTGCCCCCCGGTTTTTAACCGTTCCAGCTACACGAGTCTCTTACATTAGAATGGGATTATGCTAAGCTATTTCGAGGTTCTGCTAAGCTATAATCACCAACATGCGACCAGCACCACCTGTGCTCTTGGCCACGCACAAACTTCCTTACAGATGACAGAACACTACCAGGCGACCTTACTACCAGCAAAAGAAAAGGATAAAAACTTCATCCTGCCATCTCTTTCGTGCAGAGAAAAACAACACCCTGATTGATTATCCAGCTTCCAGAGTATTCCTCATCGGCGCCCAACTTCTTGCTCACCCGTAGAAGTCCTTGGGCACCGTCCTCAACCTCTCAGCCTCTTGTCATAGCAGCTCCTGTTCCTCGCCTTTCTGCAAAAGAGCCCAGTATCAAGCCACGCACAAACAGCAAAAACTACAGCTGTTGGATCAGCTGGAATATTATTCCCAACACATATTATTTCTAGCTTTCCTATGCTCCAACATACTGCTGCAACATCCACAGTCATGAGCTTCTTGTTCCCCATTCTGCCATTTTTTGCAAGCAGTCATGCATGGCATCATTCATGTCAGTGGGTGTATTTTGTAGGTTAAACGTCCAAGAGATAATATTCCACAGAAATTTAGCAATGGGACATTTGAAGAACGAGTGTGTGACTGTTTCAGTATCTCCACAGAAGATGCATTTCACTCCATCTCAATTGTAGAACTGGGTAATATCTGACCATACACGTTGTTAAATTAACTCAGCTGTTTTACACAAAAAAAATTAGTTCCAGTGGTCAATAATGTAGGTAATTAATAGATTGACGTTTCTTTAGAGAGCATTTCTATGCTCCTTTCTTGTCAACTGAAGATACTCTTTAAATTCTTCAATTATAGATTTGAAGCAAAGTGTTTTTTTTAAACAGACAGTTAAATATAGTGGTCATTCATTTTTTTTTACTTTTTTATTCATTTTTTATTCTTTTTTAAAGCGTTACTATACTACTACTACGTGTTTGCTTGCTGTAGGCTTGTAGTAGCACGGTAGCAGGCAACGTGGCAGTACGGAAAGGTCCAGCAGGTGCCAGATGGTGCATATGTACCGGTCGGGCTCCACACTTGAGAGTTTTCTGATAAGTTTGAGGCGACATAACCGGTAGGGAATTCGATGTCCACTTCTTCCATATAAAAACGAGCATCACGATTCATCCATACCCAGTGCAAACGCAGCCGGTTCCTCGTCTCCGACCTCTCATCTCATACTCCACTACTGAAAGACAGCGAGAGCCACTACTGCATTACAGCATGAGAGCGGGCGAAATCGTCTTGTTCGTCACGGTGGCGCTGCTCGGGGTGGCGAGCGCCGTGCTGGGGTTCATCGCCGAGGCTACGAAGCTCAACGTAAGTGCAACAATCCGTATCCATTCTGGGGAACCTGTACTGTTGTTTCTTAACCGTGTGTATATTTCTTCCTCGATTAATTGTCCTTCAAAGTGGTGATGGATTAACGTTGTTGCAGCCGGATGACGTCAACGTGTCTGGGCGCCGGTGCGTCTACCCGGCCACCCCCGCTTTCCCGCTGGCGCTCTGCGCGGTCCTCCTGCTAGCGTTGGCCCAGCTTATCTCCTCTTTCGCCGGCGGCTGCTTGCGGCTGCTGCCGGCCACGGATGGGCGCTTCCAGGTCGGGCGACTCATCGGCATCCTCGCTCTCTGTCCTGTCATGGTAAGTCCTCCGCATGCGTGCGCGCGGCATACGTAGATTGGAGCCTGCTGCTCGCCTCGAACACCCGAGAGATCATCCGAAGAATTAAAACCGTCGACATTTCTGTGTGTGCTGTGTGCAGGATCGCGGCGCTGATCGCGGCGTCCTTCTTCCTGCAAGGCGCGGCGTGGAACGCGCCCGCGACGCGCGACGCCGCGAACGGGTGCTACTTCCTCAAGAGCGGCGTCTTCACGCGGGCGGCGTGCTCAGCCTCGCCGCCGCCGCGCTCGGGCTAGTGTCCTACTACATGCTGACGCGCGGGCCGTCGACGGCTGCGGGGTACGGGCCCCAGCCCGGAGGGCCGTACCCCGCCCGTCCGTCGGGATGCCGCAGTGGCCCGGTCAAGGTCAGGGTCAGGGGTACGGGCACGCGGCGCAGCCGCCGTACCCGCCGCCGGCGCAGCAAGATACGGTCAACAAGCGCCGAACCAGCCCGCCGTTCGGTCAGCGGCGCAGCCATACCCGGCGCAAGAGTACGGCAAAAAGCGCCCAACTCGCAGTTCGCTGCTCCTCCTGGGCAGGGCCACGCGCACGTGTAGTGCGTAGATGAGTCGAGGCGACACGAGGAGACCCCTCGTGTTGACTTGGGTGCTGAATGAGTCGTGTTTGAGCTTCCTTTGGTCTGTATAGATAGGTGTGTGCTGGCGATATACGTGTATGTGTGTGATCATTCTGGATGTGCCTGTGCTGGTGGCAACACGTGGAGTACGGTCTGTTTAGAAGAGAGTGATTGCTTTCTTCTTTGTGTTCACATACCGGTGATGGCGTGCGTCCGTCACGTACACGGCCCCGCCAGTTTTTTAAAGGGTCTGCTACAGAAATTCGAGCTGCGAGCATGCAACCTCTTATCGCGACGCGATATGATGCAAACGCCGGCAAACAGCGCCTGCCCTCTATCGCGACGCGATCATCACGTCAACCGTGATGTGATCGCGTCTTTGTCCAAGTTTCAAGTCACTAATCTTGTCCAACGTGGTTATTCATAAAGTTTGGATTTTAGATACAACAGGAAATGGCCACATTGAAGCAACACAGATGGAAAACGATTATTCGAATGTGCATACAGATCTTGAGTCGTTGGCATGATAAGTGTAATGCATGCAGTTGTATTATGTTGAAGGGGGAATACTTTGAGAAAATAAATCTTCTCATCGAGACTAAAAAACTATTTTTTGTTAATGCATGGATAATTATTTTCAGCAGTGTCCACATATTCTCATTATATACAAACAATGTTGTGGAATTCATTCATGAATCAAGATATTGGAGGAATAAAAGAGAACACATTAGAAATCATCTCAATGGTCTAGATAAAGAATCATTTTGTATTTAAGGGCTTCGACAAGAAAAAATTTAAAATAAAAAAAATAAAAAGTAACAAATATAAACTCTCATAATTTTCATACTCCCTCCGTTCTTAAAATGATTTCGCCGTTGACTTTTTGTGGTTACGTTGACCGCGTCTTATTCAAAAAAAGTTAAAAATTATCAAATATTTGTTATCATTGTTTTATCACTAGTGAAATTTGAAACATAACTTGTATTCTGCATATTTGAGCTAAATTTTGAATTAAAACGAAGGGTCAAATGTAACTCAAAAAGTTCAACGCGCATCAATTAAAAAACGGAGGGAGTATTAATCAAGATTAAAGGAAAGTGTTCGTCCAGCTGTGATGGGTTAAGCTGGTATGGTTTAATTAGATTGACTAACGTATAATAATAGGGAAATTTGTGTGTGGACACTATTAATGTGGTTTTGTCATGTGGACACGCATCTATTTTTTTTGGTCTCCTGAACACACTGAGAATGACTTTAAAATTTTAATTGCAGGACACTGTAGCAAAAAAGTGATTCGTATATCTTGAGAATTTATACCACTTTGTAGTTCAATATTTTTAATTTGAATTTGTTTAAAGTTAAAAATGTAGTTTGAAATTTCGCTTTGCCGAGTGCCAAAGATAATACACTCGGCAAAGAGCTCTTTGCCGATGTCAAAAAAGAAACACTCTAGTTGCCTGTATTTATTTTTCCAAGTGTTTTTTTAGTATTCGGCTGTCGAGTATCCGAACAAATACACTCGGTAAATTCTCAAGCACTCGGTAAATATGGGTTTTCTCTGGTATGTCTGCTATGGCCCTCTCATGGTGAGTTTCGTGAACACGCGCTCCTCGTGCTTTTGCGTGAGATGTTTACTCGATCGCTGGCTCTAGTATATTGATCCCGATCCCGTATGTATGCAGGGTAGCGGCGGCGATAGCGACGGCGTTATACGTGCAAACCGTCGTGTGGAACGCGGCAACGTCGTGCC
>JAAXCT010001462.1:0-169935 GCA_012490785.1 Eragrostis nindensis
CGTGTATCTTTTCTTTTATACTCTTTTAGCATAATTATTTTCTTATTTATTTATTTTCTTATTTATTTAATTTAGTTTTTTTTTAGTTTACATTTATTTATTCAAGTAATTGTTATAGAGAAATTCCTGTGTTGGTTCCACGTCTGTGTATGATAGGTTCGAATGAATTGTTGAGCTAGGCAGTAGGGACTATATAATTGCCTTATTGTTACGACCCTCGCACAGTTTGTTTGGATTTATTATGCATGGTTGGCTTGCCCTTAGCGCGAGGGTAAGTTATTTAGGATAGTTGCTTGTATGGTTCAAGGAATTATTCTAGACGTGAGTTTGCACCCAACCCTACGAGGATGGTAGCCGCGAGTGCTTGTCACCGGTCTCTGTAATCCACCACGTCCGGTTGGACCTAGCAGGGTCTTAATTATAGCGGGTGGTTCCCCAGAGTATTAATCTTTTTCTGTTAGTTGGGTGGGCCACTTCTGTGCCTCTGTTCTTTTGAGATTATGCCCGGAGGTAGTTCGAGCAACAGAACAAGTTTATTACTTTGGCACATCCGATGCTCCGATGCACTTGAATGTATCTGTAATGTAAGCTTAAGTAAGTAGTTGTAGACTATCAGGAAATACTAAATGCTAACCCCTAGGCATCCTTTATCTGCACCCAACCTCACGGGATGGGCAGTATGTAGTAGGTGGTGACAGCCCTATCTATCCTATGCAATCCACCACGTTCGGGTTGGCTCGTAGATCTGACTGATACCCTTCTTCTCGTTGTCCTCCCAGTTGACTAGTTCTATCTCTTTATCTTCATATGGAATCCTTGTGTGTGTTTGGTTGCCACTCATCATATCATATATGTATCCCTGCTTTGGTCTAGTTTGCAAGTTATAATAATAGATGTTTCCTTGTTAATTAATGATATTCTTAGCGATGCTTCCCTGTGGAAATATAAATACGACACCCTTGGAATACTCCTGGGTGAAATGCTACAACGGTGTTCCGTGCGCTTGCGGAGTTGATATTTATCTCTGTGCGTAAGAACAGGGTGGAAGATGGGACGTAGTCCTCCATTGTCGGCGATTTTTCCTCCGTTCACGCGAATGTCTGAGGCATTCGAGCATGCTACGACGTAGGGGAGCAGCTCTAGCAGACGTTGGCCGTCGGTGGCGTGCAGCAGCAACCGGGCGTGGCCGCCGGTGGGCCAGGCGGGCCGGCCGGCGGGACAGAGCGCCCACTAGGGTGCGCCTTTCTTCTGCGCGTGGTGCTGCACCTGTACGCCTCCTGCAGCTCCTTTGTCCAAAGCAAAGTGATGACAGGTGGGTTGGCCGGGCCGGAAGGGTCCCGGCCAAACCGAAAATCAAATTTTTTTTTTTAAAATGCGCAGCGCATAATTAAAACGTAAAGTTAAATCTTATTCCATGGATAACGACGGTTTAGATCCTCCCGCCAGAGGTGTATTAGCGTCTAGGATCAAAATAATTTCGAAATTTCTAACGGCCTTGACGCTTCTACTTTTGTCCAACGGTCGAGCGTTGACATCTCGAAATTTTCTGTGTGGACAAAATCTTCCGCACTTTCTTGGCGAGAGCTGTCCTGGGTTCCTTTTTCTTCGGGGCGGTCTTTTTCGGCTCTCCCTTTTTCGGAGTGCGGGTTTTCTTTGGTTTCTCCTCTTTCTTGGGAACCTCCTTGTTTATTTCGCCTGTTATCGTCACTCTTCCATTCGTCAACTTCGGAGGGGCGTACGGGGGCTTCTCGATGAATTGATAACAGAAGGTATCTCCCCACTTGTTGGTCATTGTACCAACGCATATTCTTCCTTGAGGCACGGCAGGGGGTTTTGCAACTTTTGATTTCTCTGCGGGTGTTCCCTCTGGCCTCACAACTTTCCGCGAAACAATCGCCATGGCAGTTACGTTTTTATCTTTTCCTCACGATAGGATTTTCTTTTATTTTCAAAGAGGGGTAGAGATTAAACGATCACGCGTGTGATAGGTTCGTGATAAACAAACGAGATTAAGACGGCATTTAATGAAAACAGGAAATTTTGTAGCTAAGCCTCCCCGGCAACGGCGTCAGAAATGCTTGTTGGTGGTTCTTATGCTCTACTAAATATTTCTATTCCGCAAGCGCACGGATCACCATTGTAGCACTTCACCATGGAGTATTCCAGGGTATCGTATTTATAATTTCCACAGGGAAGCTAGTAGAAAATTCCTCAAGGGTACTGTCTAAATCGATCGTATGTAAATCACGTCAAACGTTGATAGTTTGATAAAGGTGGCACTCATGAAGTAACCCAGAAAAAGTAATTAGCAAAAAGATTGGGAAAGCAACGAGTAGAGAAAAGGGATATATATCCATCCTAAGTATTTTATATCAGCGATCTAATAATTTACAATTATACACTCAAGATCATACAACAGTCATATCAATGTGCATCGGGGCACGGATGTGTCATAGTGATAACCAAGGCCACCACTATAAGGAACCACCCGCTATAATTAAGACCCTGCTAGGTCCAACCCGGACGTGGTGGATTACAGAGACCGGTGCAGCTGTCACATACACTCGCGGCTACCATCCTCCGTGGGGTTGGGTGCAAACTCGCGTCTAGAATAATTCTTGAACCATACAAGCAATCACTCTAAATAATCTACCCTTAGCTAACAGGGCAGACCACCCATGCTTAATAAACTTAAATGAATTGTTTACGCATAAACCAGCTGACAACTCACGTAAGTCTACCTTACACAGACGTGGATCCAACACAGAGATATATCCGAAGTAATTACTTAGAGCAATAATATAAATCAAAAGAATTACTAAATTAAATAAATAAGAAAAGATATCCATAATAGTATTATTTATTCAAAAGAAAGTAAAGATACAAGGAGAGCTTTACCACACTTCCGAAGATGACTCCGGAACCCTGAGCAAAGCTCACACTCTAACTCTAACTCCCAACTAATGCTAACACTAAACAAGAAGAGTAAATGGATTCTTCAATAAGGTGCGAGTTGCTTCTGAGGCCGGGGGGTCCTATTTATAGCTTCTCCATGGCGGTGGGGGCCCCCTGGCCGAAGCTGGAGAGGCGGCGCCGCTAAGGTCGGCCGGCTGGCCGGCCTGATAGGGTGGCCGGCCGGCCGCCCACCTTGTCGGTTCGCGACCGCCTTTTCTCTGGACGCTCCTGATCGCTTGGTGGAGTCGGTCCTGAGGTCGGTTTTCTCCTGGAGTCGGCAGAAATGGAGTAAGGGCCAAGTTTAGGCCCATTGTAGCCCATCTTCTAGAATGTTTGCTATTTCTTCACTTGGGCTTTAATTATTCTCGGTGCTGGACGTCTTTGGAGCCCACAGGTCGAAGATCGACAGCAGCAGGGTCCAGATGTGGCCGGTCGGCCTGTGTTTCTCTCCACAGACGCTCATTTCTTCTGTATTTACTCCTGCACTCATAAATCATCCAAAACTCGTGGAACTTTATTAATAAATAAAACATTGCCGAATTTTGGTGATTTACCCTTTTATTTACCGGTATGTTGACGGTAATTTAATGACTTAAACACCGTCAACACCGTCATGCCGCCCCCTCCACCTCGCCCGCCGATGAAGGGCAAGGCGGCCTCAACAGCACGCGGGGGCAAGGCCGGCTCCACCATGGGCCATGGCAGCAAGGCGGCCACCACGGGCCACGACAAGGCGCGACAGCGTGGGGTGCGCGCGGCGCCGACGGCGTGGGGCGAGGATGGCGTGAAGGCGTGGGGCAAGGCTGGCGTGACGGCATGAGGCGAGGATGGCGTGACGGCGTGGGGCGCGCGGCGGCGACCAAAGCACGACGGCCGTGGCGAGGGAGCAGGGGGAACTGGTGGCGAGGGAAGAGGATAAGGTGGGCCCCATGCGTAAGTGAGAGGAAAGAGGGAAAGAAGAAAAAGAGACCCCACATGTCAGGTTAATGGGGATGAGGCTATTGGGAGACTGCTGGAGCTGCAACTCCGAATATCCTGAAAATCCTATTGGGAGCCTCCCTAAAGGGGATATTGGGAGGCAGTTTATTGGGAGACTGCTGGAGTTGCTCTTACGATGACGAATCCGATTCAAGCACTTACGGCAAGGACAGAATATCTCTTCATTCTCGCCAAATCTCTGTGAAACAAAGCTCATGAATTCCCGAACCCCATCCAGATGTAGCATGCCAAACAGCCTAGAATTGATCCAACTTCCTCTGTCCATCTGCAGAGAATTGAAAAAAGAGAAGACAAAATTGTTCAGCATAAATGTATTTGCTATTAACCATAAATTAATAAACATTTATGCAAAATGACAATCTGAAGTGTTCTGTCCACTTTATTCAGATTCTATAATGATTTCTTCTATAATTAAACTTGCCTTGTGATCACTTGCTGTCACAAAGATATATGTTCTAATACCAGGAATTAACACTATATTTCCTTATCCTCTCCATATCTGAACTAGCAAGAATGATTATAGTTATGAAGACAATCTCCAGCAAAAAGACAAGCAATTAGTACTGGTGGTGACAATTACAGAGATTTTCCACTTTGAACTGGTCAAGACACGCACATAGAATTGCAAAAATAGGACACTGCTCATGAAAAAAAAAAGGATCTTTTCAATTGCAGGATCAGCACACCTAAACAGGATGAATCGGTCGAATTGGTCAAGCCCATGACACATGCACATAGAATGTCGCTTACCTTGCTAGCAGATCAGCACACCTTCGAGAGGAAGCACTCGATCACGCTGACTGGACAGTGGAGGCTCGGCTTTTCCTCCCCTGCTGACATGAACAAGAAAAGAACCAAATAATCAACCTTAGCTAGTTGATCATCACAACAACGAGTAGAAGCTCTAGGTAGAGGATGAGGTTGTACCGGCACTCTGACGAGGTCTGCTATGGTGCACGCTCCCGGATGCCGTCGTCAGGCCGCCTCGCCCAGATTGAGGCCAACGGGAGTGTGGGCGGCACGGCGTGGCGGCGCGCGATTGAGAAGACCAGGCGGACGATTGAGAAGACCAGGCGGACCTCGCACGCTGAGCGACGGCGTCGTGCGCCGTCCACTGCAGGGTGCGGCTGCAGGGCGGACGACGTGAGGCTGGGTAGCACGCGGGCGGCACGGCGGTGGGAGCCTCGACGGCGGGCGGTACGGACGACGGCGGCACTGGGGTAGCACGGACGGCGCACGGCGCAAGGCGGAGCGACAGCGTCGTGCGGTTGCTGAGAGGAGTCCGAGGGGGTGGAATGCAAAGGACCGGCGTCGAGTAGAGGATCTCCGCGGCTCCGCCGCAGCCTGGCTCTGTCGCCCAGATGCAGACCAACAGGGGCGGGGGCGGGACGGCTGGCACGTGCGAGAGACACACGGCGTGGCGGCACACGGCTGAGGAGCAGGCAGGCGGCGGCGGCGGCTGCGGTAGGGCGCGAGCGACACGGCGTGGCGGCGCTCGGCTGAGGTCCTGAGGAGCAGGTCGGCGGCGGCGCGCGTCCGGCTGAGCGAGACCGAGCAAAATCCCAGGCTGTGGGATTTGTTTCGATTGAAGGAGACTAATAGATTTAAATATTTACAATACTGTTACTACAAATTAAACAAGTATGTTAGCGGTGCAGCAGTAAGCCAGTAAGGCGATCGATTCGCAACTTCCTAGTTGATGGTTCGATTCCCTTTGCAGCAGCAATTTTTTTATTTTTTTCTATTAACACTGAAGGTAGCTTATATTGGGCCAGCCTTGTGGCCTGCTACAACGCCCCAAGTGGAAATGACCTGATGCGCTACACAGGATGAAATCAGCAGCAGCAATTTTTTTTATTTTTTCTATTAACACTGAAGGTAGCTTATATTGGGCCAGCCTTGTGGCCTGCTACAACGCCCCAAGTTGAAATGACCTGATGCGCTACACAGTAGGATGAAATCAGCAGCAGCTAATGAGGTTACTTTATTTCTTTTTAGATTTAATCTAACTTCCGAAAATATACTTGCATTTAAAAAAGTAGCTCTAAAAAATTACAAAACAAATGTTTATTGTATTTTATCATAGGAGTAATAATTTAGAAATGAATGTTGTTGCTTCAATGCCAAATTTATGAAGTGCAATTCTTTTTAGTATTCATACCAATAGCAGTCGTGGGACCCATAATGCTTAATAGTGACAAAAACTTGTAGTTGTGACTCATCGGAAAAAAAAAACTCATAGTTGTGACGTCTACAACCATCACAAAATTAGTTAGCCTCACATGACAAACGAGTGTTCGTCACAATATGATTTTGGCATGGTTTGTGACGATTTTGTGTTGCTCTTTATGACGAACATCTAATATTCATCGCTAAACCTATTGGGATCATTTGAATCGTCATAAACCAGGGTGTCCTAGTGACATTTTGATCAATCGTCACCACGTAATCATTATAAAAGGCTAGATATCTTGTAGCGATCTTTCCCTCTTTGTAAGACTTATTCTTTATCAATGGAATATCATCGTTCTTGCAGTAGTTATGTGTTTATGCTAGTTCATCGTTCATCCTCGTTCTTGCATGAACGTTCTTCGTTCGTTCATGTTAGTTCATCGTTCATCGATGTTCGTTCATGATCGTTCATCGTTCGTTTGTTCGTTCATACTTGATCGTCGGTTAGCGATGATCGTTCTTCGTCGTTCATCGTTCGTTCTTGAGCGACGAACGCTATGCATAACGTAGTGCTAGTTTTGATTCCTTGTCTAAGTAATCGCTAGTTAGACCTAGTTGTTCCCCCTTCTTAGTCATCGGGTCTATTGTCCTGCAAATGTGCTCTAGGTTTATCGCCTTGCGATGTGCCTCGAGGGATCTAGAGTTGTGGTTAGTTATGCTAGCATGGTGCTACGGATTCCTTTCCACCCTTGGTTGCGTGTTCGTGTCCCACGATTTGTAGAGGTAGGCGGCAGGTGGTGACAGCCCTGTCCGTCCCTTGTAATCCTCCACGTTCGAGCATGGCGTAGGAGTAAATAGGAAAGTCCGGAGGTTAGGGCAGACTCTGACCGCTGGCCGCTAGATTTCCCAATGATGGCTTTGCAGTAGAACAGCTTAGTCCTGACTTGTGCAGCTTAGGCTATAGGTAGAAGCTACGCACGCTACATGATGATGTACATTAGGAGTAGCAACCTTCTTACTTAGTCCTAGATCTGCTTAGAGTTGCCTCTCGCCTTTTATCAGAGAGTGGAATTGCCTGTTGTGTGTGTCGCACTATCCTCATATCTACTTGCACCTTACCCCTGCATTGGAATGTGGTTATGATCCATCACTTGTAATACCATGAGTATAAGTACATACTTGTCAACTACGTCTTCCTTTGGGAAAATATAAATAACGATACCCTGGAATACTCTCGGGTGAAATGCTACAACGGGTTATCCGTGCGCTTGCAGATTATCTTTTATGTTGAATACTAATAATACATTTCTAGCACTTGTTGCTAGTTGTGGATTATTATGTATATCCTAAGCAAGTAACTTAACCCAAGGTATTTCTGGCGCCAAGCAGGAAATATTCGCTCTAGGCCTAACCAGCCTAAAGTGGTGTTTCTTGTTTGGTGTAAGAAATACCAACACTTACGCTTTCGGCCTCGCTTCGAGTAAAAGAATTAACCCGAAATTACCATGCATTTGCACCATGGCTATTTAAGTTGGTAAAGTTCTTACTAGGTTTCAGATGTGGTACTATTATTCTTACACCTTTACAAGGCTGCCAAGCAAGGGAGCAGGGCCCATAGGCCTTTACAATAATATATTAGAATATGTCAAGGACATTGAAATTTGGAAAAAATTATTTTTAATTTTCCAATCCTCACCAAAATCGATATGCCATCTTTTTCAAATTTATCCAGCTATTATTCATCTGACGTTAATTTTTTTTGAGCAATATCTGACGTTAAATTCGTAAACCTAAAACTACCTTGGCCCGATACGCACTTAGAACCTAACCCAAGCTGACTCCTTGCTCTTGGGCCATATCAGGTCTGCCAATCCCCGCAACAAGCCACCAGCCCACCACCTCCGAGCAATTGCGCACACACCATCCCTCCGCCGCAATTTCCCCATTACCGCAACCAAACTGTCCCAAGGGAGCCTTCTCCTCAAACTCCGATGAAGAGTTCCACCGCGAGCCGATCTAGGCCACAAGCCCTCCCGGATCTTCCTTTCTATGTCATCTGCGCCGCTGCGACTACGAGGAAATTCGATACCCGCCACGAGACGTCTCGGCCGCTGCAAGTCAACCTTCACCGAGCGTCATCGCCGTCGTCCGCCCCTCTCTGCTGAGACCACGACTCTGAGTCCGAGCCCTTCCGATGTCGCGAAACCCCAAGGTGAGACCCCCATCACCTCCACTTTCCTTCGCGCATCTCACTTCGAGTTCTCAACCTTAGATCGTTACTTAGATTTTTTGTTATTTAGAAAACTTAGAGAACTTAGACAACCTTAGAGAACTTAGACAACCTTAGTTTGTTGCTTAGAGAACTTGTTTCTGCTATAAATATTGTATCACACATGTTATCTGTCTTCCTTTAATGCAGCATCTGTCTCCATCGAGAGGGTCCAATGCTGAGTCTCACGACCAACATCTATCGGCAAATCGCACTCTGTTCCCACCCCCTTACTGATTTGTGTCTTATTGTCGACTTTATGTGGTTGTGAACAAACTTGTGGACTATTTGTGAACTTGTGGATTATCGGTGGACTTGTGGACTATTTGTGGTTTGTGGACTATATATGGACTATTTGTGGTTTGTGGATTATATATGGACTTGTGGATTATCGGTGGACTTGTGGACTTTTCAGCCCCAATTTTTTGATTTATGGACTATTTGACGATGTGGTTGTGAATTAGATGTAATTATGATGCTTTTTGTCATTTATATTAACTGCATGTGTGGTTGTGAATTGGATTTGTGGACCGAGTAATAAAAATTGGGGCTGGAAAGCCACTTCCCGAGTGTAAGTACACTGACACTCGGCAAAGTCTAAACACTTGGCAAAGCTTTCAGGTTTTGCCGAGTGTAATGACCAATACACTCAGCGAAGCTTTCAGATTTGTCGAGTGTCCTGCGCCTGACATTCGGCAAAGCAGAGAATCTTTCGCCATCTGTTACACTTTTTTCTGCCGAGGGTCGTCCTAACGCTCGGCAAACATTTTGCCGAGTCTCTTTTTACTGAGTGGGTTTTGTTGAGTGTTTTCGAGGCTTTGCCGAGTTCCTGTTGCACCTGTTCCCGTAGTGAGGGGGACATTTGTAATTGGAAAAAGTCTATTCCGCCTCCCTCAACTTATGGTGGAGTCCGATTTTCCTCCCTCATTTACGAAACCGGGTAACGATGCTCCCTCAACTTGTAATACCGGATTTTTTCCTCCCTTAGCTGTTTTGGCTGGTGGTTTTATCCACTGTGGCAGCGGATCCCACATGTCATTTGCCACATCAGCATCAACTTCTTCCCTCTCCTTGCTCGCTCGTGCATTTGGCCATCAGTTCTCCAACCGGAACCATGGCTGCTGCTGGCCATGCGGCGCGCTGCCGCCGCCGCTTGTGTGCTTGCTTGATGACTTGCTGCTCCTGCTTGTTTCCGACGCCAAATCAGCGCAGCGGGTCTTCAACCGTGCGCGCGGCGGCCGGAGTGTTTTTGACGCGGGCGCAGGCGGGCAACAAATCGCGACGCTGGCAAAAGGGTACACACCGAGCAGAGGCGAGCGGCAGCGCACGGGCGGGAGCCCTCGATGCAGGCGGTGACAAGCGACGAGGGCGTGCCTGCTCGGGACAACGACCTCCGAGTGGAGGGCGCGCCTGCTCGCAACTTAGATTCGATTGTGATGGTGTCGATTGGTGGCGAGACCAGCGAGCTTTGCCTGCGCATCGCCACGCCTCGCCGAACTCCACCGTCAGTGCGCTCCTCCGTCGGACCTGCCGCATCCCTGCCCGATCCGTGCCTACGCCACTCCAATTCCTCGCCTTGCGCGTGAGCCATACGGGAGCGGGAACTAGGAGCCTCTTTGGCTCGCTCACATTCGAGGGGTATGGCAAGCATCCATGGGTGTTGAAGTTCGCACTCGCTGTAGATGCCTAGCGCAGAGGAGAGGCAAGAAGCAGCGGTGGCTGGCCGCTGGGGCTCCCTAATTTGCAACCGGAGGAAGACGAACAGATGGGAGAGATTGGGGAGGGGAAAAAAATAGCAGTGGGAAAATGGCGTATGACAAGTGGGCCCGCTGCCACGTCAGCAAAACCACCGTTCAATACTGCCTGAGGGAGAAAAAAATCCAATATTACGAGTTGAGGGAGTAGAGATACCCGGTTTTGTAAATAAAGGAGGAAAATCGGACTTGAGTATAGCTGAGGGAGGCGAAATAGACTTTTTTTCTTTGTAATTTGACTAAATGCCAAAGAATTTGGGATGGGCAAGAATCTGTTATAAATTTTCAAATAAATTCAAAACTCATTAAAAATAAATAGTTACTCCTTTCCAGGTTTCTAAAGGAAGTCGTTTTGAGGTTGTGTTAAGTTAAATTTTTTAAACTTTGACTGCAAATATTTTTTTATGTGTTAAAGTTAGAAATATGAAAATGATATGAGTATATTAGTGTTGAAATATGGTTTCATAAAATTACACTTTAACTATATGTAACAAATACTTTATAGTAAAAAGTATTAGTCAATACTAGTATAATTTGAAAACCGTGTCAATGTCTAAAACGACTTTCTTTAGGGACAGGGAAGGAGTAGCAGTTTTTTTTTCCAAACTTTTGATAATGTAATTATACGTTAATCTAAAGATACACGTTTTGTGATATGGATGTGTTATCTAGTTTACATCTTGGACTGCTGAGCGTTATTTTGCAAACTAATAATAGTAAAACATTAAAATATAGTTATGTAATATTTGTCAAGTTTAGTACAGTATTTAATAAAATCCAAACATGTTTCAATAATTTGTCAAACTGGGAGAAGCCACTATATAATTTGTCAAGTACTTTTGTACTATATAATGAAAAAGCATTAGTAGAAATTGAAGTTTCATGCTCTGTACATCCAATTGTTCACATGAACTTTGACATTTCTAGGTGCGTCGCTGAGTGAAGTATCCATTGCCTTGGAATAACAGCAGTTGTTCTTCTTTGACAGTTTTTTTTTTTTTTTGAGCATATATAGTCAGTTCGAGGATCTCACAAGTCACAACACGATTTTCTAGAGGACGAACCGAAATGTTCTATTATTGCCATTAAAATACTGACAACACGAATTAGCATATCCGTTTCAAATGGGTACCTCACATTGCGGGCGGGATTGTTCCTATATTTTTATCTCACATAAATACATTTGCCTCGGGTAAAAAAAACATTATCGGATGGATAGAAACGAATTTTTTTCGCTGATGCAGCACTAAGAGCTGACAGACATACCACTAATCAGCATATATCCCTGCGGTGCCATAATCGCCTTTGGTATATGGAATCAGCTGGTCGGCCTCGATCTGACTACGGGCCGAAAGGGCATTAGTTGCTCCATGTGGTTCCGCATCTTTGGCTGTTTGCAGCCACTCTAGTACTCGGCAAGCTATTTGTCTGGTAGCATTTGACAAAGAGCCAGGCCTGTCGATCAACATGTACAATATGAACGATCGAACAGGGTCCCCGAATATTAGGGGCCCCATATTTCCTTAAGTGCGCATGGATCTAGTTAGCATTGGTGCTTATTTATCTCCTTTTTCCAAATCAGTCAAACATTCATAACATATTCTCTGTATAATTGCATGCATACGTCCGTGTGATTACGTAAGGCTGACACCATCTAAGAGCAGGTACGCATAGACAGTGTCATAACCCGTCTTATATATTGCCACATAGAATTTTTTATGACATGAGAGAGAGGGAGAGGTGAGAGCAAGAGGCGGTTGTTTCGCGAGGCAACCACCTTATGCGCTAAAATTGAGGAGTATGAGACGACTTTCACATCATTATAGGAGTTGTAGTTGCCATGCAACTCAGAAATATTCCTTTTTTTATTCACAAATAAAGGATCTTTGAGACAACTAAAACACTATCCATTATATATGTATTCTCATAGATTGTCTTATGATTACGTGTCATGCATAAGACCACCTAAGAGACGACAACTTTGTACCTGCCCTAAAGAGTCGATTGGGGAAGCCAGATGCAAATCGAGTGGGAGCGAGTAGAAATCACGATTTGGTAACCAATAATTCAATTTTGAATAATGAGTCTCTCTCTCTCTCTTAAAAATGCAGCTAAGAAACAAGAAAATACATGTATGTTCTTTAGGTTCCAAAACTTCCCTTCCTACGTAGCATTATTTCGGCATGTTTATCCTTTCCGATTTTTTTTTTGCGAAAATATTTTTTCTTCCTTGACGCATACAACAATAAAAATGATTTTTTGAATGAATTTGTTCCCAAAAATTGTATAATGCACCTCGCAAAAATCATATAATGCAATTAAGAAATAAAAACTTAAGTATGCTGTTCGGGTTATTCAACTCTCCATCCCGAATGTTTTGAATCAGTTTACTTATCGTTCTTGTTTCTACCCATCTATTTTCTTTCTTTCTAAAAATCTAAATGCATTGCGCAATACTCCATTCTTCAATTTTTTGTGTTTCGGAGCAGAGAAATGAACTGAAAAGAAACAAGGATGCCATGTCGGAACGTTAAGATTTACATAACAGAATGAGTATTTTTTATTGACATTTCCGAAAAATAGGGCCCCGTGGCCTAAAATTCCTGAATACGACTCGGCAAAGAGCTCACGGCTTACCAAATATCGAAAAAAACTATTTGCCGAGTGCTATATATCGGGCACTTGACAAAGCTTTTGTCGTATGCCATTTCTCACTCAGCAAAACACAACACTCGGCAAAGTGTAAAAAAATAAACCTAAAAACAGAGAAAAAATTAATGAGGAGGCCCCCACCGGCCATCCAACCCGTCCCCATCATTTTTTGCATAAATTTCGCGCGCTATGCAGCCGGCGGGAATCGAACTAGCGACCCTCCTTTCACACGGGACCTCCTCTACCACTACACCACACTCTCAGTGCACCTATAATCTGTTTCGATTCTTTACATATCATACCTAACCGAGTGTAAATTAGTTGTTTGAGGCCATAAACAAATTCAAATTAAAAGTTGTTAACTACAAAGTTTCATAACTTTTTGAGATCTAAAAAATTCATTTTGGTAGTTTCTCCATCCGATGTCGTTTACAAAATTTGAATTTCAAATTCGAGAAATTTAAACTTAGTTTTCGATGACAAGATGATTTCAAATAAAAAAGTTGTCAACGACAAAGTTTCATAATTTATTGTGATCCTGAACTCTTATTTTTGTTGTCGTTTGAAAAAAATCAAATTTCAAATTTGAGAAAATTTAAATATACTTTTCGTTAGCAAAATTTGTTCAAATTAGAAAGTGTTGAACTACAAAGTTGTATAACATTTGAGGATATACAACTTTTATTTTGATTATTTGTTCATCCGACATAGTAGTAGTAACATTGTTCACAAATCATATATATCTCTCTTCTAGTTTCATGAAACTATATGATAGATGTAGATTTTGTAGTTCAATTTTGTTGAATCAAGAAATGCTCCAAATTAGAATTATACATCTTGATGTCTTATTTTTGGCACTCGGCAAAGACTTTGTTTGCCTGAGTGCCGAATTCAATACTATGTAAAAATGCAAGTTTACCGAGCTTTTTTTTTTAGCACTCGGCAAACAAAGTCTTTGCCGAGTTTTTTTTTTTTTTTTTTGCCTAGTGTTATTTATACGGCACTCGGCAAAAACAGTTGTTTGTGAGTGCAACATAGAATGCACTTGGGAAACAAGAGCCTCAGTAGCACATGAGGTTCTGCGTTCGATTCCCCATAGAAGCGAATTTACTAGGATTTAACGGCGTTGTGCGTTCAGCGGGAGGCGACGTGGCCGCCGACAGCGAGGCGCCACTGGTGACTTCGTCAATCTCGAGATTTACTGGCTCATTAAGATACTCATAAGGGTAGAGTTTGCGTAAGTGCGTTTATAGGGGTGAGTATGCGTGCGTCGTGAGCGTCTGAGTTGTAATTGAAAAAAAAAAAGAATGCACTTGTAAACAGCTAATTTCCCGTAGTGGCTCGTCAAATTGAAGGAAAAGTTCCACGAAATCGTGGGCCGGTATTAAGATCCTTCCAGGCCGGGAGAAAGCGACCAGAACAGACGGATTAGATAATCACCGTGACCGATGACCCGTTCTTCCTCTCCTTCTTTCTTACCGCATAAAGGAGTCGCCGATCCTCTCCGTGTTCGTACTACGTTGTTTCCTATATACACTGGCTACTGCTACGTACTACTGTTTCATTTCCGTGGCGTGTGACACATACGCAGACCCTTTTAGCTACTTATATTAAACCTTTGGACCCAGCCTCACCTTCTATCTTCAGAAGCTCTACACAACCTTCCATTGTTCATGCACGCCCTTGCACGGCACCCATCATCAGCTCCTCCTCATTATCCGTTCGGGCGTCATCTTCAAGACACGATAAACTTAGAAGAGAAGGTCGGCGACGTCAAGCGGGGACCGGGATCGATGGACTACGTGCTGTCGCAGATCCACGAGGCGTTCCGGCTCGCCGCGGAGCTCATGAGCGAGCTCCCGGCGACCCAGAACGACCCGGCCTACCTCGCCAACCGCTGCCACGGCATTGTCCGCGCCTACGTCGCCGCCATACGCATGTTGCCGGCGGCGCACGGCGGCGGGGACGTGCAGGCCGCGCAGCCACCTCCCTTCTCCGGCGATCTCCTCCGCCTGTTCAGCCCGGCGGCCGATCAGCCGGACGCCGGCGGCGCAGCCAACAACCCCTTCCTCGGTTCTGCGCCGTCGCCGCAGCTGGGGCGCCAGCTGCTGGACGCGCTCGGCGCACGGATGCCGGAGATGCTGCGCGCCGACGTCGCGGGCGCCTCCTCCGGCTGTGGTCCGGTCAGGCGAGTGGCGTCCTCGTCGCGGGGATCACCGCCGGTCCAGGCGCGGCAGGGCAGGAGGAGGTTCGCTAATTACGTTGCGGTGCTTGGCGTACGCTAGGGTTCTGTCCTGTTCGTTAAATTTTTTGGCGGTCAAGGAGTACGTTCAAACCTAGGCGGAGACCCTTTTACCACGTCATGGCCTGGAAGGGGCAACGAATTTCCACGCACGCATCTCTTACTTGTTCACCGATGGCGACGCTGACGGGGCCATATATTTAAGAATTGCGTGCCGAGTCATTATATGCGTTCCAGGGAAGTGACACCAGGGTTTACATGGTACTACTGTTTTAGCCAGATGTCAAACTTGATTCCGTTTCGAGTAAACTCTTTCAACTTTCACTGTTAATAGCCAAATGATCACTCAGATCCATCATGAAAGATACTTTTCATAATATAGGATTGCTTTTATTTAAACAGAATATTACTAGTACTATTGATATTATTAGTCAAATAAGACTCTGGATCATCTGGATTGGTGTTCTGCAAATTAATGGAATGGATGATTACCTGATTCCTTGTCGTTCTTCTTTTTCTTTTGCGAGTCATTTCATGTACGTTCATGCTGATTAAGTAAATCAGGCTGAAGATTTTGTAATCTAGGTTGTGAAAGAGATCGATGTTGGAACTAATGATGTCTCTTTCTTTTTTTTTCCCATGTTTAATTCAGGAGGGAGAGCGGGGAGAGGATGACAATGATGGTTCCAGCACAGCGAGCCGGCAACACGGTTCAGCCACCAGACGACGGGTACACGTGGCGCAAGTATGGGCAGAAGGATATCCTCGGTTCCCGGTTTCCCAGGTATAATTCGATGTCCCAAGTTTGCTGCTATTCAATCTTTGTTCGTCGGTCTGTGATTTACAAAGAAGAAAAATAGAAGACGAACAAATAGTACTCTCTCCTATGTCTTTCTTGTGGTCGAAAAGTTTTACAGCGGTCTTATTTTAAGAATAGTTAATATGACCCGTTCTCGATCGGTAGTATTTTTCAATTCTAATTTGGTTGAAAACAGTACTAGACAAAAACAACGGAAATGCACCTTTCTTGTTCATCGTTTAATTCTGATCCGACATGCGTGGTACTACTTTTGTAGTATATGTATGCATGAGCTTAAACAGCCAGACACTAGTACAATTGAGGCCTGCAGTGACGCAGGCCTCAAAATAGCGGTGGCGGACGCAAGGCCCAGCGCCACTGCTAGCTTCGCGGGGGCCAAACGGTGGCGGTCGAGATGACGCCAGCGAGGCTACAGTACCTGATCCATCTAGCAGTGGCGGTCGAAACGACGTCACCAGCGACCGCCACCGTAAACCAAATACTAGCGGCGGACAGGGTGACGCAACAAGCGTCCGCCACCGACGTTCTCAATAACAGTGGCGGTCGCATACGTCACCTCGACCGCCACTAAAGAACCAAACAACAGTGGCGGACTGCTGCGTCACCCTGTCCGCCACCTGGACATGCTACCAGTGGCGGTCGGAAGTGACGTCATCTCGCCCGCCACTGGTAATCGACACTATATAACCGCGCAGCCTTCTTCCCCGAACAGTATCGGGTTCATCTCGGAGTGAATGTCCGTACGGCGGCCGGAAAAAATTGAAAACTAAGGGGGGAAGGTTTTGATCTCTTTTTTTTCTTAGATTTGATCTAGGAGGTAAATCCTTGCCATCCATTGGAGCCTTTTTGTGTTTAGATGTCTTTTTGAAGGTCAATTTTGAGGATAAAGTTTGCCTAGGGTTTGCAACTTTTTTTTACTTAATTCAAGGTGATTTCATTAGATTTTAGGTGGGGATTTAGTAGATCCCATCTAGTTTCTTATGCCTCCATGTCCTATGTTGTTTTCCCCTTGGGTTTTGTATTCCAATTTTGCACATCAAGTTTTGGATTTCATATGCATGAGAGAGGGGAAATTTATATTTTATTTTGTAATTTTTGTAATATTTCATTGTTATAATATTTTTTATCATTGTAGATGGCGGATCGATCTTGGATGTACGATGGAGGAGGAGGAGATCCGCTAACCTATTTCGAGGAAATCAACAATTTTCTTGTAGCTGCCGAGACTCACGCTGCAAGTCAGAATACAACGGCTATATGCTGTCCTTGTAAGAGATGCAAGAATAATGTACTGTTTGAGGATCGTGAAATCATTCGCGAGCACTTGCTGGACAATGGTTTTGTGGAGCACTACCACATTTGGACCAAACATGGTGAAACATCAGAGAATGCAGAAGCCAACAACGAGCTGGAGAGTGCTGAAGGTAACGATGACCCAGAAAGGGCACAACCCAACAATGAGCGCTATACTGCCGATCAGTGCAACGACGAGGATGATGACATGGTACATGAAACTCGCGAATGTGGAGGCATAGATGTAGAGGAGTTGTTGCGAAACATGGACCGTGAGGATTTACTCCATCACAGAAATAAAGGCTTCGATAACGTGGAGACGTTGCATAAGGCGTCGAGGGAGCTTCTTTATGAGGAGTCGAATGGGTGTGACAAGGAGTGCACGGTATTGGATTCAGTGCTTCGACTCCTCACACTGAAGGCCAGCAACGGGTGGTCAGACGTTAGCTTCAACAACTTGCTGCAACTGTTAGGCAATATGTTGCCGAAACCAAATCATCTGCCCACAAGCACGTACCGTGCAAAGAAACTGTTGTCTCCATTGACATTGGGCATACAAAGAATACACGCTTGCCCGAACCATTGTATCCTGTACCGTAAAGAACACGCAGATAAGGTGAAATGCCCAACTTGTAACGCCAGTCGGTACAAAAAGAATGATGACGACGATGATGAAAGTTTCACCACCAGGAAGAATAAGGGACGGAAGAGAAACAGAGGGAAAAATACAAGTCATGGAGAACAAGATGAGGATGATGACAGAAAAATTCCGGCCCTGGTGATGTGGTACCTACCGGTAGTCGATCGCCTGAAGCGTCTGTTCTCCAACTCTAGAGATGCTAAACTCATGACTTGGCATGCCGCTGACGATGGTCGCAAGAAGGATGGGAAGCTTCGTCACCCCGCGGATGCCCGACAGTGGAAAAAGTTTGACGTCGACAACCCTCCATTCTCAAACGATCCGAGGAATGTGAGATTTGGCTTGAGTACTGATGGAATGAATCCTTTTGGTGAAATGAGGAACCCACACAGTACGTGGCCAGTGATTCTATGCGTGTTCAACCTTCCTTCATGGCTGTGCCACAAAAGAAAGTACCTCATGCTGAGTACCCTTATATCGGGGCCAAAACAACCTGGCATTGATATAGACGTGTTCTTGGAACCTTTGATGGAAGACATGCAGAAGCTGTGGGAAGAGGGGGTTCGCATGTGGGATGCCTATCGACAGGAGCACTTCAACCTCAGAGCTATTATTTTCGTTACCATCAATGACAACCCCGCTCGCCTGACCTTAACCGGGCAAGTCAAAGGGAAGTCGGCATGCGTTGTTTGTGTGGACCAAACATCGTCAGTGCACCTTCCAAATTTCTGTAAGCTGGTATACATGCGTCACCGAAGGTTCTTACCAAAAAATCACAGATATCGTCGAATGACGAAAGAATTTGATGGTAAAGAGGAGCATGATCCAGCACCAATACATCGCGACGGCAAGTTTGTTTATGATCTGGTGAAAGGTTACAAGGTTGTTTTTGGCAAGCCAGTTAAGGGGAGAAAGCGGAACAAATCCGATCAGTTTATTCCAAAGGATGCCATATTTAAGAAGCAATCAATTTTCTATAGGTATTTAAACTATTGGAAACAATTAGAAATTGGTCATGCAATCGACCTTATGCACGTCGCAAAGGGTGTCTTCGATAGCACCTCAGGTCTCCTAATGGACACACCAGGAAAGACTAAGGACGGGCTCAGTGCACGCAGGGACTTGCAAAAGCAAGGCATAAAGACAGAGCTTCACCCTCAGGAAAGGCCAAATGGAAAGTTTTACCTTCCACCTGCCAGCTTTAACCTGACTCCCGAGGAGAAAAAAGCATTCTGTAAGTGCCTACGGAGCATCAAGGTACCCACTGGATTCTCAACGAACGTAAAGAATCTCGTATCAATGTCTGAGTTAAAGATAAGCGGCTACAACACGCATGATTGCCATATGATGCTTTCTTTGTTCCTCGCCATCGCTGCAAGAGCTATCAAACATCCATATGTGAGGATGGTAATCACACGGATGTGCCACTTTTTCAACGCTGTTTCCAAGAAGGTCATCGACATTGATGAATTGGAGAAAGTACGTAAACAGATGAGAGAGACTATGTGCCAACTCGAGATGTGCTTTCCCCTAACCTTTTTTGATACGATGGAGCACTACATGATCCACATTGCAGATCAGATACTTGTTCTTGGGCCATCTTACCTTCACTATATGTACCCGTTTGAGCGTTACATGTACATTATGAAGAACTATGTGCGCAATCCAAAATGCCCTGAAGGGTCCATGATAGAGGGGTACACAACGGAAGAGGTTTTGGAGTGCTACAATGATTTCATGAAAGATGGGAAACCAATAGGTGTTCCGCGGCCACGGCACGAGGGAAGGCTCACTGGTAAAGGAACTAAAGGAAGGAAAACCTTCAATGATCAAAGTTTTGAAAGAGTTCGAGAAGCACATTACAGCATCCTGCATCAGTTAGAGGTTGCCACACCATACGTTGAAAAACACTTGCTACAACTTCGTAAACAAAATCATGACATGTCTGAGGATTTGATCATGAAAGAGCACAAGTGCACTTTTACTGCATGGTTGAAGGACCAAAACGTACCCATTGGTGAAACACCACAAGAAAAGACAATGCATCTGCTGGCGGATGGTCCACTAAGTCTTGTGACATCATGGCAAGCTTTTGACATCAATGGGTTCACATTCTACACCAAAGCAAAGGACAATAAGAGCCAGTGCCAGAATAGTGGTGTAAGAGTCTGTGCAGAAGACAGTGAGGGAAACAAAAATATGTATTACGGATACATTGAAGAGATTTGGGAACTCAGCTACGGAATGTCTTTACAAATCCCTATATTCAAGTGCATATGGGTTAAGCACCCACAAGGGATACAGGTCGATGATACCGGTATGACAATCGTTGACTTCAACATTCTTGGTCACAAGGATGAACCTTGGATACTCCCTCAAAATGTCGCACAGGTGTGGTATGCCTCTGACCCTGTCACAAAGAAGTCGATTGTTGTCTCAGGAAAACAAAGAATCATCGGAGTCGAGAATGCGACGGATGAAGAAGAATACAATCAGTTTGATGAGGTGCCCTTCTTTACAGATACAACCCGGATAAATATAGTCGAAACAAATCTCGACTATTCATCCGTGGTGCCCTACCTCCGCACCGACTGCAAGGGAAAAGTAGTTCAAGGCTAAATATTGATGTCAATATTTCATATGTGATTTATTTTCAATTAATATTGTAATATATATGCTACTTATGAGAGACGCCCTTCAATTTATGTATTTATTATCATCTTCATTCAATCATTGCAAAGTGAATTGAATTTGAAATTTGAAATTAGTGAATTTATGTATTTATTATCATCTTCATTCAATCAATTAGTGAATTTGAAATTATTGCTAAATATTAACAAAACAAAAATAATAAAACCATTTAGTACATTTGTAGTAACACAGGAAGTGAAATAAACATAATATAACCATTTTTTGTTTTATAAAATTATTGAGTATGTTTGTAATAATAATATAGGAAGTGAAATATATTTTTTTAAAATGCAAATCGCTTAATATATAGTCAAAATATTTTTTTCAATGCAAATTACCGGATATATAGTCATAATATAGGAAGTGAAAATTTTTTTTAAATGCAAATCGCTTAATATATAAGTGAAAATATTTTTTTAATGCAAATCGCTTAATATATAGTCAAAATATCTGTCATAATATAGGAAGTGAAAAAATAAGCATTTATGTTACAAATATTATTAAATATATTTAAAATAATAAAGAAAGTGAAAATAAAAATAATAAAACCTTTTTCTTTAAAAAAATGTGGGCAGGAATCGAACCCGCCACCTGTAGCTCACCACTCGGCTGCCTTACCAACCGAAACATAGACTCTTCAGTGATAACAATGCGTTTGACT
The DNA here is from genome assembly GCA_012490785.1 of Eragrostis nindensis. Classification (NCBI taxonomy): domain Eukaryota; kingdom Viridiplantae; phylum Streptophyta; class Magnoliopsida; order Poales; family Poaceae; genus Eragrostis; species Eragrostis nindensis. Next base: position 21,149 of record JAAXCT010001462.1, read on the forward strand.
TTTTAAATACTGAAGGAAAACTCCAGTGGCGGGCGGTCCTGGTGTCACTCCGTCCGCCACCGAGTTGGATGACGTCATCATCGACCGCCACTGAGTTCGTTTCTAGTGGCGGTCGCCTTCTCGTCACTTGCGCCCGCCACTGGTACGCACACACAGATATAAGCTGCCCGGCGCCGCCGCGAAACCCTAAACCCGGAGGATTTTCGCGCGACGCCGTGAGGCTGCCAAAATTTGTCCTCGCCGCCGCCCTCGCCACCTCGCCGCCGCCCTCTCCTCGCCGCCGCCCTCGCCACCTCGCCGCCGCCCTCTCCTCGCCGCCGCCCTCGTCGCCCCGCCCTCTTCCCGCCGCCTTCCTCGCCCCTGCCCTCCTCCCCACCTCCCTCCTCCTCGCCGCCACCCTCTCCTCGCCGCCGCCCTCGTCGCCGCCGCCTCTCCCCGCCGCCCTCCTCGCCCCTGCCCTCCTCCCCGCCTCCTCCTCCTCGCCGACGCCCCCTCCTCGCCGCCGCTGGATCTCGTCCCCGAGCGCCGTCCCCGAGCACGCCGTCCCCGAACTCGCCGTCGTCGACCTCGCCGTCCCCGACGTCGCCGCTGGATCTATTCCCCGAGCGCCGTCCCCGAGCACGCCGTCCCCGAACTCGCCGTCGTCGACCTCGCCGTCCCCGACCTCGCCGTCCCCTGTCCCCTCACCTTGCGCCACCGTCCTCGACCTCGTGGCGCTGTCCACAACCTCTCCGTCCGCTGTACCTCGAGCTCGTGAGCATCTTCTCCAGCAGGTGCGCGCCCCTCCCTCTCCCTCTCCCTCTTCCTGTCCACGTGGCTGGAGATGTTCAGTGGGTGGCTGGAGATGTTCCTCTGATGCAAACATGCTGAGCTGAAGCAGCTGTTGTTCATGGCAATGTGATGGTCGATATGGATTGTTGCTACTCCCTGTTAAGGACAAAGTGTTAGATGAAATGGATTGTTGGTCGATATGGATTGTTGCTGAGCAGCTACAATTGATACTGCTGCGAGATGTTAGTTGATATCATTTTTTTTTGGCTGCTGTCCTGAACTGCTGCTGTCCTGAACTGCTATCATGTCGCTCGCCAAACTGCTGTCCTGAACTGAATATGTGTTTGGCTGCCATGTTGCTCTACTGCTAAGAATCTATGCTGTCATTTTTTTTTTTTGCTGAACTGCTGCTAGATGTTAGGTGCTATCATGTTGCTCGCCGAACTGCTGCTGCCCTGAACTGAATATGTGTTGGCTGCCATCTCTACTGCTAAGAATCTATGCTGTCAGTTTTTTGGCTGTCAGTTTCTGTCTACCATGTCCTATATTTCTGTCTAGCATATTTCTGTCTACCATGTCCTATATTTTTGGCTACCACGTTATGAACTGCTATCGACTGTTAGACAACGCTGTCACGTGTTAGTGCTTATATGCTGTCATCCTGCCATTTTTGTTTGCAGCCATGATGTTGATCCATATACACTTGCTGCCGGTGTTTGTTAGCTATGAATATATACACTTGCTGTCAAACTTAGCATATTTCTGTATAGTATCTGTCTAGCATATTTCTGTCTACCATGTTGCTCTACTGCTAAGTCCTATATTCTGCTAAGTCTTGCTAAGTCCTATATTTCTGTCTAGCATATTTCTGAATATATTGCTAAGTCCTATACTGTCAGTTTTTTGGCTCTGAATATATAAGAATCCATATACACTTCATGCCATTTTTGTTTGCTGCCATGATGCTGATCCATTTTTGTTTGCTGCCATGATGTTGATCCATTTTTGTATATGACTGCTAAGTCCTATATGCTAATATGTATATACCGCAGTAGTAATACTGCATATTTATCTCCTGCAGTTAGTTCTACTTGGCTGCTTCAGCTGGCTGCAGATTTTGGTGTCACATTTTTGTTGCATAAACATGGCCGATGATGCTTTTTTTATTGCTTCGATGAAGCTTGTTTTCTTGGCTCTGAGCAGTAGTACAAGGGTCGATGAAGCTTATATTCTTTACTTATTGTTTCTGAGAAGTAGCAAAATCGATGTGACACACCCGCCACTAGAGCCTGTCTTTTTGTACTATTACTTCACTTTGACTGATTTACATGTGGCTCATTGTCATTGCCCGCCACTGCATGCTCGCATTCTTGTCCTCTTTTCCCCTTTCTTTCCTCAGTCACCGATATTTGTGCTACTGCCGTGATGGTCTATTTACCTTATTATGCCGAGAGTTTTGTACTACTGCGATGAAGTTGTTTTGAGGTTTATATGCTGAGGCCATTGCTCGATGATGAGTGCGGACTAAGCGAGACGAGTGTGGAAACGTGGACCATATCCTACGATATTGGATACGTGTTGCCACTCGAGTCAAGGAACTTAGAGCGTTGGATGGCCGTTAATTCGGCAACCCGCACTGAGAGCTAATTTTTCATTCCTTTTCGGCAAATGATGAAATAGGATAGCCATTGGTAGACTTCCCAGAGTCGACGTGTCGTGTTGGTGTCAAGACGCGCGACTCTGGGAAGTCTACCCATTGCATAATGATAATGCTATCCTCATTCTGATGCCGACATTTTTTTTGCTAAGTCATGAACATCTATGCTAGAGGGTGGGTTAAAACATAGTCAAGCATGGAAAACCTAATATTTTTGTGGTTAAAACACAGTAATGGAAGAAGGGAACAGAGAGGAGCCCGTCAGGAGCCAGTTACTGGGTGATGAGATTCCTAGTGATGACTCGGAAGATGCTCGATCGTCATCTCCCGAATATGAGGAACCATCCGATCCTTATCCTCCGTGTGCTAAAAGGCAGCGCGCGGAGGGACCCGTCGACCCCGACTACAATCCGAATGATGAGGTATCGGGTAGTCGACATGTAGTATGAAATAAGTTAATTGTCTGGTTCAATATACTTAAGATGTGCCTTTTCGTAGATTCTTCCACCACGGCGAAGTAAGCGAAGTAAGCGACGACGGTTGTTCGCTGATGAATCGACTGCCATAGTGCCGATTGCCGCTCCCGAGTCTTCCTCTGAAATGAAGGAACGTAAAAAAGGAAAAAGGAAGCGGAACAAGCTGAGCGCTGGCATCCATAGAGTAGAGAAGATCAGCAAAGATGGGTCGCCAATTGAGCCGAAGGGAATATTGGCGAATTGGCGCAATGATTGTGGGGTTTATGTCAGGGAGAAAGGAAAGATCACCTGGGACAACTGGAAGAAGGTGTCTGACAAAGAGAAAGAGCGGTTGTGGAAGTTCATCAGCGATAAATACATTTTCCCAGCCGACTGCCTCGAAGCTGGCAAGGCCGCTACTCTGAAGACCATGGCAAAGTGTCTTCGTACGTTCAGGTACAACCTGGACAAGTGGTACATAAAGTCTGGTGAAACCCCGTTCGAGCAATTTGGTTTCATTATACCAGACGATTGGAACACCTTTGTCGCGCAGAGGAGCTCAGATGAGTTCAAATCAATAAGCAAAATTTATGCGGCTTTGAATAGAAAGAACGTGCACCACCATAATCTAGGCCCTGGTGGTTACAAGTCCAAGATCCCAATATGGACGAAGCAAGAAGAAGAAGACCGCCAAGCCGGGAGAGAAAGCCAGCTTAGTTCGTGCTCCTTACGGACTCGATACTGGCTCTTTGCACGTCTGAAGAAACTTGGTAACGGGCAGTTGGTCCCAAAAAACTCCTTGGTTAGTGGCGTGGTGGATAGAGCCAAGGCCTTCGCTGCGGCGCAGAAGGCAAAGAAGCTGAAGGGAAAGGAGAAGGATCAAGAGCTTACTGTTGCCCTTGGGACCAAGGAACATCGTGGCCGAACAAGAGGTTTCTCTTCGACGGCGCGGTGTATTGTTGAGCCCGATGACAATCGCCCCGTGGAAGAACAGTCTTTCGAGGAATTCCGAAGGAACCTCTTCAGGTTTATGAAGGAAAACCCACAGTTCTCCCAACCAATGCGTGTCCCAGAAATAAATCTGAGTACCGAAAGCCCGCAACAGACTGTTAGTCAGACCCAACCGAGAGCTCCTAGCAGCGTTGGCTCCACGCCGATCGACACTCAGAGGTATCCTGTGGACGATATCAAGGAGGCTACACCGTGCTCACTGATGGTGACAATGGAGAGGAAAGGGAAGACTCGCCAATTCAAGGTTGCAGACGGCACAGCATACCCTGGCCGCGAATTGAACGCCGTTGAAATGCCGAAAGAGTGTGCCAGGGTGTTTGTTAGCCGGGCGATAGACGACAAGTTTCTCAAAGAGGAGCTTGACTACCCAGATGAGAAAGAGGGGATTGAGACACTCCAAGATGCCGTGAGCAATTTCGTTGCATGGCACAAGAGGGACATCGTGATACACACAGTGTCTTTGGCTCCAGCTGCAGACACAGCGGCGGCTCCGGTTCAAGACTCACCGGCTCCGGCTGCAGACTCAGCGGCTCATTTTGATGAGGTTGGGGCACATGTACACATTGAAGCTTCCCCTCAGTCGCCTCTACCTCCTCCGGCCCATGATGAAGATGGTACTCGCGCTCGTTCGCCTCCTACGTCACCGATAAAGGACAAGGAGGCCGAGGGTACCAAGACATCCCGTGCTCATACGCCTCCTACGTCACCGATAAAGGACAAGGAGGCCGAGGGTACCAAGACATCCCGTGCTCCTACGCCTCCTACATCACCGATAAAGGACAAGGAGGCCGAGGGTACCAAGACATCGCGTGCTCCTACGCCTCCTACGTCACCGACAAAGGACAAGGAGGCTCAGGGTGGCTTGAAATCGCGAACTAAGGAGAAGGAGCCCTATGATGCTAAAGGGATCGTCAAAGGCAAGCCTTTTTCCCCACTTATCCCTACGATGATAAGAGAACGATCAGATCCTAAACAAATAGTTGATTCTGCTGCTTGTGCAGCTTTCTATGCGAGTCTGGGCAACATTGGCAAGAAGAAACCAACGGTGGAGCCTAAGGTGGTACGAACAATGAAGCCTGGTGTCCCAGAAGGGTCTTGGGATTACGAACAAGATGATTTTCCTCAATACTCGCATGGCATGCCACTCGTTCCAAGGAGCTTTCTCGTTACACAGTGTGACTGGGTAATGCAGAGATTTCATGAGTGGTACATTCAGGCGTGTGCGCAGGGCATTGAGAACATCCCGTGTGTGGTCCCTGGGAAGAAGATTTTCAACTCCATGGATTTCGAAATGACCGTGCCTTTTGAGGATATCCATCACATCTTTCGTCTCCAGGCGATCGACGCGACAATGATAATTCTTTGGTGCATGTAAGTGATTTCAATCTTTGCATCCTCTAACTACATGATTAATAAGCATTACTAATGCATTTTTTTTGTTTAGGATTTGTTGCCACTATGATCAAAAGCAATATGGGTTCCTACACCCACATCTGATATCCGAAACACACCTAACCCCCAAGATTGACGACAAGGCGCCTCAATATGCGGGCATGTCTCGTAAAGAGCGGGCGAATATAGTTGAGTTGATGACCGATAATGTGAGGACGGCAACCGCGACCTACATTGGAAATTGCATGCTCAAGTGGCAAGACAGAGAGTGCATCATGGCCCCTTATAACTTTGGGTAAGTCTCTCACGCGTTTTTTTCCTCCTAACAATTGATAGCTAACCTTGGACACTAACATGGATCATTCTTCATTTAGGAACCACTGGATCTGTATCTTGATATATCCTAAGATCGGAAGGGCTTGGGTATTTGACTCCCTCGATGTTGACGTGAAAAAATACAAGATGTTCTGCAAAATCATCGAGAAGTAAGAACTCATCGATGTTCTATTCTCAATAATCATTCATTACATTCATACATCGTTTACTTCTGTAACAGAGGATACAGGTATTATGTTCGTAATAATGGCCCCCACGATCCCGCGCGGACACATAGATTGGGTTGGAGGTGGAACTACCCGGTACAGTGCATATAGCTTATGCTCTCATTTGTAAACTATTCACTAATAACGTTTGCATTTGCTTACTCAGTGTCGAAAACAGCCTCCGGGCACCGTGCACTGTGGCTACCACGTCATGGAATGGCTGTCCATGGGCGTTCATAACAAGTTCCTTGGCTTGCCCCGTGAAGATCCTACAAAACATGTAAGTACTAGTTGCATATATTTACAATAATTGTTTTCATTTACGCAATTTTAATGTGTCTTTCGTTGTGTATGCAGGACACTCAGAAAAAAGGGACAAGTGGATTTAGCGACGAACAACTTTATGGCTTCACATCCAAGATATTGCGCTTCATCATGCATCATCTTATCCATCCTGAAGGCTTATATTTCAATCCAAAGGGTGAGTTGGCACAAAAACCGGAACTATGTTGCTGGACTGGACAGGCAGCTGTAAGTCACCAACAAACTTTGATTGAGAAGAACTGGAAGGATGACATTGACTCTCATAGGAACAAAGTTGACTATAGTTGGCCGTATGAGGATGTTAATGTAGATCCTTAGGTTGTGGACATATGAACACTTGTGCGGTTTTGTATATATTATTTTGCTACATGGATGAACACTTGTATCTTGTTGGATCATGGTATTTTGTGATTATTATCGAATTGTATTGTTGAATATTTGTTCTATGATGGATATATGACTGTGATGATGATTTGTGATGGATATTTGAAATGTACGTGGTTTTGCGTTTTAAATCCTGGGTAATTCGAAATTAGCATGATTATTAAATCTGAAATAAGACAGTAGTGGCGGGCACAGTGACGTCATCGATGATACAAGCAGCAGTGGCGGGAACACATGACGTCATGACCACCCGCCACCGCTGGCTCGACAGCAGTGGCGGTCGGCTTTGCGTCTGGTCATCCGCCACTGCTGCTCTTATTAACGGTGGCGGTCGAGGTGGCGTCATCTTGTGCGCCACTGCTGTTTCTCCAGCGGTGGCGGTCGGGATGACGCTGCCGTCCGCCACCGATACTCTTTAGCGGTGGCGGGCGAAAGCGACCGCCACCGCTCCCGAATCCTAGCAGTGGCGGAAGCGTAGTGGCGCACGCTGCGACCGCCACTGCTAGGGCAAAAGGCCCGCCACCGCAGGCCTCAATTGTACTAGTGAGAGAATCTTTGATATATGTGGAGATTCAAGTCATTAAATAACATGCTTTCACACGCCATCGTATTTCCTGTTTCATATGTGGTCATTCACATATGACTTGAGCTTGCATTGCTTCACTTTTTCTGTTTTCTCCATTGCGAGGCCATGAAATTAAACTTGAGAGGCACAAGCTAGTACTAGTCGTAGACTTCGCCTGGTTGTTGATCATTCCTACTACTTCGTATGTCTTGGCATTCACTTGGCTCGTGCGTACCCTGTCTATACATGCTTGAAAATTCAATTGGACAGTGCCATATGAAGTCTATTTCACTTGTTCCATTGATTGTACGTAACCATTCTCCACCACAACAGAAATGATATATGAGAACAGGCAATCGTAGAATTTTCAGTCCAACGACATCAACTGGGCGGCAACAGGTGTAGAATTACACGAACCTTAAAGAATTTTACTGCAATCGAACTAACGTCTCCTGTGGCAACACACTATTCATTTTACAATCTAAGAAAATGGAAACAAAAATGTTTCCAGTACCAATGTTTCGATTACATGCAGCTATGCACTGATATTAACGCATGCGCGCGTTATGCCATGCTATAGAGATGTTAACACTATTAATTTGTTGCAATACGCAGAAACTACTACAGGTGCACACACAAGAACTACTACGGGTGCGAGGCAAAGAAGAAAGTGCAGCGTCTGGACGACGACCCCTTCATGTGCGAGGTCACCTACTGCGGCAACCACACCTGCCTCACCTCCACGACGCCACTGCTCACCCTCCCCGCTCCCGGCACGGCCGCCGCCACCATGACAACAAATTCTCCGACTAGCTCGGCAGCGATCCGCGCCCAGGACCTCTCCATGGTGGCGGCCGAGCATCATGCGCCGGCGCTGTCCACGGCCATCCAGCTCGGAATCAGCTGGATGCCATCGAGCCTCGTCGGAGCTAGCAGCAGTGGCGGCGCCGGAGAAGGAAGCAGCTCGCAGGTGAACGTTACCACCTCGGCAACAGGGCGGGAGACGGAGTACCCGGTGATGGACCTCGCCGACGCCATGTTCAACTCCGGCAGCAGCGGTGGGAGCAGCATGGACGCCCTCTTTCCTTCTCATGATCCACTTGATAGGTAGATCCCCACTGATTTCCGTATGCATGCATCCCCACTGATTTCCGTATGCATGCATCTCCACTGGATTGTTGATTGAGTTTTGATGTAGATTATGATCGCAGATTAACTTGTTGGCACAGCCGTGTATGTAGTAGGTGTACCTTGTATTTCTTCTTTAACCGCTTTAGGTTATTAGATCAGTCATTAGTTTGAGGTAATAAAGTTCTCACGTCACAGGTATAGAAAAGTGAGACTAGATGGGACATGAATCGGTCCCTTGTAAATTAATGGAAACATTTGTACTTGTGTAATTTTAATGTCTCTTTCAGGTTTCATTTAGGCTAGAAATTTACAACGGAGGGGACATGCCACTAGTACAATAAAAGCCTTTCGTAGCGGGCATTTTTGGCTAGCAGTGACGGGCAAAACGAGAGTCACTACGCTTCCGTCACTGCTAGCCGGAAAGAGCAGTGGCGGACAGAGGCGTCCGCCACTATTAATCAGCCTGTCTGCCACTGTTAGTTGTGCTGCGGTGGCGAACAACCCCCGCCACTACAACATGTGTTTGCCCGCCACTGCTGATCATTTAATCAAATAAAAAAAAGCCCTGTCCTCTCTGCTTTAGTTTGCATAGCCGAGCAGAGATGACAGGTTCATATGCAAACGCCGTAGATACAAAATCAAACCAGACAGATATCAATTGAAAGGAAGCAAAATCAGTTTGCCAATATACACACAATCCATTTCACTAATCTACAGAATTACAAATCACTTGTTTTCCTCTTGTACAAGTGAGACAAAAAAAAACATAAACTGCAAACAACTCAGGAAGCCCACTATTGTTCACCAACCATGTCCACCACCAAGCTTTCAGCATTCTTCAATTGCATCCTGCAGACACAAAAGAAAGGAATCATGCCGCATACAGCAAAGCCGAACAATTTGCAACTGGCCGCTACACTGATGTTTCAATGGAGGAATGGGGATCACCAATGCAAACAAACAAAGCCAATCCAATACAAACAGACAAAGCCAGGCATCACTATTTCACAAAGAAGCCACATCATAAGAGCATATCGTCGAACAGCTGGTGTGCGCATGTAGACATGGCTGTGTAGTGTTATTTGTGCTTGTCTGTGCTTACCCAGGAGTTGTCTCGAGAGTCGTGAGGTTACTGGCGACGAGTATGCTACCCTGCCGGCCCTTGAACGAACCTGAGAAATCAAAGAACAAATAAAGGTCAAGGAGATGAAAACTTCTGAACTAGGCAAGAAAGAGGCGAAAGGAAAGACACCAGCAAAACGTCAAACACCTTGCGGGATGAACGCACAACGCCGTGGCTTGCAGAAATTCAACACATGCACCGCACCGCGCCGTGGCTCAACCCACCAAAATGGAACCTGAAACCAACGAAACTAGAAGCATTGGAAAGCAAGAAGAGAGATGCGCACCAAGCTGTCCGTCGTGCTGGACTTGCCGCCGCCAGATCCGGTGAGGAGGCCGGCCACGCGCCGTCGCGCCCTCTTGCGCAGGATCACCACGAGCGCTCCGAGACAGCATGTCCAGCCGGGAGGGTGAGCTCGAGGAAGGAGGAGGGGGATCTCAGTGGAGGTGGACGTCGACTGCCTCCGCGCCGGATCCTTCGCCCGCGCCGCCGGATCCACGCCCGCGCTGTGCAGCGCCGCTGTGGGATCCTTGCCCGCGCGGCTGCCAGATCCTCGCCCGCACCGCCCAGCGCCGCCGCGGATCCTCGACCATGCCACTCCGCCGGATCTGCACGTGAAGTGGAGGAGGGAGGAGGGATCGCGGGCAGGGAGACAAAGTGGAGGGGGAAACTGAGCAATGGGAGAGAGGTTGTGCGTGGGAGAGAGAAGGAAGGAGAAAGGGCGGCGGCATCTCGGAGAAGAGAGGAGACTGGAGTAAAGGGTTGTTTATATACGATCTCGAAGACTCGGGTTAAACGGGCCGAATGGGCCAGATGATATGCGGTGGCGGATGGGCTGACGCCACCCGTCCGCCACTGAAAGAAAAAAAACACTAGTGACAAGCACGATGACGTCAGCCTGTCCACCACTGTTCTATATTTCCAGTGGCGCACAGTGCTGACGTCACTGAGGAGTGGCTACAGATCCCAGCGCCCGCTGATGTCAACCTGTCCGCCACTGCTAAACGTTAGAGTAACTAGTGCGGGGCTAGCAGTGACGCATTGCTAGGTGTCCGCCACTACTGTAAATTTTGCACTGTCATATTAGGCTTTTTTGTAACTAGTGAATATGGTGGCGTTAAAATCACCATCTTGACACAGTTGTTGTTTTTGTACACCGGACACACACCTAAGAATGTACACCTCACACACTGTGTGCATCCTATGGTGAGTCTGCAACTTGTTTCTTTCGACTCCAGGAATTCCTCAATGACAAAGTATGTGATTTTGGCAGTGTGTTCATTCCCTGAGCTTATTCTTGCACGCTCTGCTCATGAGAAAGCAGGTACCATGACATTTCATCTAGGCAGAAGTTAACATTTGGCCCTCAACCATTACAAATCTCGACCTCTTTATGCAGTTAAACGTTGTTAGCCTACCTGCTAAGAATGCTAGTGAACTTACACGACATGCATGAAAACCGGCAAAAAAAAAGGGCAAAAAAAGCTATATATAATATATTGCTCCTTAACTTGTAACATATAGGATGTGCCACACCCCTTAGTTTTTGAGGGATAATCGATACCTTGAATTTATTGACTTTGATCTAATACAAGTTATTAAAGAGTAATCTATTAATTAGTATTAACCAACAAAAGTACCCACCATGTTCGCTCCCAAGGGACATAACTCATCGCATTAATTGGATTAAAAATAAAGAAAATTACTTAGCTACCATGGTCCAAAATATCCTTCAATTGTTTTAGAATTACCTATTAACTTAATATTTGGTCAATAAAAGAAGCTTTTGTCAGGTCTAGAAATTACCACATTAATAATAGGAGCAATAAGGAAAGAAAATAGGCACCACTCCATTATTAAGAATAAGTCGAAAAATACCTTCCACGTGTTTTAACAATTATCCTCCATTACCATTATGAAAAGAATAACCCGAAATGCCTATATGTACTTTGTAAATTCCAAATTTGGGTTTCTGAACTTTCAAACAATAAATAGGACTATTTGTTCAACTTTCAAACTTTTTTGTCAAAAAATAAAATTGATTTGTTTTATTGGACGAAAATACAATTATAAAATATTAGAATGGGTCAAGGACATTGAAATTTGGAAAAATTTGTTTTAAATTTTCCTCACATTCCATATTCACTAAAAATCCATTTGTCATCTTGTTCAAATTTATCCAGCTTTTGTTCTGTCTCAATTGCCTTTTTTTTTTGAGGAGACTGTCTTTTTTTTTAGGAACAGGAGACTGTCTCAATTGCCTACTTTTTTTTTTTTGAGCAATGTCTCAATTGCCTACTATTATTCATCTGACGTTTCCTAAACCTAAAACTACCTTGGGCCGAAACGCTGTTAGAACCTAACCCAAGCCGACTCATTGCTCTTGGGCCATATCAGGCCGGCCAATCCCCGCAAGAAACCACCACAGCTCACCACCTCTGAGCACGTCTGTGTGCAACTGCGCACTCCCTCCCTCCGCCGCAATTTCCCCGTTACCGCCACCAAATCCAAAACCGTCGCACGGGAGCCGCCTTCTCTAACTCCGGCGAAGAGCTGATCTACGCCGCCAAGCCCTCCCGAATCTCCCTTTCGACGTTACCTGCGCCTCTGAGACCGCGAGGAAATTCCAGACCCGCCGGGAGATGTCTCTGCTGCCGCAGGTCGACCTTCACCGAGCTCATCGCCGTCGTCCGCCTCTATCTGTTGCGAGCTCGACTTCGAGCTCTTCCGTTGTCGCGAAGCACCAAGGTGAGACTCCCAGCACCTCCGCCCTCTTTTGCGCATCTCACATCGAGCTCCTGATGCCATGCCCCGCCATGGGCGAGCAGCGGCGCCGCCCATCTGACGCTCATGGCCGGACCCACCTCGACCGTCGGATCAATCTCGCACGGCCACCATTGGAACACTGACGTTGCCTCTTGGGGTCGCTCCACCATGGACCGTATTAACCCCCATAGCCATCCACAGATCCGTGGACTTACATTCACAACAATAAATCCGGAATGTCCTACTAAATACTCTATATTTTCTGTGAATTCAAGTGCTGTTATGCCATCCTTAGGACTATTTCAATATAGCCTCTAATATCTACACCAATTTTTCAATAACCAACCCTTGTTTTTATCCTTAGTTGTGTCACTATTTATCAGTCTTGTCAAATATTTCATGTTATTACTGCCTCAAAATTCTCTCAATTACCCTTAAGTCCCTAAAACCTTTGACTTAGCACACCTTTGTAATCGTAACTTCAGTTTAGACGATTTTTGCGCCTATATCTTTATTCCATTGTACGATATTCAACCATAGTGCTGTTATTATGTGTATAATATGTTCACCTTATTTTTCTTAATTATTTTTGCTTTCTCTTTTGTCGGTTTGTGCGAGTAGACGGTCATGTTCAAAAGCTGTGTAAGAATTTCAAGAAGCAAGAGCTCAAGATGACTCAGAAACTATATCTAGAAAGGCAAGTACTCTTGATCACATTGACCAATTTTGTATCGTTTTACAAACTTGCAAATTGTCTAAATATTGAATCATATGCGATGATTTACTAGATATTTCTCATTTTACTTGAAGCCTAGTTGGGTAGTGCCTTTGCTATGGGTAGATTCATGCTTAGTTTTGTTGTGTATCATGCGTTGTTAATTCTATGAATGGTTTATACAACATAATCTCTGGGATGATTAAGGTTTCCTTTGGAACTAGGATAGGAAAATCACATGATTAGGAAAAAAAAATATAGTAATAGGATAAGAATGCAAGTGCAAAACAGGAGATTGAAAAACATTAAAATTTTGTAGGAAATTTTATTTGGATAAGTTATAGTTAAAACGCATAAATCCATTTAACCACTAACAAATGGGATCCGCACATTTGGTGGTAAAACAAAATAGGCCTAATTTTGTGTTTATTTTGGTTTCTCCAGTGTTATTGGAATCATGTATATTGTAGTGGCATGTCCATTGCCAATAAAAGGTACGTGTTGAGTCATATATGTCTTGAATATAGTCCATTTTACATCAACATGATATGGATTTTTTATGTCACACGACGTAGCCAGATTATAAGTAACTTTTTTTTGTGAATAGATTTTAAGTTACAATGCGTAGTATTAAGTTTAATTCAACTACTAGTAAATGGGGCGATAGAAAAATTAAAATTAGTTTCTCAAAAGCAGCCGGCAATCAATAAAGTATGTCTGCAATAATTAACATCCGACTGAAAATGTAAAGTCTGCGTTAGCAAGTAGACCAACTGCAAATGTCAAGTGTGCAATCGATTGGTGTTTTCAATCCACTGCTTTATGGGGAAATGTGGTATATCTCCTTCTTTGTTAAGCATATCATACAAACAGAACCCAGTCTGAATATCTAGTGATCATCAAAATGATACATGTTGACTGGCTTGTTTGTTTACCCTTCGTATTATATTATAAAGCTGAAACAAACAACCATATTATATGGTACACTCATATTATGATAATCCATATGTTTCCTTAGAGGGGTTTATTTTAGCTCATATTCCGAGTTGCGTGTATTTGTCATCTAGAATCATTAATCCACTTGTTTATAATCTAGGTTGTCAAATAACCTCACTAGTTATTACCCTTCTTATAAAATCCAGATTATATACCAACACCAATAAGCTGGATTATAAAATCTCGCAGGTAAACAATTGGAGCAAAACACAGTCGGTTATTGTTATGTAATGACTGCATAATTAAGCTATTGATGTAGGGTCCCTGATTATGGAGCTGACTTGTTTAGGCATGCTCGGTTTTTGATTTGATAGGATTTTTTACGGATGTTATTTTATTCCTCAAACGTTAGTATGACACTAAATAGAACAAGTTACAATATACTTACATAATATCACCAGGTTCATACACCCAAAAGTTATCAAAATATGCAAAGTCTTCGCTCGTTGAAAAAAAAAAGAATTTGGGGCACGTCACCACTCTTATGATCCATGCTACATTAACTAGCTACTTCTATCTCTACTCCACTAATCGAACCTCGCCCTCTTCAGTGCCTCACCGTCACCATCCTCAAGATACAGTATAAGAATGGATGGGTGCTCCACCGTACCGCCCACACCTCCCACTCCCCTCTATTTCACTTGCCACATCCCTATATATATGGGCCACATCCCACAAGAATTACAACTTAATTGAATCGGTCACCATATTACCTGACTGCCTTGCTACTTCCTTTCATGCGATTTAACCAGCCCACTATTAGGTGTCGGTCGGTTAAAAAACATAACCTACTCTGGTTATTGTATAAAGGTAGTCAGATATAGTTGGTAGATGACTGCCTCTTGCTGGTCGGAATAAAGTAGTTAGTTCTAGTTTAGACCTTACTGCTTTATACCATTATCCATCGCGTCCGAGCACGTCCATCCAATTTGGTGTCGGTTGTGAAAAAAAACTACCATCGTTTACATAATGCTATGAGGTATCTTTTATCTATCTGTTTTCACAAGACACCCATGAGGTGTTCTGATGTAGTAATGTGCGAAGTTCATTCACGGTTTCCAAGCTCCTATTGAGGATCAGCTTATTTGTATTACGGTCCAATAAGATATCTCTACAATTTGCCACACCCAAGTAGATCAGAAAACCTGTCAACTGTAGCGACAGCCGTCACATGGGGAATTACATTATGCAAAACAGAAATAGTCATGAACCATCGTGTTTTTGGCACATATAAGATTCATTCAAGAGTACGCCCAATAAATAACTGTCTGATCAATTGTATTAGCCGCAGCATCTCAAATAACATCCTCCTATGTTTTCTTTAAAAAAATAAAGAAAAGAAGTGCCACTAGCTCTGCATGCATTACATAAGGAAGAAAGAGATGTCAGGTCATTTGTATTAGCAGCAGCATATACAAAGGATTCAGTACATCCTTCGAAACATTACATCAAGGTCAAAGGTTTCTATTCTATGAAAAAAAAACAGGCGTAGAGAAAGAGCGTCGCATAATAAGCACAGATAAGAAACAGAAACGATCAGGTTCCTAGGTGTGCAGAGGCACTGGAATACTGGACAATGACATTAAGCTCATTACCACCGCCGGATGGCTCTGAAACTTTCATCTTCTTGAAATTAGAATCTAGTCTGTCTTCTGAATTTGGTTGGGTTGCACACCTTTTCCGCTTCTCCAACATGGCACAAGATTCTACTACCCTGCTTTCCATTGCATCGGCCGTTTCGAGCAATAAAAATCTTGGCCTATTTGGGTGGTTCATTGCTGCATGATCCCAATCTTGTCTTGTTTGTGCATTCACTTTCTTGTGGATTGTGATTTCCTTGAGATATTTGAAGTGTTTAATATTGATACCTGAAAGACCAACCAGACCTTGAAAGAGCAGTTGGAGAGAGACAAGGTTTGGCAAAGCTCCTTGCTCGATGGTTGGCAGAGCTGAAGTGACTCTTTGCACCACAAAGCAAAGGCGTCGCAGGCTTGGGAATGTCCCTTGTTTTATTTCGAAGTTCTCAAGCTGGTTTGCAACTAACTTCAGGTATAGCAATTTTCTCAATCTGACTAGTGCTGATATTGTACCCCTTGTGAGAGTATCAGATGAAATGCAGAGCTCAGTAAGACCTGATAGCAAGTTAACAAATGGAGGCAATTGGAGGAACTTGCCATGGAGCTTTAGGCTCCTTAAATCATATTTGAAACCTTCAGAGCATGGCTCCAAATCAAGTGAGCTGAGGAAATTTTCTGAACATCCTCCAAAATCAAGTGAGAGAGAACGATCAATTTCCCTGTCCACAGGGACCTTACTTAATTCCTGAATGGCCAGTGAAAGATCACCGACATAGTTATTTGTAGCACGCTTGCACCATATCTTAACCTTCCTCAGTTTTTTCATCTGACCAATAAGTTGCAGAAATCCTTGACTGTCATCAGCAATAAATCCTGCCAAAGTCTGCAAGTTGCCCTTGCCTTCTGATAGGAACTTTTGTAGTTTACTCATCTTGTTCGCATTCTTCATATCATTCTTATCGAGCATAAACTTTCCGAATAGATGAGCTAAGTGTGGCAGCTCAATGGCTTCTATGGGTAACAAGTTTATCCTGGTTCTCCTTAAATCAAGTGTCTCTATGCAGTGCAATCCTTCAATACACCTGGGAAGCTCGCAGATAGTGCCCCCCAGGCTCAGATATTTCAGATGCCACAGTTTGCATATGTGTTTGAGATGACGGTCCTCCAATTCATGGCATTCTTCTAGATCTAAGACTCGTAACATCTTACACTTGCGAACATAAGAAATGGCACCATCTGTATCCCCAAAGGCTGTTAGAGATCGGACACGAGATAAATCTTCATCAGATGCCACACATTCTGTTGGTTCACCAGCATGGATAGAAAGGTGTCGAGCACTATTAGCATTGCCACCGAGTCTTGGATGATCACTAGACAATGTACTGATGAATTTCTGTGAAAAAGACTTGTGCAGCACGAACTCATGCATGATTCCATGAGTTTTACATGTCTTCACTTGTGAATTGTTTCTTGTGTCAACAGGATGAATGATATTCCGGTCAATAAGTTCATCAAAATTTTCATCTGCAATGTCCTGTTCACTGCGGAAAGAGGCACTTCGTGCATATCCCTCTGCAATCCAACGCCTCAAGAGGACTTTCCTTTTAACAGGACGATTGTTTGGGAATATACCAAGATACAGCAAGCAGTTCAGAGCATAACCTGACAAATTGTCGTAATTGTCAAAAAGCATTCTTCTTAGTTCTGAAAAGTTGTCATGGCCATGATGTTCCTTCAGATAAGAACCCAGGTTGCGGCATAATTTTTTGCATAACTCTCCTGTGGGTTCAGTTGAGCTCTTCAAGTAATGGGAGACGCTGACCAGAGCAAGTGGGAGGCCATCACATTTTCCCAATAGCGCTGCTGAACCCTGGTCCAACTCAGGCGATGTAACTCCTGGAAAGACTATTTTCTTGGAATCCTCTTCACAAAGGGTGTCCATTTGGTACACGTAACCACTTCCATGGCTGCACCTGTTAGCCACTGGTCGAGTATTTGTGGTCAGTATTATTCTGCTACTTCTCTTGTTGTCTTCAAAGGCGGAGTATATGGTGCTCCATTCATCCACCCGAATGTCATCAACGACAATTAAATACCTAGCAATCAAATTAACCAATAAGAAGCAAAAGTTGAGTGCAGTCACTTAGTGGTTATATTTTATAATCAGTGAGAAAATAGCTAGGTGTGTTTTTTTAACCAGAATTGTGACATGACATTTTTTTGAGTTCCTCAAATAGAATGTAAGTTTCTAAGCAGAACATAAGAATCAGTGGGGGAAAAAATATGCAGTTTGATGACTTTTGTGAGGCTGACAGAACATAATCAATTAAACAATACCAGTGCAATATTACTACGGATGAACTTGATCTGTTTTCTGGGATCACAAAATCACTTGCAATAGGTTTTTGTGGGTTTTCCTAAACCAATGCCTAGGTGTGCACATGCTCACACTTTTTACATTGTTGTCCATAGAATTATATTGATGGTTAAATTAGTATGTGCATGTACTCCTCTAAAAACGAGTAAACACAAATTACTTCTTTTGGGTTACAATTCCAAGTTGTACCATTCTGGGTGGTAACACTACAAACAAAACGATTAAATTATTGCTTACTCAATCCACAAATATATGATGTCAAAAAGGGAAATATATATGTAACTTTGGCACGCACCTCTTGTCCTTTAGGTATTCTTTCAGCGAGGTCTCTTGATGTTGGTTGTCAACTTCCATGGTGTCTTTGGGAAGAAGTTGCTCAAGTATGACACGCAGGATCCCCCTCATCCCCTCGCTGGCCTCCGGCGAACCTGCGGTAGCAGGGACCCAAGCACGGCAGTCGAATTTCGCCTTGGTCTCTGGGCTTTCGTAGACTGCCTTCGAGGGTTGTCTTCCCCGAGCCACCGAACCCGACGGTGGAGATGACCCTCAGCTGATCCTGCTCGCCATTCACCTCGTCCAACAGCGATTGGACCTCCTTCAGGGGCTTCTCGAAGCCCACTGGGTTGTGCGTGACAGAAGGCTTCATTGAGCAAGCCGTCGTTGACGGCCATCCGTTAGCCATGCACTAGGCATGCCACCACAAGCAGTAGGAATTGCATGGATGACCCGCTGATGTGCTTCCCTGAGACGCGCCTTTAGCTTCTGGACCTCATCGGCGAAGCTCGAACGGATCTGAACCTTCTTCAGCTCGTGAGCCACCCGATGCACCAAGCTACCGGTGCGTTGCTTGCACCTGTGGCGATGCATGAAGCGATCAACGGAGTCCTCGATGTCGTGTGCCAGATCGAGCATCACCTCGCTGTGCAGCCTTGACACGGCCGTGCGGTCGTGCTTCCCCAGAGCACGGAGCTGGTCGTCCATGGCAGCAGCGATCATGCGGAGATCCTGCTGGATGGACTGGGTCTCTTGCGCAAGGCCCTTGTGTTTGTTGTACTCCTTCTCCAGAACCAGCAAGAGCCTCCCCATCACGCTCTTCAAGAAAGCACTTGCCATGGCAGACTCCATGATGTTTGTATGTGTTTGTGTGTCTCGATGCTCTCCACTATACTGATCTGCCTTAGCTAAATTTGTGGATGAGCAAAGAAGGCGTAGTAAGGAGGAAGAAAGGCAGGTCCTATCGAACCTCCACCCTCAGGAACGAACTGATATCCTGACCTTGGCACCATCTCAAATTTCAGTGTTTACATACCAATATTCTCAGGTACAAAAAAAAAAAGATGGACAGGTACATAATTATATATTCCACTCCGGCCCTGCTCCCACCACTACACACAAAAAATTCGTAGTAACAGAAAAAAAGAATATAAAAGACAGGCACATTTCCGTTGACTTGGGCGACTAGTAAGAAGATGTACCTGCTGATAGTAACGTTATAACAAAAACATACCCAGTCGGTCTCATAAAAAAGGTGCCCAAGTTTTAAGAATAGCACAAAGTTTACTTTCTAAAACTTTGGT
The DNA here is from genome assembly GCA_012490785.1 of Eragrostis nindensis. Lineage (NCBI taxonomy): Eukaryota > Viridiplantae > Streptophyta > Magnoliopsida > Poales > Poaceae > Eragrostis > Eragrostis nindensis. Next base: position 40,512 of record JAAXCT010001462.1, read on the forward strand.
AGACGATACTGCATTCTCAGGAAAACGTAAATCATATGAAGTTTATGTGTTATTTTCGTAATTCTGGATTTCATGAACACTCAAGGAATGGCATATAAAGAGTATCTTAAGTGGCTATCATCATTGTCATCTAATCCCTTAAAAAAAAACTCGACCGGTGGGGGAAGAACCGCCCCCACGGCATTATATTAAGGAGAAGATGCCTCGATTCCCGGCCGAGAAAAACCCCCCGAACCCTGCCCATACCCGGCGAAGCCTGGGTCAAGCCAGCCTGGGCTGACGTAGCACAGTCAAAGGCAGGCAGCGACCCTCTTGGCGCGCCAATTCCTAGACTGTGCGCGCCCAAGCCACAGGCCAGCGAGCACAGCCAGGGGGATTTTTTTTTACCACCCACCCACGCAACTACTCACTGCCAGCAATGAACAGTAACTCGCGTTACTGATCACTGCTACAGTGTCCAGTGAGGCACCCGGGCGAGCAGCGCTCGAACCCGGGTGGGCGCGCGCGCAGCCTTTGGCTGGCGCAGCTAGCCAACTGAGCCTAGCTCAGTTCTCGTCATCTAATCCCTTAGTGTCGACAAGCGGCATCAGATTCCTCCACAAAGAAAAAGCTCCTCTCCTTTCTAGAATTCTTGCCGTTTAACGCAGAGCACAGCTTTCTTTTCTTCCTGTAAAGACTTAAATGCCAACTGGATCAGCATTAACAACTCTATCTAGACTCTAGAAGAGATCCACACCACTCTCCAAGAACGTAGTACGTAAGGATTTCTGGGTTTGTCAAACATGTTCATCTTTGACTCTCAACAACTATAAAATTATGAAGATTGATAACATACAATTGGTACTGGTAGCTAGATTCATGATTAAAAAAATTTATCATAGTGTGCACATATTTCTATTTAAAATAATTTATTTTAAATATAATGTTGGATAAAGTTAAAAGAGTTTGACTTTAACGAAACTAAAAAATCTTCACATTTGTGGAGGTAGTAGTAAAAGAGTGGGAAGAAAAGCCCCGATGATGCTTATCATTAACAGCTACACTTGTGACAGTTTGGTATTCAATCGTTTTCTCATCAGGAACTTAGCGGTCCTAAAGACATGAATGCTCACCGATCGATGTAGCTTTAACTTTGAATAATGTCCCAATTCAATGTTTCACCTATCAATATTCTCAGGAACCAATAAAAAGATACACAAGTACATAATTCATAAATTCCAATCCGGCCCCGGCCCCGCCCCCGCCACCACACACAAAAATTTTTAGGAACAAAACAAATTACACAAATAAAAGTCAGGCACACTTCTGTTGACTTGGGCGACTAGTATGTTAGAAGATGTACAAGCTGAGAGTATCATTGTAACAAAAACTTGCCATTCGGTTTAATGAAAAAGGTGCCCACGTTTTTAGAATAGCAGCAAAGTGTACTTTCTGAAACTTTGGTGGACGATTCTGCACTCTCAGGAAAACGTAAATAATATGAAGTTATGTGTTGTTTTCATAATTCTGAATTTCATGACCACTCAAGGAGTGGCATATAAAGAGTATCTTAAGTGGCTATCATCTCATCATTGTCATCATCCCTAAGTGTCGGCAGGCGGCATCAGATTCCTCTACAAAAGAAAAAAAGCTTTATCTTTGAATAAAGCCCTATAGAAATTATTCGAATAAAGTGTGCGCAGGAGAATAAATAATTCGAGAAAAGATGGCGACGATGAATTGATAACATTCGTCTCGCCTGGCTTCTCCAACGAGAGAAAGGAGGCTAGGCAATTAATGAAAGCGGAACAAGTCTCTCATATGTCCTTCTGCCATGGCTGCTCATGTTACTCAGATCATGAGAGCCACTTCCATAGCTGCTAATGCCTTCAACTTCGAGGCTTCAAGCTAGGTGCCTATTTCACAACGTTTTCTTTTTATTCAGCATCTTTATTAGTAACTTGTGCCCCGTACCAGAGCCTTGCTAACACATTGTACCCACTTTGGCTCCAGAGGGGGTCTAATCTATGGAGGCTCCGATAAGCTGTGCTTTTGGGGGCTCGGTTTTCAGTATTCCCGGGAGGCTTGAAGCTTTGCTACGTCATGGATATGTCTTGCCCAAAGGCGCAGAGGACGAGATCCGGCTCATCAAGCGTGATCTGGAGGAAGTAGTAGGCATTCTTCATGGTCAAAGGAACAAGAAGCTTGAGGAACATGCTATGTTTGTCTGGACGAAAGATGTTCGCGAACTGTCCTATGACATGGAGGATTTCATCGACCAGTACGAGCATGTCGCCGCTGGCCAGAGCTGCTCCATCAGAAGAAGTCCTCGCCACAAGACCATCCATCGGCGTAGGGGCAAGACCACCTCTAGGCTACCTTCAAACCTGAGGCAGCGCCTATGGATGGCAAACAAGATCAGAGAATTCAGCAAGCGCGTGCAGGAGGTGCTTCAACGATACAGTGTGTACAATCTTGGTGGAACTGCTGGCAGTTCTTATGCTATATATGGATCTTTTAGACATTGGCATCCTCGACCATCTGGGAACTACGCTCATCCTCTTGTTGGAATCAGTGCCGCTACAAACAAGCTGGAAGAGTGGCTGCTGGATATGCATGATGCAGAGCAGCAGAAGCTCAGGGTGGTATCGATAGTTGGATTCGGAGGAATCGGCAAGACTACGCTGGCTAATGAGTTGTACCTCAAGTTTGGACAACAGTTCGAATGCAGGGCATTCATCCGCATGTCCCGAAAGCCTGATATGAGGAGAATTTTCATCAGCATGCTCTCCCAAGTTCGTCCACACATACCCCCTGACAATTGGAAGGTGCATAGCCTAATTTCAAGCATAAGGACACATCTACAAGATAAGAGGTATTGTATTTTTCTTACAGGCTACTACAAATTACAAACAACTTAACTTTCCCCTTAAAAAAGACAAACGTATTTATATCATGACAAATTTGCTGCACAAGACAACTCCATGGTCCAGGGCCCACATCGAATTATGTTACATGTATGTTTCCACCGTGTCTACTACCATATGATTGCTCAATTTAAATTGAATACCGCCACTGAAAAGTTTAGGTTAACTGTTTAATTATTCCAGACAATTTCACTACAGGAGGTCCTTATAGTTTTAAGGGCAAAGTCCTTTAGCATTGAGCCTTTTCCTATTTCTATGCACAATCGAGCATTCTATATATTGCCCAATGAAGCTATGATTCAATACAACAAGTTCTATTCATAGAATTATTAATCCAGTTGGAGTTATTATAAGTTCTGTAAAAAGTAAAATTCTAGATGGTGTGATAAAATCATATCAGTCTTAATTTATTCTTTGATATTCGCTACTGGTCTTACATTGTCTTTTATGGCAAAAACTTTTTTGCAGGTACTTGATTATAGTTGATGATTTGTCGGCGATATCTACGTGGGATATCATTAAGTATGCTCTTCCAGAAGATAACAGTGGCAGCAGAATTATAACAACAACTGAAATTGAGGAGGTGGCTTTGCAATCTTGTGGTTATGATTCCAAGTATGTTGTAAAGATGAAACCGCTAAATGCGGATGACTCAAGAGAATTATTTTTTAGTACAGTGTTTGGCCCTCATGAATGTCCCCCAGAACTTAAGGAAGTTTCGTGTGATATTACAAGGAAATGTGGTGGTTTTCCTATAGCTATAGTCATTATTGCCAATATGCTTGCAAGTCAGCTGGATATTAAAAACAATGGGATTATTTGAACAATTCCTTAGGTCACATTTTGATGACAAATTCTACATGGGAAGGGATGAAACAAGTACTCAATCTTAGTTACGACCATCTTCCTCAAAATTTGAAAGTATGCATGCTGTATATGAGTATGTATCCAGAGGGAACCATAATTTGGAAGGATGATTTGGTGAATCAGTGGATAGCTGAAGGTTTTATTTGTTCAACCGAAGAGCAAGACAGGGAAGAAATTTCAAGGACTTGTTTTGATGAGCTTGTTGGTCGAAATTTGATCCAACCTGTGCATATAAATGACAATTGTGAGGTGTTGTCATGCATAGTTCACCCAATGGTACTCAACTTTATAATTTCCAAGAGTATAGAAGAGAATTTTGTGACTGCAATACATCATTCCGAAGCAAACATCACACTTGCTGATAAGGTTCGTCGACTGTCTCTTCAATTTGGTAATGCAGAAGATGCAATGGCGCCAACAAATATGAGACTGTCACAAGTTCGAACTCTTGCATTCTTGGGGGTCTTTAAGTGTATGCCTTCCATTGTGGAGTTTCGGCTTATTCAAGTTCTAATCCTCCACTTTTGGGGCGATGAGGGTGTCATCAGCTTGGACCTCACCAGAATTTCGGAACTTTTCCGTCTGAGATATTTGATGGTCACATCTAATGCCACCTTAGAACTAGGAACCCATATGTCCGGTGTACAACATTTGGAAACTTTTAAAATAGATGCAAGAGTAAGTGCTGTTCCATCAGACATTGTTCATTTGCCTGGCCTGCTGCATCTTAGTCTTCCTGCCGAGACAAACCTGCCAAATGGGATCAGCCACATGACATCGCTTCGCACACTTGGATATTTTGATCTCTGTAGTAATTCAACAGAGAATGTGCAGAACCTTAGCAGCCTGACCAATCTCCAAGATCTTCAGCTCACCTGTACCACCACACAGGAGAGCAAGATGCAGTTCCTTCTAAGGTTGATTATCGGGAAACTAAGCAAACTCAAGTCTCTAACTCTAGCCCCTAAATCTGCTCGTAGTGCAAATTCTCCGGATGATGCTGGTCTGACAAGCATGATCATTTCAAGTGATGACTTCACTTCTCCCCCAAAACTTCTTCGGAGGCTTGAGCTTTCGCCACGCATTTGCATATTCTCCTACCTCCCCAGGTGCCTCACGCAACTTGATAACCTCTGCATTTTAAAGATTGGGGTCCGCAAACTAGTCAGCAATGGTCTTGAAATTCTCAGAGAGTTGCCTAATCTCAGTGTTCTCTCTCTATACATCCACACCAAGCCTGCAGAAAGGATTGTCATTGGTAAGACATCAGGATTCTCGGTTCTTAAATGCTTCAAATTCAAGTGCTGCCAACCTTTGGTAGAATTCGAGCCAGATGCCATGCCTAGCCTCAGGAAGCTCAAGCTCTGTTTCAATGCCAGCAGAACTAATGAAGTAAGTATACCAGTTGGGATCGAGCACTTATCAGGCGTCGAAGAGGTTTGTGCAAAAGTTGGTGGTGCTGGACCGGATGCAGAGGTGGCACTGAAAGAAGCCATAAGACCAGGAGGACATGCGACAGGTCCCAGAGTCATTGTGCAATGTGTAAAACTGTTTAGCTTTTGGGAAGATGGTAGCAATGTAACGGACGAAGAATCTGAGGACCAAATTAAACAAGACGAGACTCTGGAGGAAGGCTCTGCCGTAGACGAGGACCCTGTGTTCGACGCCATCACTGTGTCTGTGGCCCCGAAGAAGGCCATCGATATCGAGCGGCAGCAACACCAGCAGCAGGCGCCGGCGGATATAGCCCCCGGGTGCCCGTCAGGGAGAACGCCTGTATTTCATCGGTCAGTGATCAATCGGGAAGCGTGACGTCGTCGTCGGCCAGGGGCGGCGCGTCGCTGTCGCAGATCCACGAGGCGTTCCGGCTCGCCGCAGAGCTCATGAACGAGCTCCCGGCAACACAGAACGTCGACCCGGCCTACCACGCGGAGCGCTGCCACGGCATTGTCCGCGCCTACGTCGCGGCCATCGGCATGTTGCGGGCGCAAGGAGGGGACGTGGCCGCGCAGCCACCTCCCTTCTTCCCCAACGACGAGCTCCACCCTTTCGTCGGTGCGCCGTCCTTCCAAGCTCCATCGGACGCGTTGGGCGCACGGGCACCCGAGATGGTGCGCACTGGAGGGGACGTTGAAGTCAGGCCGGTTGAAGGATCATCACGGGGATTGCCGCCGCCAATCAAGCCGCGGCAGGGTAGGAGGTACGTACGTTGCATTGCTTCACGAACGTTAGGATCTGACTCCTATTCGTTGGTTTTGGCGCTCAGTTATTCAAACCCTTTATATTACCACGCCACAGGGTGGAAAGGCCAGCTTTTTTTTTTATTTAATTAAGGCCGCGAATTTTCCATGCTCTCATCCTAATTAAAGAACAATTAAGTTGCAGTACTCCCGCCCTTCTTATTTTATTAGACATTCTATAGAGCAAATTTTAGCTACGCATTCAGTTCGAACTTCTTGTCTGAAACGTCGTCAAAACATGACATCAGGTAGCACGGTTTTTACCAAATAGATACTCCTTTGATCTTTGATTGTTAATTGAAAAAGGATTAATTAGATCGATAACAAATAAACCTGATGTAGTTGATTTGTCATGACAGATTATATTCATAGGTATTCAACTCTACTCCCACCATCCCATAAAGACCTCATTTAAGGATCTGATCAAATATATCTTTGACAAATGATTTATACAAATTTTATCAACTTCAACAATATAGGAGCTAGTACACAATATATTTTATGGAAATATTTCTCTTGGTAAATCTAAACACGTTTTCCCGCCGCGGGCACGCAGATATTTGCTGCTCGTGGATAGTTTTCCAATTGTATTATGTACTCTACAAGAATATGTTTACCAACGAATGGATTATGTGTATATATGTAGCCAATGCATTATGCCGTGGTGATCGATTCGGATAAAAATGGTGATACTCGTGGCATATGTCAGCAGCTTCGGAGTTGGCGACGACGCCGCGTCCTACTACGACTCCAGCTTGCCGGACGGGTCGCATTCCTCGTCCCCGGTGACCAACATCGCGGCGGCGCACGACAAGGCGGGCGTCGGCGGCGAGATGTGGGCCAACAAGAACATCCTGATGGAGCGCGACCGCCGCCGCAAGCTCAACGAGAAGCTCTACGAGCTGCGCAGCGTCGTGCCCAATATCACCAAGGTCGGCTGTTGCTGAGAGCCGGAGATGCTGATCGATGGATCGAGCTTGTCCTCACGGCGATTCTTCCTCGTTGCAGATGGACAAGGCGTCGATCATCAAGGACACGATCCAGTACATCGAGCAGCTGCAGGCGGAGGAGCGCCAGATGCTGCAGGAGGTGCGCGCGCAAGAGTCCGATGCCGGCGCCGGCATGGGCATGCCGGAGCACAAGTACGAGTACGACCTCCTCCAGGCGGAGCGCAGGAAGAAGATGAAGCGCGCGCAGTCCGTCCCCTCAATCACCAACGACGGCGCCGCCGCGCCGACGCCGGTGGAGGTGCTGGAGCTGCGCGTGTCGGAGGTGGGAGACCGCGCGCTTGTGGTCAGCGTCACCTGCAGCAAGCGCCGCGACGCCATGGCCCGCGTCTGCCGAGCCATCGAGGAGCTGCAGCTCAGGGTCATCACCGCAAACATCACCTCCGTCGCCGGGTGCCACATGCACACCTTCTTCGTCGAGGTGTGATTACCTGCAACTTTGAGTAGGAGCATATGTTGGTGGTTGACTACCAACATGTTGATGCAGCTCGGAATATTTCCTGCAAAATACGTCATCGTTTCTTTAATTACCTTTGTATATAAAAATAGGTCTATGATTACCGCGTGATTACCTGGGACCTTGAGTAGTAGGAACATATTAAGTTGGTGGTTGCCTTCAGTTAAGCACGTTCGACATATATAAAAGAGAAGCTCTACTCGCAATTAAAAAGAAACATGGTGCATTAGGAATAGCAACCCCTGTAAGGATTAAATTATGCCAATTTGGGATACATTGACTCACCAATTTTTCTCTCTCTTTATTTTCAGGTGGATCATATGGACTGTATCCAGATGAAGGAGATGATTGAGGTTGCTCTCTCCCAACTTAACACCACAGGGAGCCCGGTTGCTCTCTCTCCGCTTGACACCACTGGGAGCCCGGTTGCTCTCTCTCAACTTGACACCACAGGGAGCCCGGTTGCTCTCTCTCCACTTGACACCACATGGAGCCCGGTTGCTCTCTCTCCACTTGACAACACCACAGGGAGCCCGGTTGCTCTCTCTCACTTGACACCATAGAGAGCCCGGTTGATCTCTCTCTCCACTTGGCAGCACAGGGAGACCCCCAAGTTCGATGAGCTATTAAAAAAGTCTATAGTAATTTATCACCCGAATACTTCGTGTATGTTGTATGTTGCCTCTCTCTTTTTTCAGCTCCCCTTATGACTTATGTACATGGGAGGTAGTTGTTTTGCCATGAGGGACTATTACGAAGAGGGCTTAATTAGATTTGCAGTTGTGCTTGTTTGAAGTTTTGACTTATATGACAAGTTTTCACTAGCATGATTAGGGCTGGACTACCGAGCCAGCTCGGCTCGGCTCGGCTCGGCTCGGTCCAGCTCGTTAGGATAACGAGCTGGCTCGGCTCGGCTTGTTAAGATAACGAGCTGAAATGCTGGCTCGGCTCGGCTCGTTACGAGCTCGAGCTGGCTCGCGAGCCAGCTCGTTAAGCACTTCCGCTGTGACTTGAACAAGAAGACAACGACCACGGCACTTGGTACATCTTCACGCTCTTGAGCATCATGGCGCATAGGGCGGGGAGGCGGAGGCCAACGTCGCGAAGGTGATCGCGGTGGGGTAGGGAGGGGGGGGCCGGTAATGTGGAGGAAAGGCGGAGGGGGAGCCGGCGCCACCGTATGAGGTGAGGAGGTGGAGGGGTGAAACCACCGCGTGAGATAGAGGAGGGTGGCATCGCCTGGCTTGAGCTGTTGGCTGCCGCGCATCGCGCCGCCTATCCGCGGTTTGGATCTCGACTCGGTCCCTTCCGCCGTCGCCATCGTCATGGAAGAGCGGTGAGGACAACGAGCTCATGCTCGCCATGAGCTTTGGCGTTGATGGCTGCAACGTGAGTGACGGAGGGGAAGGGAGAGGGGAGTGCTGCAACGGGGAAAGAAGGCACCGGCAACCTTATGAAGCTCCACCGGACAAGCCTTTTCTTTTCTTGATGAGCTCGTTTGGCTCGCGAGCGGCTCGCGAGCCAGCTCGAGCTAGCTCGTTAAACGTAACGAGCTAGAAACCTGGCTCGGCTCGTTAGAAAAAGTGAACGAGCCGAGCCGAGCCGAGCTGAGCCAGTCACGAGCCGAGCCGAGCTAACGAGCCACGAGCTTTTCGTCCAGCCCTAAGCATGATATACATATCTGGACTGTGGCATGAGTATGCTAATGAATAACATGGAGACACGTGTTACTGAAAAAGAATATGTCTTCAACCTATTATCCGTATTCACTATGATATGTGTATGGTAATGAATAACAAGGAGACTCGTGTTACTTAAAAGAATATGTCTTCTACTTATTTTTTTAGAGAAGCCTTCAATTTGTTACTTATATTTGGGTTAATTGCAAAAACCACCTGTCACTTGGAGTTTAAGATTCCGACTCATAAATATTTTTGTTGCAAATCCCCAGTCACCCACTATATTCAATTGCAAAAACTACCCCAGGGTGCTCATAGTCAGGGGCGAACCACCCCATACGGCGGAGTGGGGCGGCTGCCCCAGCTACTGGCCAGCGGTAACACCCCCTCTATTGGCCTGGTCCCTTTGATATGAGATGAGCGCCATTGCTGGTTTGGTCAGAACTCAAAAGACGAAGAAGAAAGGCAAACTAAAAGGCTGAAGGGTATCCACGTATGGTCTATTTGGGCCAGGTAAATGTTTAGAGAGCCAAAAAACAAGTTATGGCTTATGGGTAGGATCATTCCCTTCCCCCAGAATACAATGCGCGCACGACGCACACGAAGCAAGTGTGATTGTGATTTGCGACTGCATTGCATCGATTGCAATTCGATTTCACCACGCGCGACCGCCTTCATTGAGGCAGGACGCCCAAAGACATAAGATGAGGAGGCCGAAGCAGCAAGTGCTGTGGGCAGGTGTGGTCAATTTTGTCTTCTTTCTCCGCCCCACCTAAATTTCTAGTGTGGTCCGCCACTGCTCATAGTTAATTGATTTCATATGAATATAAATCCAGAAACAACTAAGTTAACTAATTTAACATTGTTTAAAGTGTTTAGATCGGACTCATATACAAAGGGAATTAAAGAGTATTTTGAACTTATTCGTCTTATTTTCATTAAAAATACACCAAAATATAAAATTTATGGGCACCATATAAACTCTAATCGGCGCATTTTTTTTTTGTAAAATCTCAAGTATGGAGATTATACTTCCAAAATTTTGTAAGTTCGATAAGACCACCATGAGATGCTCTAGACAAACTAAGACGTATTTAGCCAATTAAATATATGAATGTGCAAATAGGGCTGGTTTTTGCAACAAAATATAGTGGGTGGGTAGAAATTTGCAGCAAAAACACTTATGGGTGGGAATCTCAAACTTCAAGTAACTTATGCAATGGTTTTTGTAATTATCCCTTTATACTTTAGGCCATATACAGAGTTATTAATAATGGAATTTGGGTTTGGGAGTCAAGTATGTAACTTGTTCATAACATGTTTCGCAAAAATGAAAAGCTTCTTTAAGAAAATGCTACGTACCATATATAAATTCATTATTTTTGTTTAGAACATCACTTGTTGTGGGGGATTAATTGCTTGATCTTATCTTACCACAACCCTTTGATAGAAAGCCGACACGGTCACATGGACGATGACACAGGTTGCATCCCACCATGCTTTCACACGCCAGCTGGCCATGTGTTTATCTTTAGTATTGTTTTTTCCCTTTAGCCGAAGGTAAATATGGATTTCTATTGTGCTGTCTCTATTATTTTTCAATGGAAAATATCTAATGCAAACAAATCCACACAAAGGGAAGTCCATAAAACATTTCAGAGGGCTCAAAGGATACTGTACTTTGTTTCAAGCTCAGAAAATACTGTAATTTCTTTCATGGTAGGTTACCAAAACAGCATGAGACACAAAGTTTATCCCATGAATCTAATTTTTGTTTCACTTTTATGGTGCCACAGTGATTGCCAAAAATATAAACAGGATCGTGAAAATTATGATGCTCAGCTCTCAAAATTTAAGACTCGTGAAAATGATGATGCTCAGCTCTCAAAATTTAAGACTCAAAACAAAGACGTCCCTTTCCAATCTTTCCCTCGTTCCCGGGCCTGGCCATCGACATCTCTATCTAGCCCTCCACCACCACGCTTCAACTTTGAGACCATTTTTCTTGTGCAAGCATCCCTCGTTGAAAACTTTTAAAAAAAAGGCATTATGTACGTAGAGACAAAGGTCTCGCCGATGGATATTTCAATAACCTACAGCTCATCTTATGCACCTAGAGACCAAAGTGTGGTATGTCATAGTAAAGTGTGATACTAGTATGGTCTTTATTTAAAATTAATCTAATGTACACTCGTTTCTGGACAGTATATGAGGCAAATGCAAAGCACCGTGTATTTTATTGAGCTTTGGGTTGGGTTAAACACACAAATTATTTTATCAGTACTAAAAATATTACTTAAAAAATTTCATGATTTTTTTAAAAAATTGAAGTGGTATTTCAAAATTATTTGACTAGATTCTAAAAATATGGAATCTTGTATTTATTTATTTATTTAAAAAACAACATTTTCAGTATGCATTAGTCCAATATTTTGAGTATACTCTTTCGACACTTTTACAAAATAAAGTATGAATAAAATTAAGGGTCATATTTCCTATTTTTATTTTAAAAAGGCAAAAATATTGAAATTGATCAACTGATGAATTGCTTCTAGCGTTAGAAGAAAAGAAGACTAAACAGAAAACAAAACTCGAACACTGCTTACTTCATTAGCTACGGCCCGCCGCTACGCTGCCCATTTCTGCGTGAAAATACGAGAAAACCAAACATCATCGTCATGGAGAAGGCACAGAAGGAAAACTTTTGACCGTGGTTGGGCATCAAAACAAAGATGTCCCTTTCCGATGTTTGCGTCGTTCCGAGTTGTGGCCATGGACATCTCTATCTACCTCTCCACGATGCTTCAAAGTTGAGACTATATTATTTTCTTGTAAGTCCCTTGTTGAAAAGTCTAAAAGAAGGCATTATATGTACAGATCCAAAGGGCCTCACCGATGGTATTTTAAATACGTGCCCACACCTTATCTTAGGCACCTGGAGCTCATAGAAATGGCATGTCATACAAATATAATGCGTTATGCAGCAATACTACTACTAGTGTCTTCATTAAAAGCATACAATGTACACTTGTTTCTCGAATAATAAGAGCAGGTTAATGATACAGCCGGCAGCGGGTGAAATGTTTAGGCCACATCACATGACGCCAACGTCAGTAAGTACTCGTATAATGAACGGACTATTCAACCGGTGTTTTATTGAATATTTATGAATGGAAGGCACCCATTCATTTATTCATCATTGGCTGCAAGCTTGTACCGTCTCGGGAGCGATGCTTCAGCCCGACGACGGCCGGCGACAAAACATTCGCCCGCTTCCTTCTCTCTCTCCTTTTCTCTCCCTTCCAGCTAGGATGCTTCCGACGTGGCATAGCTCTCAGCCGGCTGACAAGGCATCAGTATACTTGCTCTAAGAGGCAAATGCAAAGCACGGTGTATTTTATTGGGCTTTTGGGATAAGCACATACTACTAGATAGAGTAGATATAGAGTTCTAAAAAGGGCAAATGATTGTCCTACCACGCGGATCTGAGCAGATAAATGTTGAAAGGCTAGCACATAGGTCCTTGTCATCGGAGGATTCGTGGTAGTTTCCTCCTTGCTTCGCGTGTCTTATAGCTTCCTACACGGAGCAACCAAACTTTCACGCAGCAAGGGTTTGCGCACGTTGTACCAAGAAGGCAACAGTTTCCTGACCTCCTCCACTCCAATCATTTGTGTTCTTAAGCTTACTTGCACAATCGTGGTGATCATCACGCCGAACCAAATCGGTCATGCTTTTGCAAAATCATTCTTAGACCGAACAAGTTCTCAGCTCACTATAAGCTATTCAGGGTGCACCTGAAATCTTGGGCATGCCCAATGCGTTGGGGATTTATAACTGGGATGATCTCCAGGAGTAAAGTTCATCTGAAACAAAGAGTACCAAGCCAGTACCACTATGTGTTCATAAATTTTGCGCCATCCGTTGCAGATTAGTAGCGATTGCACTTGGATGTTTTTTATTGTAAGCATTAGGTGTTGTATATGAGCCTGTAGAGGCAGCTAACATAGTTAGCACTTAATCCTCCCCGGTTTTTAATTAATATTTTCTATTTTAAGTTTTTTTTTAGACTGGGTGACGTCACCCTACGCGCACGCCCGCAGACGCGCGCTGTTCGGCCGTCGCGACTTCGCATCGGGCCAAGGCCCCGGAACACACGCACACACACCACCCCCACACACACACGCACTCAGGCACGCGCGTCCGCCGGGGCTCGAACGCGCGCGGGCTGCCACCAGCTGGTGGAGCTAGCCACCCGGGACGCCCCCGGGTGCATTTTCTATTTTAAGTTAAAAAAGTCGAGTCTAAAAACCATTGCATCAAAGTAGTCTATTGTGTGGCGGTTTTTCTTTGCTGCTAGAAAGATGCAAGACTTTCGGGTCTGTCTGAAAACGAATCGATGGTCTGACACAATTTTAGTTCGATCTGGCTTTCTTAAAAAGATCTATATCTATGCAGAGATACTCTTCTCGGCATTATCGACACGATGGTTCTCAGCTTGAACTGACAAAAAGTTTTTAAAAAACCACCCGGTCCCTACCTCCGCGCCCGGAGAATTTTCTCAGCTCAATCTCTACCCACTACCCGCCACAGCTCATGTTCACACTGCACGCGGAAGATGATCGTCTGGCCAAGCAAGCAAGGCCAACGGATCCTCCAACCCAATGATTCCGCCATGATCCTATCTTAATCCCGCGATTAGGCGGATGCTAATATTTTTATCCATCGACGACGTGGACGCGCAACGCAAGCAAACCCCACACCCCTCGCCACTCGCACATCACTCCACTGACGTCGGCCTTGTGACGTCACGTCCGTGTCGTCCCTCCTCGCCGGCCAGGCCCGCCCGCCCGCCAGCTCCCCTCTTTCCACGGTGCTTCCCCCCTTCGCCAAGGCAGAGAGACCACCACCACCCGACGAAGGAACCGGAACCGCCTTATTAAGAGCTCGCGGGGCCCACCGCGGAGGAAAAACCGCGCCACCCGTTCCCTCGTGCGCTCGGTCTACAGGGGAACCGTACCGGCGGGCTGGTAACGGAGCGCGAGTCCACTGGACCGGCGCCCACGCAGAGATGCGAACGACGGGAGGAGGACGAACCCCCTGCCTGCTGCGCTCGTGCCCGCCCGTCCTCCGTTTCACACGGCGCGCGCGCGCGCGCGGCCCACGACGGTCTCGTACGCCATGCGGCGATGGAACCGGCGTTGGCCCCACCCGTCAGCGTGACGCGCCGCGCAGCTCGGTGTTGCGCCACGTCTAGCCTCGCCGCCGCGCGCGCCGGTTGGCTGCTGGCTCCTCGGTCGGGCCCCACGAGTCCCGTCGCTCCGCCAGTACAAGTAAACGCGAAGGCGATTGGCGTGTCGCTCGCCTCGCTCCCCTCGCACGCGCTACAAAAGGAGGCACACCAAATCCCCCGCTCCAGGTGCCGCTACCTCGCAAGTTCTTTCCGTCCTCTCTGCAACCACCACTTCACTGCCTCCCCTCTGCCTGCCTACTGGCGCCAGCTGCGCGAGCCGAAGAAGAAGTACTAGGAGAGTGTGTGCGAGTGAGCTTGCAAGCCATGGCGGCGACGCCGTACGAGCAGGTGATGGAGGACATGCTGCGGGGGCGGGACTTCGCCGCGAGGCTGCAGGGTCTGCTCCGGGACTCGCCCAAGGCCGGCCTCCTCGTCGACCAGATCCTCGACACCTTCGCGCGCGCCATCGACGCCGCCAAGGCCATGGCCGCCGAGGACGGATCCGAGGTGCAGAGCGAGGTCACCTGCGCCGGCGGAGCCGGAGGCGGCGGCAAGAGGAAGGCCGCCGCCACCGGAGCTGGAGGCCGTGCCTCCCGGAGAAGGTGAGGATAATTTCCTTATTTAAATCCAACTGCCAGTATTTAAATAATTTGATAGTAGTACTTTTGTTTGTTACATTTTGTAATGCGTGTTCATTAATTTTTGTTGCAGAACCCAGCAATCGTCAGTTAACACGGTGACCACCAAGGAGTTGGAGGATGGCCATGCCTGGCGCAAGTACGGCCAGAAGGACATCCAAAACTCCAAGCACCCAAAGTACGCTTCTGCCCTCGCTTGGATCGATCACTGCTAATCCAGCAATCATATACTACGCATAAACTTCTCCAACATGCTGTACTATAGTACTAATGGTGAAATCCCACTTGTTGCTGCAGGGCCTACTTCCGGTGCACGCACAAGTACGACCAGAACTGCACGGCGCAGCGGCAGGTCCAGCGCTGCGACGACGCGCCGGACGCCTACAGGATCACCTACATCGGCGTGCACACCTGCCGGGACCCGGCCACCTTCCCGCCGGTCGTCGTGCACCACGCCGACGTCCTGCACGCCGGCTCCCGCATCATCAGCTTCGCGCCGCCCAACGCCAGCGGCACCACCACCAGCGCCACCACCACCAACAACCAGCTGCAGGCTGATCACCAGGACGGCGCGTTGCTGCGGAGTCCGGGCTCCGGCCTCCCGCCACTCAAGCTGGAGGGCGGCGGCGCCGACCAGGAGGAGGTGCTCAGCAGCCTGACACCGGCCGGGAGCGCGCGGAACCCCGTGGCGACGCCGCCCGGGCCGGACCAGGGGGACGTCACGTCCGGCCTCCACTTCCTCGGCGGCGGAGGCGTCGACGACATGGATTTCCCCATGGACGATGACACCTTCGATCTTGAGGAAATCTTCCGTTACTGATCACTGACTGACAATCGATGAGGTGATCACGGAGCGGTGGACCCGCGGAACAGAGTGATGGTGGAGAATCGGTTGATCCGTCGGCGCGCGTATTATACTATTATATGAATAATGGCTACGCGGATCATTGATCCTCTTTGGTAGTAGCTGCAATGCCTAGTTTAGCCGCTTGTACATACTACTTGATGCTTCCTTTCTCCAAGAACCAGCAGGGTTGCCTGCTCCACGTCGTGTAGACTATGATGTAGAATTAATTAGCTATGGATGAGCAGAGGTTTTGGTGTCTCACCTGAGAACAGAGGACTTTTTTTTTTTTTTTTTTTTTTTGCAATTCAGCTTAAGCTCTCAACACTACTCTTGCAATTTCTGTGGGTCTGGACACCTGCTCACGATCACGCCCATCTCATCCAATACAATACAAAGAGCATTCCTGCTTGCTATCACAGGTGCTCTGTTTTTTCAGGAGAATCAGGTGCTCTTGACGAACACATTGATCGGCACAATGTCTTCACGCACGAGCATAGTAATCCATTTTGTGACAGAGATACCACATCACCTAAAGCTTATAGTACCGATAAAAAACTGGGCATACATTAGAGGTGCCCATTTTGGCCCTCTATGTAATCAGTACGAAGATCAAAATATATAGCTGTTCAGTGGTGTGTTGGGCTGTTGGATCCAGATTTCATTTTGGAAAGATGAGGTAAAAGCGAATTGACAGCTTATGTCATATCTTCACGTTGCCAATGATCAACACTACTCCTTTCGTTCGAAAATATATACAATTTTTTACTATAAAAATCATGTTTGGCCGTTCATCTTATTCAATTTTTTTAAAAAAATATACAAAAACAGATAAGCCATTTAAAATATATCTAATGATAAAATAAATCATAACAAAATAAATAATATTTTTGAATAAGACAAGTGGTCAAACGTGACATGTGAAAGTCAAAATTGTACATATTTTGGAATGGAGGTCGGAAGGAGTAGGCACTTGCCCCGCAATGTTGGCGTTATTGGGAAGCTACAACACTATGATGTGTAGCGACAATGTAACACTACTCATCACCTGCACAGAGCGAGTAGCACCGCTTAATCCATGGCATAGTTCAGTGTCGTGTGGCAGAGTATCATAACGTGACTGGAGGCAGGACATCCGTCCGCCACAGTGACGTGTAGGGGCGAACTTAGAAAAAGTTTCCGATTTTCTGAGACAAAAATGTAGCCCAGCCCATAAGCTCGAAACAATGGGCCTAGATAAGGCCCAGCAAGTGAAATAAACAGCGCAACCACGTGATCCATTAGGCTAATCCACTCTACTTAGGGCTCCTCCCCCATCCGAAGTCCTGATGCTGCCCTCCCCTCCGCTCGCCGCCCTCTCCAAAACCGCGGCCGCCGCCACCCGCCGCGCCGCCACGGCCGCCGCGAGTGTCTCGGCCCGCCAACTACTCCACCTGGTCCCCTCTCTACCCCACAAACCCGCCGTCACAAGCTGTGACATCCCGCGCCGCGGCGCGCACCACATGCCGCAGGAGGACTGGGCCCCGCGCGCCCCCATGCCGCTGCAGGGCAGGAGCTTTGCGGTGGCGGTAGGGGCCGGAGACTTGGGTGGCGAGGCTCCGGAGCTAGTGGTTGTTTCGTTCTACAGGTTCGCTGACTTCCCAGACCACGCCGCCTTCCGCCAGCCGCTCAAGGAGCTCTGCGAGGTGCTGGTGAGTGCGCAAAATTTCCCCTTGCCTTGGGATGTTGATGCTGCGATGCATTGAGTGCATGAATTGCGGCATTGGCAATTGTTCAATATTGAAGTGTCGGGTATAATGTTAATTTCTGAGGCTAATCAGTTATCTGAGGACGTGTATAACACAAATAACGGCCAATCAATCGTTTTAAATACAGGGTAGCAAATTCGATAATAACCTTACACATGAAGATCTTGTATGGGGGAACTGTGAGAGATGATCTACAAATTCGATAATAACCGTCCTTGGCAGACCAACTCAACCCAGGACATAATTGCGATTTAGTGTAGCTTAGATGATAAATAGTTTGATCATATGACTGCCAATAGTATGCTTATTTGCACAAATATGTCATGGAATAAAATTCATGGCAACATGAAAAAAAGCTATCTCCATTCTCTATTTCATTTCAACTATGCATCTTGACATGTTTGTTATCTGAAAATGCTCATCTTTTAGTTATTTATCAGCTAACTAAAAGATGAGCATTTTCAAAGAAATTTTTTAGTTGCGGCTGTCCCTCAGAGTTATCAGCAATTTCAAAAACCTATCAACCATTGGGTTAGCCCAAGCTTTATCTGCTGTTTAATTAGTCTGTTTGCTGAATCAAGCTACTACAAGTTTGTAGATCTGGATAGTTCCATGCAGAAAAAGTTAATGTTTGAAACTCTAGTTAAATATTTTAGAAGAAAATAGAATTCTCCATATGTAGTGCCAAATTTTGCATTTGAAGAAGCCAGTCTTAAATCAATGCACACAGTAAGATTTTGACGTCTTGTTTTAGTAATGAATTGGTCATTTAACTCATATTAATTGCAGATGGATGTCGAATACGTCAAATTATCATTGTGAAGTTATGTGATATTATCATGTCTCTTTTTTGAAATTTGGTGAAAAATATGCTTGCGAGTTGCATCTTTAGACAGTTTATTTACTACATTTCAAGCTTATTAGTTCATAACGACATACTTGCATTTGGTATCCAGGTTCTCAGTTTCATGTTTCACAAAAAAAAATTTATCTGCTCTAGAAGAGCATCCGACCGTTTTTTCTCAAGTCATTGTGTTACAAAGAATCCAATTCATTTGAAACTACTAAAGCATTTCTATTGTGGTATTTGAGATTACACAACGAGGATCATCCTAACTTTTTCCATCAAATGTAGGGTGATGCTAAATCAAATGAGATAAGAATTTTAAGGGCATCTCTTGCATCTTACGAAGAATAGTTTGAGACTGAATGATCATTTGCTATAGTCTGTAAGACTGCTAGGAACATCTTTGACTACATAGTAGGTGTCTGGATCTTTGCAAGAGGCCTGTCTTACCTGCCCTTCTTCAGTGTTGAATCATTTCATTTCTTATTAAGCTTTTAAGCAGGAGCTTGATACAGGATGCCAGGCTAAATAACTTTTTTCCCTTTAGAAACGGCAATATATATGAGGAGTCCTCACCTCAAGTCAATTAAACGAAGGCTTGAGAAAGAGTTTGGTGCTACAGTGTTAGTCTTACAATTAGAGCAAATGATATAGGTCAGTCCCAAAGATTCATGAGGAGATGTTGGAGATCCCCTTACGATTCATATATCATTTGATTTTGTGTTAATGCTGCGCTTGACGGAAATTGTTATGATGATCACCGTTGTGTCATCTCAAATACTCCAATATAAAGTTTGTTCTTAATACAAGTGCATTGGATTCTATGTCTGACACAATGGAGTTACCTGTTGACTCGAGAAAAATAGTTGGGATCCTCTCGTAGAGCAGGTCTAATTTTATCGTCTGAAGCATGAGATGGAGATCCCAGATGTCAATTACAAGCATGTCTCTTTCCCTACTTGTTGAAAATGGAATGATATTATATAATACTTGTCTTATGTCTTAGAAAGGAAACTTATTTCTTTCACCAATTGCAATTAACTGGTGTACTGCTGGAACCAAATATCTAAAACATGGTAACGTAAGAATATATCGGAAAATCTTTCTAGACATGTAATAAATCGTTAATTGGTCTGGGTTTATGATCGGCCCAGCTCTAAAAATTAGAGCTTGTGCACCCATGGATAAATAATTTGATTCTTTTTATGTGCCAAATATATGCACTCGTGGCGAAGTTCTATCCTGCATATTTTCTAGTGAAGATGGAGCTCAATTGGAGTGTCAATTGTCATGTTATCAACTTACGCGAGCAAACCATCTAGACCAGATTTCTCAGTTTGATTAGTTAAAAAGCATCAAGCTTATGTTCAGCCTTTGGGTGACAGATTATTTTGATTGTTCATAACACTTGCAAGGTCAACTAAAGCCACTGGGCGAGCCTTTTCACCAATAGAACTTTTCAAGACACATCTTGTAAAAAAAAATGAGTCACTGTTTTATCCTACCTGAAGACCTATACTGGGATATTCAGTTTTGAATGAGATTATTTTTTTCCTACAACCGTCTCAGTACTCGCTCATTACACATCATGTTCTCTATGTTGACATGTTCTATCATCCATACCATGTTGGAATAGATTACAGGCTTTTAGTGTTGTTTTATGTCAGCAAATGCATAATGCTATCTTCATTATCAAATACTATTATTAGAGTCTACATAGTGGTAGCCTAGGCATGGTATTTCAACGTCCTTCCACATTTTGCCTCTCCCTCTTGTATCATGAGTCTAGAGGCGTGCAATGTGAGTTTGTGATCTTGCCCTGTGATTATGGTGTAATGGTGAGGACGTTGGTGTCTGCAATCAAGGTAAGGGTAGAGAACGTGTTTTCTTGATCAACATAACAAGAAAGCTCCCTGCCCTTGTGGCCTCGCCACTTGTTAGCTGCCTGGTCTGATGGGTAAAACAAAATGTCTCGAGACATAAGACTTCACACTTGCAAGTGCATGCAGGTTTGTTTGGTTATCAAAGAATCCTATTAAAAAAATTCTTCATTGAGGGTTGGATAGGCCCCTGCTAGTTCCTCTATTTGCCTGAACAGTGGAGTGCTTCTCTCAAGAGTATGATGCGCTCCAATGTTGTGGGAATACCACCACCTCTCACATGAGAGTGCACAATAATACTGCAGCGAGAATCACAAAGAAGTAAGCTTCAGGGTCGGTGACTAGATGTGTTTGCATCTTCATAGCCCGCTGCATCCCTTCCGACAGTAGCCAAGGGAAAGCTAGATCCCAGCTTTTATGGTGTATGTTTCTTGGTTAAGGTTGGAGATTTGGTGTGCTGATTAGCTTCTCTAGCAGGTTCACGAATTCACCTTTTCTTATTCATATTTGGGTGAATGCATCAAACTTAGTTCCTCTAATGTGTCTTCGTGACTGCCCCAACTGCTCCTTAATTTTATCTTGATTCTTGACCCAACAGCTTCATGCTTTTGGGGGCATTTGAGCAGGGTGTTTGGGTTGTTTTCATTCATTAGCATGGCCAGCCAGCTTCTAAAGCCACATGGGTTATGGAGCTAGCTGCTGTCGCTAGGGCACTCATATCAGGTTGTTGCAATGGCTAAACCATGCTCCTAAGCCTACAAAGATCAAGTAGGTCTAAGTCTTTTGGATTGGCTTTTTTTTTTTTTTATTCTCTTGTGAGGGGAATACATCAAGGGAGGTCACTGCTGTGCTCTTTTCAGTTAGTTGATTTGTATTCTTTCTGCCTTTTTAGACATTCTTGATTTGCTTTCTCGCACTCTGTCCGGGCCATCTTTTCTGGCCACTCCAAGGCATCCATTCCCATTATCTCGTCTCCCAAAACATATAGATAAGAAGCAACTTTGAAATATCTTGTGCTTGATGAAACAGAATGATTACCAACTTGTGGTATTCTTATTATGATGAAACGGCACACCAGGCCATCTCTACACCTCATATATCTTGGTTTATGCAAACTCAGGCTCTCACATGGTTTGCTGGCTGATTCTACTCAGCGTGTTTCAGGTGGCATTATCCTTGCTCCAGAGGGAATCAATGGTAGTATATGTGGAACCCCAGTTGCTGTGGAGAAGGTCTTAAACTTTATCCAGGAAGATAACCGCTTAAAGGGTTTGAGAATGATCCAGCAACCTGTTACTCCAGAGGATGAGGCCATACATCATGGGCATAGCAGTCACTCTCCTGTTGGTGCTGGGGAAGATGCACCATTCCGCTGGGATCATGTCCGTGTCAAATTGAAAAAGGAGGTGAGTTTGCCTAAATAATTCTTATTAGCTGACCAGTAGATTTTTCCGATATTTGATGATGTAACAGCCAGCTTAATCTGCTTTCTGGGCTGTTTGTCAGATTGTGACTTTTGGAGACCCAGATGTGAGGCCAACTAAAATGGTTGGTGAATACGTGAAGCCAAAAGAGTGGAATAAATTGATAAGCGATCCGGACACTGTAAGTGTTTCATCCATCACATTTATACCATTTCACCATGACCCATATCTCGTTTGTGCATCCATGTTTGTATTGGGCAACTCCTTTTTCACTGTGAATTGTTTACTGTTCACGTGGCAGGTTGTCATTGATGTGCGTAACATGTACGAGATACGGATAGGAAAATTTAAGAGAGCTGTTGATCCATGCACAAACTCATTCAGAGAGTTTTCTACTTGGGTTGATGATCAATTTCAATTGGCTGATTCTGAAACCCAGGAGTCAGGGGTCAGTAATTACAATGGAGATGAAAGTGCAGCAGAAGACTGTAATACCAGCAATTCCAAACAGCTACCACGAGTTGCTATGTACTGCACTGGTGGTATAAGATGCGAGAAGGCATCAAGCTTTCTTCTCAGCAAGGGCTTCAAAGAGGTAAACCGAAGAGCTTTCGCTGTCTACTGTTATGCTGAGTTTCATTATCACAATACAATGATAATTAATAGCATTGACGGATCAAATTCTTGTACTTTGCGTACATGTACTCTGCTCCATGGCCTCCCCTCAAATGAGTTCAAGTGACTCCTGACTTAATGGTAAATAAAGAATATTTAATTAGCATTACCAGCTTCATGAACCTTATTCCTGAAATTCTTGGTCCTGCTGCTCTGGGTGATGTGTTGAATATTTCATATTTGCATGTGTACCGGTCATGGTAAAGCAGCATTAGTGGTGTGATTTGAGGTGTTATTTCTTTTTTTCTTTTTCTTTTTGGTAAGGTTATGCGTGTGTGGAGAGGGTGTGGGGTAACGCCAGTCATTATTCCCCTAAACTAAACTTATATAACTGAAAGCCACGATTTAATGAAACATCTCCTATTGTGTGTAATTATTTGCCTTTACTCTTTTCACAAGAAGGTTTTCTGTGAATTAGCTTTTGTGCACACATTTCTTGAATTTCTTGAGTTGTCCTTGTGATGCCAGCATACCTTCTGTTTGTTCTATTTGTATAGGTTTGACAACCTCAACCTTTTGCATGTCAGGTTTATCATTTAGAGGGTGGTATATTAAAGTACCTGGAGGAAATCCCAAAGTCTGAAAGTTTGTGGGAGGGTGAATGTTTTGTTTTTGACAAGCGAGTCTCGGTGGATCATGGATTGGCCCAAGGAACCCACAAACTTTGTTACGGCTGCAAGCAACCAGTTAGCGATGAAGACATGGAATCTCCTCAATGGGAGTATGGTGTCACTTGTCCATATTGCTTTGCAACAAAATCTGAGGAGGAGAAGGAGAGGGCTAGGGCTCGGCAACGGCAGTTTCAGACATGGGGAGTTGTCGGTGGGCCTGACAAGGGAAGGAGTCCTAAAGGGCTTGATGCTAACCATGCAGCAGACGAAAAACAGTTGCCCAACTCAATCTAACATAAATTACAGAGACTGAAATTTTCGTGTTACTTCTGGATGATTGATGCCTTCTCCGCTATAGGGATCATGTTCTGGTCTTTTTATTTTTCTTTTTTTGTCAATGATCTCATCGGCAGCTACATCACAGTGCTATCTTTAGTTTGAAGGCAGTCGTGAATGTAACATCAGTAGTTGTTCAAAACGTTGTTAGATGTAACACGTTGTTAGATGTAACTGCCGTAACTTAATATGACCAGTGAGATTATTGTTCAAAATGTTGTGCGGGGTCAGAAGAGCATCCCTAACATTCTAAGATTTCACAAACGAACTTAAGGGGGGCACACTGAATACTTTGTTCCTTTGACCTTGTCTTATGGTTGCGATACGTCGTAACCACTGATCTTATCTTCCCTTCCATTCAATCTGCACTTGGCAAGCAGTTACAGCTGCTCTTTTGTACCACCATCATAAAAATGGACGGTCAAGATTGCGTTTGTTGATTACTATCTCGATTTGGTCATGCAACATTTCACACTGACGTGTCCACCGGAGATGCCGAGCTTATTCTAGAGAGATTCGGACATACTCAGGAAGCTGAAAGCTCACGCTTCATCAACCAGGAAAAGAGAGGAGAAACGGGTAATACAAAAGTACTATGAAACGCCTTAGCTCATCTTCCTTCCTGCCGGCCGAGACGCCTCTGGAAGCGGTGAGAAGAAAGTTCGGCACCACTAGCACAAACCAAGGCTTATAATAAGTCACTGACCCAACAACTGGAACTCAAGTGTTGTACTCATCTGTTGGAGCAGACCTGAACTCAGCTGCCCACCCGGCAACCCGTCCTGATCGCATTGTCTTCGCACTTCAGAGATGCCGCCGGCTACTGCGTTCACCGGCCGTCTGTTTAGGTCCCTACCGCCGCGTCGCCGGCTACACAGCACCGACATCGCCGCCGTCGCCGGCTGGAGCGTCGCAGGCCTCGCGATCGCCATTTGGCTCGTCCAGGTGAGCACCTTTCTGTTCCCTGTTAAAAAGTGCGCAAAGCCAACGCTTAGTCCATAGAGCTGTAAATACATCGCTGTTCTTTTTGACATCGTCTTCGTGGTGATGACGTTTTGGCTATATCTTTGGTTGCGCGCACAGCCCTTCAACTGGATCAAGAAGACGTTCTTCGAGAAGCAAGAACCTGAGGAGCAAAACTAGAATCTCGCTGCACGGAATGAACTGCAACTTCTTGCATACAAAAGCAGTTCAGATAGAGATAGTTACCTGTGTGCAGCGATATAACCGTGCAACGTACGCAAGAGATTGTAACAGAGAGACAGGAAGGTCGAGTAGCCAAGGCGGCATGATGTATGTACTCTAGATATCTCCCCACGTTGTACTACTCGTTTCACCTTGTAAAGTAGAGGAGTGTGACAGGACTAAGTAATGAAAGATAAATAAAGGCATTCTGTTATGCGTCATCCGCTCTGGCTAATTTCACCTGTATCCTGAACCTCAACGAGGCACGGCGTTTGAAAAAAAAACTAGTATGGCTGCCCGCAAATGTGCGCGGCTAAGCTTATTAAACTATTTAAATTATTTTTATATTACTATAGGAGTTTAAACAAAATTTATTATCATTATTTATAGTAATATATTTCTAACATAGCTAAAAATGATTGGAGAAAGTTCTCACCAAGTCTGTCAATTTAAGTGTGTGATGAGTCATCATTACTTAAATGATATATTTAATTTTTATAAGTAGCATGTAAATATCATCATTGTGGCAACTGGCCAACAAAGATACATGGTGAACGGGTCATGTTACAAACAAGTCTTATGAAAAAAACATGTCATACTAAAAATAAGAGAATGTGCAGCTAGCTAGACATATGGCAGTGTCTTTTTATAACAATGTATTTAGAAATAGGAACTAAGTGTGTTTTAGTTATTTGGATTGTTCCAAATTTAGGTATTTTGGACTCATAATGGTATTGTAGGTAATATTAGAAATAAAAACTAAGAATATCTTTAGCTATTTTTCAATCTGAATTTAGTTATTTTTCAGACTTATAATAGCATGGTGGTTTTTTTTTATTATTCAGAATTTAGCTATTCTTTTACTCATAATTGCTGCCCGCGCATTTGCGCGGCTATCTTACTAAACTATTTAAAATATTTTTATATTATTGTAGAAGTTTAACATAGTTTATTCTTATTATTATTTTATACTCTACATTTATAAAATAGTAGAAAATAGATTGGAGAATTTCACACCAACCGTCAATTCGAGTGTGAGATGAGTCCATTATTTTTTCTTGAATTGTGTCTTATCTAACAATGTACTACTTGATTTTGTTTTAGAAGTGGTCAGTTTAAACGTGTCATGCTAAACAATTAACATATGTTATAGTAGGAAAAAAGAATGTGTCGTGTTAAAAAAATCATTTGAAGAAAATATGTCATGCTAAAAATAAGAAAATGTGCCTTTCTAGCTAGACATATCATGGTGTATTTAGAAATCGGAATTAAGTGTATATTGTATATTTTTATTATTCTATTTTGGGCTTATAATGGTATGGTGGGTAAGTTCAAAATAAGAATTAGAGATATTTTTAGCTATTTTTTATAATCTGAATTTAGTTTTTTTACTTATAATGGCATGGAGGGTAATTTAGAAATAGGTGTGAAGGGTATTTTTGATTATTTTTTATTACTTCAAATTTAGCTATTTTTTGACTCATAATGGCATGGTGAGTAATTTAGAAATAGGTGCGAGGGGCATTTTTAGCTATTTTTTATTATTCGAATTTAGCTATTTTATAAATATTTTTAGGGGGTTTTGTGACTAATTTTTTCATAATAGCAGTGGTGGGTAATTTTTTTCTTCTTATTTTCGGATTAACGTGAGAATTTCTAGCATTTTAGAGCGAACGTGGTGACTCCTTTTCGTCGTCAAATATATATATATAATATATTGCAAAACCTTATCTAAAGAAAAAAATTTGGCACGATTTCTCTGGAGTTCGACTCAATTCACAAGACTAATTGGGGGGACAGAGTCTCGGTCGTAGCACGGTACACAGTTTGCTTCAAAAGTCGCACAAACTTCTGTGTTTTTCGCGAGCAATCGTTCGAATAAACGAAACTACTGCAAAATGGGATGTCAAAGTCGCGACCATGACTAAGACTAACACGACCGATGATGGTACCGTGAGGAAGATGACTACATCTACATGAGCAGATTGCGGCTCTTGCATTGGTGCTCTTGACGCTTTCCAACCTTCAATTTATTGTATATTTTTGCTGGTGATCCCATGACGGCTGACCTACTGGCTACTAACATCCATCGGTATACATATTTGTATCGGAACTTTTCGTTGTTGCGTGATACATATCAAATACAGATATTCTGCATTGTTGCGATCGGATCTTTCCCCTCTGTGAGAGGCGAGTTACTGCTTTTCAGAATACTAGCTGCCAGTCATGTTTTAGCAGCCACATGCTCCCTCCCTTCTGGAATATTTGACGCAATTGAGTTTTTCCATTAGTTTGACTATTCTTCTTTTTCTATAAATATTATTATGCAAATAGATAAATATATAAGTCAAGCATAAAATGCTTTTGGTGATAAACCTAATAGTACTCATTTCAATTTAGATAACTAATTAATTATTCAATTGCATATGTTGGCCAAACTTCAGAAAAAAAAAAGTCAATGGTATCAATTATTTAAGAGCAGAGGGAGTAGCGAGGAAAAAAGGGGTCAAATAATAGTGATGTGAACTGTTTGCATCCAAAGTGCATATAACCATGCAAAAATGTACCCAAAAGGTCGCTGAAATACTAGCCACGGTTGCACACATGAACATACCGATCAGGTAAACACCTAACAACGAGTGGATTCCGTAGTCGTTGAAAGAAATATTTCTGATTCCTCATTGAGAAAATATATCTGGACATGCCAATTTACTTCAACAACCTGAAGAATGGAAGGCAGAAATGGACACCACTCAATTTTCATTCCCTTAATATTATGCTGATGAAGGGCGTGTCTCTATTGTTCTGGTTTTCTATGAGTGCATCAAGATTTTCTGGATTTTATTAGGCTGCGTAGGACACAGGTCGATTTCCAGTTCAATTATAACTCAATACACCAACCATCTAGCTAGCTCTTTTGTGAAAGATAACATCAAAATAATGATTCATCTCTTCTGTTGCGTGACGATCTCACCTACTTAATTATGAACAGCCAACCGCACAAGTCATGTTTATGAGCTAAAACAAATAATGGAAAATCCTGTTTGCGCAGAGCGCCTATAGATACTTTGCTTGGCTGGAGACAGATTTCTCAAGTGCATATAATCTAGGCATCTACGCAAATTTATCAATTGAGGCAGAGAGAAAGTTGCAAAAAATAATTATTAGAAATAAAAGGGGAACAAGGGGGCAGACAACTTGAAATGGGCAGAAATATCATCTTCTCAGAGACAGATTAGAAAACAATCAGAAAACAATGGCATCAACTACTTTATAAGTTACTTGCAAGAGATCAGAAGCTTAGTTAGCACGCTGATTTCTTGACCATTACGCTCCCAACATCTTCGTGCTGGGGGTAATGCTAGCAATCCTTTCTTCTCCACTGAAAACTATTGAAGAAAGTTGCAAATACCGTTGACTTGTATATGATAAGAACAATTCTTCCTGAGAATCAGGCATGGCAGATAACTAGGGGGTACTTAAGTCCACCTGGGAAGGAGATTAAGAAGAGGAAAGAACCGCTCCACGGATGTGTATGTATCATCTGAAGTGGCTGAAGCGGCTGTTGTGGCGGTGTCTGCACTCGTCAAGGCCACAACATTGTATCGCTGGGTAGCAGGCCACAAAGAGGCACCTCCCAATCCCTCTGAAGACAGAGCCAAACACATAGCAGGGGAAGCAAGAGCGAGCTGCCAACGAGGTGTCCTCCTCACGAGCTTCCTCACCCCTTCCTCTGTGATGGTTGCTCTTCCTGTGAACCATTTCAGTTCTGTTCTCTGTTGCTTTGATTTCCCCAAAACCTAAAATAAGGAGAGAAAAAAACAACAGATGATTCCCTTGGATTAGAAGGTTCTTCAGATATGAATATGGAGAGCAAATTACGAGTTGTATTTGGGGCAAATGGATATGCATACAAAATTACATATGAACAAAGGGACAAGAAAAATAAGGATAAGCTAGAACCTTTCATGCGTACCTTTGGTGTGATGGAGCACTCCTTGGTGCCTTCAAATTGGCAGGAAGCCTGATAAAGAAGATGCCTCTTTTTCCATCCGCTGCACAAGAGGGGATGAATATATGTTGGAATTGGTGGACAGAACAAGCACCTGAGGTGCGGGAAGAAGCTTTTCCAAGGCCCCAACCAAAGAGACAAAGAGATGCTTTAATAATAAGATGCTTGTACTCCTGTTTCTCTTTATGGCTCTTTCGTACCCGGTTGCTTCTTCTCGCACTATATATATCTGTTTAATGGGGGCGTAATGCGTTATCTGGTGAAATATTTATGTTGGGTCGCATTCTCCGGAGATTTGGTTAAGGGGAAGTCAAGAAAATTAGGAGTGGTAGGTACCACCTGCTGAAGCATCGCAAACTTGCAAAGGATGACCTGGCACTGGAATTCAATTTCGTTTTCGTCTGAGGATTGGAGTGTCCAATATTGATTGGTGTAACTCAACTTGAAAGAAAGCTCTCACATACATGGTGATGTCACCCACCGTACAGTTGGAGAATATTATGAACAAACAAACCACGGTACTGTGGGCAGATGACTAGATTATCTCCATCTATGCTCCGTTTCAATTTGTTCGGGGTTACTGGAGCATATATAGTTCTCTCAATTAATTTGCATCTGGATCATATAAGTTCTAGTTTTTTTTTAAATCCCACAACACATGTGCATACATTGGGAATCGTCCAATAATGAAATTGTGACACGGTTGGCCTAAAGCAATGAACTTTCTCATTGTTTCTACAAGATTAAAGGACTAAATCGGCTTCCATGGTTCCTACAGAGGCTTAATCTTTTGGTTCTTAAACAGAAATTCAGTTGAAGGATTCTAGCGAAATTCTCCAGGTGTAACCAAATAGCAATTCTGAAGTGTTCACGCTCTGCAATCTGATTTGTTGGCAGTTGAAGCCCCCCTCTATATCTCAACTCGAACTCCACGTGCCAAATTGATTGAGCTCGGCGTTGTGGTCCAAATACCTTCATTCCCCCAAAGTATGGATGTGCCAAGCCCGGATTGAGCTCAATTAATTTGTGCCAAACCATTGATTCGAGTGCTTAACGGAGACCCCCCGGAGGACAACATCATGTGGTGGAGGGTGAGGCTTCTTTGACGTTTCTAAGGGAAAGCGACCAGGGAGTTCTACGGTTGCAACACAGAAACACGTCCCTAGGATGATATGAACTGTTCCGGAGCAAACACAGGACTACAGCAAGGGTGCTAGCAGACACCATCATCCACGGCAGAGTTGATGGAGCTTACGGTGAAGTCTTATGAGGAAGCCACAAAGCACAAGAATTTCTACACAGGAAACGGCCCCATGATGCCAATCCAAGAGAAATGTAAAAGCAACGTCTCAAGGGGTGACGAGCTTCCACGGTAGCTTATATCTGAAGATTCTGAACCACGGCTTGCAATCCAGCAAGTCGGGCGTGGTAAATGAACCAGGGATACAGTGCGATGATAATGGAACATAACTTGGTACGCTTCGAGCTCTACGGTTCCCTAGCGAGCAGGCATGGCGGCAGTGCACCTGGGCAGAGCGACGCGGTGTGGCATTTAATCAAATACGCCAAGGGCGTCACGAGAAAATTTTAAAACAGGGGAGCAGAGGGACGGAAAGGAGGATGGTGTGCTCACCCAGTTGCCTAAGAGCTGAAGAGCGACGGCAGAGGTGTGTTCGATGAAGAGGGTAGCCGATCTGCGACGAGATCCTGGGCTCGGCGTACTCGGCTTGCAGGCGGTGACCACGAGCTCGGCTTTTTCCTAGGCGTCGTTGCGTTCCCGGAATGCAAAACTGCGAGAAGGCGAGATACTTGGATGGTAGACGTGGCACACAACCAGGAGAAGAAAACTTAGTCGCACTCAGCGTAACAGTCACCGGAGGCGCCGAAGGAGACGGTAACTTCTTTCGGTTCGAAATGCTATCTGTCGAGAAAGCCACAGCCAAATGCCGTAAATGATCATAGAAGATGGGCTCGGAGACACTCAATCCGCGTCTGGATGCAACTGTTGGAGCGGCGGCGGCCGTCAAAGACAAAAGAGGGGAAGGGTTTTTCTTGGGAAAAAATGGAGGAGGTGGCACCAGGGACATGGGAATGAAGGGGAAGTGAGCAACATCTTGGCCTTTATATAGGGGGAGCACGTGAATCTCTCGGCATCCCTGCTTGTAGCGATGCAATGCTGTCATGACGCCAAGCCGGTCACATCAATGAGATGCATTGCATACACCAGCTTTAGTGATGTTGTCAAAAGTGTTGAACCTAGAGAAAACACAAGTGGGGTGCACAACTACACAACTATTGAGCAAATTTATAATTTTGCTGCGTGATGGTGCATAATTATGTGTTGAGAGGGTGCAATATGGTCAAATCTATCAACATTGACTTTTTTATTAGCGCATGTGTACCCAGTAGCTATAACGTAGCTTCACCCATGGTTGTCCACGAGCAGGAAAGCGGCGGTGCATTAATAGCTTGCTTAGGCTGTATTTTCTTGGCGCATGGATTATTGTAGCCTACCAGTCTTCGTTTTAGATCTTCTCCTTTACGACAATATCATGAATGTGGATTAAATCAAGCTATATTCAATGAAGCATAAGTTGCTAGGAACGCTAGACGTATTTTGTTATCGCTACAATAACTTTTTTGTTTTATTATTACTTTTCAATTTAATTACATTTAAGTATACAAATAAATACACTATTTAATTTTGAATATATATGTGTTTGTAGTCTAGCTCAATTTATGCTTTCTTCTTCCTCTTTATTTGCTATCTATGTTCATTCTAAATCTTCCAACGTATGTCACCAGTGTGCGTCATTGAGTGCATGCTTGAGACCTTGTGACCCTGTCATTTAGGAGAGTAAGAAAGTACACTTGTGAAGTTTGCCTTGCTAACAGTTTGGGTTCGTCCATAGTTTAAATAGACCAAAAAATTATATGCATGATCTCAACCGGGTTCTGTTTGGCCTGGAGAAAAATTAGAAAATTACATGATGACTAATCATTACTGGGTTTTGGTCTGGGTTTCAATTAACTAAGACACAGAGGAGAAACAAAAGAAACACAATCCAAAGGTTTAAGATGAAATTGAGTTATGATCTACACTTGTAGTTAAGCTAGGAATTTGATAAATACTCAAAACAAGTTCTCATTATAAGAAAACTTATGTAAGCCTATAATTAGAAGAGGTAAACATGAGCCTACAAAATTGGTTCAAAGGATGTTTATTCCTTAATTTTTGGAGTGTAAAAGTTTCAAGAGAACTAACGTGTTGCTAGACATCAAATTGCTAGAGTTTCGAGTAATCTAAGATAGTAGAAAACGTATATGACCATTTTAGAGATTAGTCAATAACTGATGATTTCATACTAATGTTTGAATAAGATACTGAACTTAGAAGGAGAGAGGTCAACATCGATTTGATCTTAGGTTCTAGCTCACGCACGATAAGGTCTCAAATATTAATGTATGATTGAGTTTCGATCTCAAGAAATTTCGATGCATGGTTAAATTTGAAAACTAAGATTTGGAGAGTAACATGCCAAGATTTGCATCCGAGAGGATTTTGACTAAAAGTTTTTTTTTTACTTCTTAGGAAATTTCTACGAAGAAAGCCGATATAAGAATGAGTTGTTACACTTCAGCTGCATAGTTGGGGGTGACTAGGCGCGTGGAATCAAGGAATCATATAAGAACGATATGATGTGGAATTCAAACATAGGCGCCTAGGAGTCATGCATGTAAGTTGGCATTTTCACTTGGGTGGCTATCATGCCCATATATGAATTGCTGGACTGCTGTAGCAACATCCAAACCACGCAGCAATGAAAATATCTAGTTTCACTAACCTTCTAATAAGAATTTTAATTTCCACCTAAATATCAGCCAAATATTGTTAACGTAACATTTCAGCTCCCATATGCTATCATAGACCACCACGTAACATTTCAGCTCCATTCGTTTTGTTATCGTTGACGTTAGATAGTCCACAAGAAAAACAGAGGAGTACCGTTTGTTTAAATCTCTGAATTGGAAATTCTCATAAATCCCAGCTTGTGTTTGTTTTCCGGTGGGTGAGTAGAATCATTTGACCCCTTTGGCGAAGCCTTGCGCAGCCAGTTTTTCTAACGACTACCTGTCTACTGGTAGCCGTCGGCTTCATCAGTTGCCGGCTGCCGCGGTCGTCGTGCGTGCTCCTCCTGTGCCTGTGCCGTGGACGCTGCCGCCGCCTCGCGCTGTCTGTGGCGCACATCAAATCCCCCCGGAAAATCAATCAGCTAACCACCAAAAATGTAATAAACCACGCACGACGCGAGGTCCCCGAGCTTCACCCACTTCCACACCTCCCACTCCTCCCCCACTTGCCCCGCCGGCCATGGCGGCCACCACCACCACCACCTCCTCCTCCGCGGCCGCGGCGGGGGCGGTCGCCGCAGTCTCCTGCTTCTCCCGCCCCTCGCCCCAGCGCCGCGCGCCTCGACGCCGCCACCGCATCCGCGCCGCCGCCTCCACCGCCGCGCCGCCCTCCCCCGGCGTCTCCATCCAGCTCTCGCCCCGCGCGTCCCCGCCCTCCGCGTCCTCCAACGGCGCCGCGCCCCCCGTGGCCGCCGCCTTCGCCCGCGACCGCGCCGAGGACCTGCAGGCCGAGGCCCGGGCCATGGCCCGCGCCGCCAACGCCACCGTCTACACCCCCGAGCTCCTCGCCGCGCGCTACGGCTCCCGCCCCTTCCAGGCACGCGCCCCCCGAGCCGTTTCTTACCTTCTCGCCTTGCAATTGCTGCGGCCGACGACTTCGGTGCTCGGATTTTGACTCGCGGTTGTGGGTTGCCGCTGCTGCTGTGTGATTGACTAACCAGGTGGCGCTGAGGGCGGCGGAGGTGCTGTCCAAGCTGGGCGCGTTCGCGGCGAAGGTGCTGCTGGACGAGCGCAGCGGGGAGACGTCGTCGGCGAGGCGGCGCGCCAGGGCGGTGGAGCTGCGGACCATCCTCACCAGGCTTGGCCCGACCTTCGTCAAGATTGGGCAGGGGCTGTCCACGCGCCCCGACCTCTGCCCGCCCGAGTACCTCGAGGAGCTCTCAGAGCTGCAGGTGACTTGCACATTCTTAAGCTTGCTTGCTTGTGCAATCAGCAGTTAAAGCTAATGTCATTCTCGATAATTGAACCTTGACATAAAGACATTTTGCCTGCCGGTAGAGCATTTTTACTTTTTTAGTGAAACTAGTTCCAATCGTGATTCATTTACTGCCCATGCTAGTGTTGCTCCAACAATGTGATGCTTACAGTTTCTAGAGGAGATGAATAGTTAGTCAATTCAAATTCAAAATAGGTAATTCATTGCTCTACTGGCACTATTGAAAACATTGTGTGATGCAAAATAGGTGATTGCTTTGGAGGGGAGTTAATTCAATCAGCTAGAGTTTGCCAATTAAAGACATGTCTTCGGGAAGTTACCTCTCTTTGCAAATTCGAGGCTTCTTCCAATTGTTGAAACATCGCTTTCCTGCAGGATTCGCTTCCCACGTTTCCGGATGAGGACGCATTTGCCTGTATCGAGAGAGAGCTCGGGTTCCCACTTGATTCAGTCTACTCAGCAATATCGCCTTCTCCAATCGCAGCTGCTAGTTTAGGACAAGTTTATAAAGCACGGCTGAAATACTCTGGGAAGCTGGTAGCCGTCAAGGTGCAAAGACCCGGTATTGAGGAGGCCATAGGGCAGGATTTTTATCTACTCAGAGGACTTGGCTCTCTAATAAATAAGTATGTTGACATTGTAACTAGTGATGTTGTTGCCCTCATGGATGAATTTGCTCGAAGGGTTTTCCAAGAGCTTAATTATGTCCAGGTACGTTTTTCTTGTCCTTGTGTTGTGTTAACTTCCTCGCATACATTTTGTTACTAGTTTCTCAGGCTGCAAGATATACGTTACACTTTTTTTCCTAGTGATTAGTTTATAATGGAATTAAGCGAAGAAACTCCAGTTTTCTGTTGCCTAATCAGAAGATTAAACAAGTATTTTTCATAAGTATAACCAATGGTTCTTCTTAGTACTGAATGCTAGTAACAATATGCAATGCAGGAAGGTCAAAATGCACGAAGGTTTAAAAAGTTATACGCTGATAAACAAGATGTATTGGTGCCTGATATATTTTGGGATTACACAAGTGCTAAAGTTTTGACAATGGAGTGGATTGAGGGTGTAAAATTAAACCAGCAAGCTGCTATTGAAAGTCAAGGATTGAAGGTTCTGGATTTAGTCAACATTGGTATCCAATGTAGCTTGAGGCAGCTTCTTGAGTATGGTTACTTTCATGCTGACCCTCATCCTGGTAATATACTGGCAACACCTGAGGGGAAGCTTGCTTTTCTCGATTTTGGCATGATGAGTGAAACACCAGAGGATGCGAGGGTAGCCATTATAGGGCATGTTGTCCACTTGGTCAATAGGGACTATGAAGCGATGGCTCGTGATTATTATGCACTGGATTTTTTGGAACCTGATGTTGATGTTGCCCCAATTGTGCCCGCTCTAAAGAATTTCTTTGATGATGCGCTGAACGCAACAGTAAGTGAGCTGAACTTCAAGACAATTGTTGACGGTTTAGGTGCTGTTCTCTATCAGTACCCATTCAACGGTAAGTTTTACATGATTCAGGTATTAGTTCTGTGTTCTTTCTTAATTCTGCTCATAAAGTGATATATGTTGCTTTTGTGTTCTAATCCAGTACCGGCATACTATGCATTGATACTTCGATCACTCACTGTACTGGAAGGTCTAGCTCTATATGCTGACCCTAATTTTAAGGTGCTTGCTGCCTCGTACCCTTACTTTGCTAAAAGGCTGCTGACTGATCCCAATCCATACCTTAGAGATGCTTTGATTGAGCTTTTATTCAAGGATGGCAAATTCAGGCAAGAGCATGCTCTCATAAATATATGTTACACAATCTTTTGACACATCTTAACAGAAGTTATATCCTGTCAGAATATTAATGTTTGAGTTTTGCGTCTGTGCAGATGGAATAGGCTTGAAAATCTTCTTGTTCAGGGACGCCAAGATAGAGAGTTTGCAGCCAAAGATGCTCTACAACCTGTTCTAAAGCTTCTGCTTGGTCCTGATGGGGAGGAATTGCGTGTCCTTGTTGTGAAAGAAGCAGTTCGTGTTACAGAAGCCATCACTATTGGAGCACTGATTGATTCATACAACACAGCTCCAGGATTTTTGAAGACGATAGTTTCCAATGGCAATCCAGGAGGACCCTTTAAGCTAAGTGACGTTGAGCGGGAACAAATGATTGAGCTCCGAGACACGGTCTTCAGAATATGGGGTCTTTTGCGATCCTCGGATAACTTTGATCCAAGCATTTTGCAACCAATCGTACAGGTAGATTGTACCTTAATTTTTCATATTATGCACCTCAGCTGCTACTGAGAACAACGACTAATACTGAAGAGTAATTTTGACCCTTAGGTGCTACAAGAACCAGAGGCGCGTGTTCTGGGTTCTCGTGTTGCAGGAGGTGTCACGCAGCGTCTTGCAGCTCGTCTGTTGCAACAACTTCTCAGAACTCCCCCTGTCCCCGGATCATCTCAGTAGATAGGCCACTAAAGCATGTAAATTCACACGATACATTTAATAGCAAATGAAAGGAAGTAAAACTCACAAAATCGAATATATAGCACTTGTTAAAAAAAAATTAGTGCTGTAGTGCATAGTATTGCTTCATTCATGGCAGGTAAAGATCATAAGTTTGCATGATTCATTCCACAAGAAAGGAATTGGAGGTATGACTAATCAATGAACTGCACATAGCTATTCTGTTCATTCATGGTGGATGGTCCAGGAGATGCTTGTACACGCATCTTGGGTCTAATTTGTTATACTTACAGTTGCTGTATCAGGTGCCCTGGGACAGTAGTTGCTTATATGTATGCGCCTTAGAGGACTAATTTGCCTGCTCTACACAAGGTATCAGGTGCACTGGCGTCCGTGAACTTGCGGCACAAGTGTCTGGTGCGTTTAAGTTGTTTCATTCAGCAACATGATCCCCAGAACCCCGTTCATCTGCTATTATTATGTGCATTAGGTAACTATCTAATTACCTGCTCCATTTGAGCAAGTGTTGGCCAAGATTTGGTAACGAATATCTATCTCTGTCCAATCGTTAAGTACATGCTTCAGTTTGAGCATTGTCGAGCAAAGATATACTAGCTTGTACTTTTCGGGTACCTACCAGAAAACCGGTTGTAGAACATAGTATCTGGAATCAAATGTGCCGAGTTATGACGAAATGTTTGTCAAGCACCTGTCAGTGTCCAAGCGAGGGCACGTTGTTTCTGAATTCAGCGGCAGCCAAGTAGCGTTTCGCTTCCTTCCCGTGGTGTTCGGTGTTCCAATGGGTACTTTCCAAGTTCACATCTCAGTGCTAAACCGAAGTGAAAAAAAAAAAAAGCAGCAGCATCTGACGCAAAGGCGCCGTGGTTTTCCTCGGATTGGAATCGGATGGATATTTGGAAATTCAACGTGATTATATTAGAGAAAAGCATACACAGAAATCACCACAGTAGTGAGTAGTCACCCACTGGCGAGGCAAATAATAATTAAATCACCACGCACCGCACGCGTGTAGGCGCCTGCACGAATCGCGATGCACATCTCACCAGCCGAACAACCCTTCCAAGAGCACGAGAGCGCAGCCGCCACTCGTCGCCCCTCTTCTCTTCACAACCCACCACCACCGCGGCGTCACACAACACACGCGCACGAACGAGGAAGGGAGAGGCCATGGCTGCTCTCCGCACTCTGGCGTCGAAGAAGACCCTGTCCCTGGCGCTCGGCGGCGGCGCCCGGCCGCTGGCCGCGGCCGCCGCGGCGAGGGGGGTGGCGACGACGGTCTCGCTCCCCGACCTGCCCTACGACTTCGGCGCGCTGGAGCCGGCCATCTCCGGCGAGATCATGCAGCTGCACCACCAGAAGCACCACGCCACCTACGTCGCCAACTACAACAAGGCGCTCGAGCAGCTCGACGCCGCCGTCTCCAAGGGCGACGCATCCGCCGTCGTACAGCTCCAGGGCGCCATCAAGTTCAACGGCGGCGGTGAGCGCTCCCCTCCCCCATCTCTTGGGCCCGCCCGTGCTTCTCTAGTATATGCTGGGTTTCGTATCTTATTTTTGGGTGGACTATGATGCGGTCGGCCGGGGGGAATTTTAGGGGTTTGGATAGGATCGGGAATTTGTGATCCCGCAGATGTTGCCGATCTGAAGTGATCTGTGTGCTGGCCTACCGAATGCGGTTTCTGATACGATTGGGGATTTTAACATTTCTATGGTTATCAGTTGGTAGGGTTTATTCATGGACCGCTGTTGCGGATTTCCTTGATTGAGTGGTCATGAGCACCGATTTGGGTCATTTGGTCATTTGGTACAGTAGTATCATCCATGTGGCGTCTGAACATTATCCAAAAAAATGTGGCGTCTGTACGATTTATGTGGTACTGTTACAGCTGTTTGTCTGGATTGTGACTTGGCTTAGCTGGTGTTTAATTGATTGTGGAATTGACGCTTCTGAAGACATCTGTGGCTTTTCAGACCTACTTATTAGTTTAGTGGGATGATTGTAGCACTTCTAAACAAGTGTGACCTGGCTTGCGATGTAAGAGGCAATTTTTGTTAATGGGTGATACATACTGATAGAGAAATAGGTTGTATGTTGAGTGAGGGTGCGTTTTGATCCTCCAGCAAAGCTGGCCTTGCCTTGCCGAGCGAGGATAGCGAGGAGGCAAGGTGTTTGGATTGCTGGCAAGTCTGCATCGGGACCTGCGCTGGCAAGCTTTTTGCTTGCTGCTGCGGGAGAGCAAATTCCGCTCTCCGGGCTCGGCAAGGATTTGCTAGCTTGGTCTGGCAAGGCAAAGCAAGCTAGTGTGAGAACCAAACGGACCTTGAATTGCATTCTGTTCGTCTCTATCTGGAGGAGATATACATGCCTGGTGGAACATTATTTCAGCAAACATTATCTCTGAATCTTTCTTTCTTGCATGCTGAACAGACTTACAGGGTTGGTTTGGTTTTCTAATTTTCAGAATAGAATGCTTCTCTTTGTTGACCAGTGACTTGATTTATGTCATAAGCATGTTGTGATGTGACCTTTAAGTTATAACTTAGCTGCAGAGTGTCATGATGCGTTATGACTGAGTTCCCACTCATGATATAACTCTAATCTGTTCTGAATTAGTATATCTGGTTCATGGCAAATAATTTATAATTTTTGTTTTCAAAACAAGGGAGGTGGATGCTGGCTTTCCTGTGGTAATTTTATGCCTAGATATGTGCAGCATCTGCAGTATTGTTAATGATTTGATTTAGTAATTATTGCTATGCTCTTTTATCATGTTCGAATCGTGATCCTGTTTGTCTACCAATAACTGGGATGCTTCGCGAAGAGAGGTGAAGCTCATGAGAAAGTCCTATGTGAAGCTCTTGATATTGTTTGTGAAATGAACTTGTAGGATAAATTCTTTGTTTTCAGATTTCAATTTATTGTTCCTCTGGACTTGCACTTTCAGTAAGACCTTTGTCATGTTGCAGGCCATGTCAACCATTCAATCTTCTGGAAGAACCTGAAGCCAATCAGTGTAAGTATCAGATCAATAGTACAGTCTTTTGCTGCATTGTGTTTTCTTTCAGTAAGAAACTGAGGGAATTGGGTGTTTTCCAGGAGGGTGGTGGGGAGCCACCGCATGGGAAACTTGGCTGGGCTATCGATGAGCACTTTGGTTCATTTGAGGCCCTTATAAAGAAGATGAATGCAGAAGGTGCTGCTTTACAAGGATCTGGATGGGTGGTATGCACATCTTTTTCGGCTTTGCTTTTACCAAAAAGAGCTGGTGTCCTGATAGTATGTGAAAATGTGTTTGGTTGGTGACATATCACTTATTCTTATGCAGTGGCTGGCTCTGGATAAAGAGGCTAAAAAACTTTCAGTTGAAACCACTCTGAATCAGGTGATTCCATATTGGTTTGTTGCTTGTTACAGCTTGTATGATGCTGCATACGTCCCTCACGTTCTCAGTTTTAGATGGTTTACTCCTGTTCCCATCAGTGTTCCAACAAAAAGCGTTAGGTTGGTGATGTGGTCACGCCTCTAGAACAGTGGTTAAGACTTCACTGTGTTTTCTTATTATTCTACGTTGGAAGACCGATTAAGCTGTCTGTGACTGCCACTACAGTACACTTTTCAGATGAAGGAAACTTACAAATACAAATTATAAGAGCAAAACACATCTAATCAGAGCAATACTTGGACCTTTAGCTCTCATACCTTATTTTGTCATTGGGAACTCAACTACTTGGTTAAGGCATCTGTACTTAAGATCCACTGGAAAAAAAAAGAACTAGTTGAACAGTGAGTCAGTGACCTACAAAAGGTTCCTGTGAGTTAAAAGCTAGGATAATTAGCTAAGTCGTTACTTTTTTTTTTTCTTATATCCTACCAATATCTTATTTGTGTTCTTTTTGCCCCCCGGGTTCTTGAGCCTGCCCTTTTCTTTTTTGCCATAACTGAACTAACTAAATGAAATTGTAAACTGAGTAACGTTTTTCCATCATCCAATTTTTCTCGACGCATACATTCTGACATGAATTGGTGAATTTTCTTTTATGACTTTATTTGTTTCACATCATAGTTCACCATGACCTTTGAGGATCGTTTCATGTTTCATGTGCATAATTGACTTGGATTGCATCTTGCAGGACCCACTGGTGACTAAAGGGGCAAGCATGGTTCCTTTATTGGGTATTGATGTCTGGGAGCATGCGTATTACCTGCAGGTAATCTCATTTTGCTGGAACTGATGTTTACTATTTATTGTTCAGTAGTTACGTGTTTTTTAAATGTTTCCATCTTTGTTGTGTTATGATTTAATTTGCTACATATACTTGTTATGCGAGGATGGATTAATACTGTATTGAGCCTTATGAATATCGCACATGGATTACTTGGTACCTTATCATACTTGTTAGGTTTTCTGTCGTTTAGCTATAAACAGAGTGCTTGCATCTATACATTGTATTGGTTCCATGATCCCTAAGATGACAGCGTAGGAACTGTACTCGTTTGTTTCATTTGTAATTAGCATCAAAAGTACCTGGAAAAGATCAGTAGAGCTTGAGAGTACAGTGCTACGCACCGGCTCTCCGTTTTAACATTCAAGTGAAACTGGCTGTTGTCTTGATATTATCGACCGTCATATGATCCACTCTAGTGAATTATCAAGAGACCTTTCTGTCATGCTAATAAGCGATCACCATTGCTTTCTTTGTTGCAGTACAAGAATGTCAG
This sequence comes from Eragrostis nindensis, assembly GCA_012490785.1. Classification (NCBI taxonomy): domain Eukaryota; kingdom Viridiplantae; phylum Streptophyta; class Magnoliopsida; order Poales; family Poaceae; genus Eragrostis; species Eragrostis nindensis. Next base: position 81,433 of record JAAXCT010001462.1, read on the forward strand.
GCCGGATTACCTGAATAACATCTGGAAGGTGATTAACTGGAAATACGCTGGAGAGGTGTATGATAATGTGCTTGCATGATTGTCTGAATGGGCGGCACTCATTTGCGCTTTGCTTTTCTGCTCTTTGGATCTTGGGCAATAAAAAAGGACCTATATCGCTGATAGACCTTTTGTACATTATTACCGCGTTGAGGTGAACTGATAGCCATCAGTTTTATTCGTCCTAGTAGCGTGCTCTGTTCTGCTCGTGGTGGCCTGCAGTTGCGCTTGGTACTGTTGTCCATTGCGGCACTGCCCTTCTGTGCATGTTCGTTACCTTATAGAGAGGACATGTACCCGTCAATAAACCATGCGAATGATTCTGTCCCGACCTTCTGATGTTTACATGAGCTTCTGATGTTTACATTCACCAAGAACGAAACAGTCACGTGCTTTGCCTTGTACGTTGCAGGAAGAAATTGTTGCGAAGTTAGCAATTTTGTCTGTTATATTGTTAACGTGGAACAATAATGTAGATAAGACAAGTTGTGTCGCACGAATATGCATAAAGTAGATAAGATGCGGGCATGCTGTTAGTGAATTACTTTCCGGTTTTAAATTGTTAACGTTTGACTATTTTTAAGTTACGTTTGACATTCGTCTTATTCAAAATATTAGCTTAAATTTGTAAAATTCTAAGTTATATTTTAATTTTCTTTAGTGATGCAGCTAATCGTAACAAATTCTAAGTTAATTTTTAAAATATTTTAAATAAGACGAATGGTCAAACGTAACTCAAAAATAGTCAAACGTCAATAATTTAAAACCGAAGTCAAAAATAGTTAAACGTCAATAATTTAAAACCGGAGAGAGTATAATTTTGGATCTTTGGAACTCTCCTATATACTACCAATTGGCAAAGCAACATTGATTGAAAACGAAAAAACGATGAAGACAGTAGCTATAGAGTAATCGCGTACACATATCTTATTTATTTTAGAGAGTGTGACGGTACAATCTGGTTTGATATGAGCATAAAACAGACGGAGTGCGAAAGTAAAACAGACCGATCGGGGGGTGCAGGTCGAAGAGACATGCCCCCACATTGCGCACAGCAGCGGTGGCAACACTGATCAGTACTTGCCGCGGTGCATGAGCACGAACAGATCGAACTGGAAGACGTCCGTGGTGGGCGTGGTGTTGCCCAGGGTCTTGGTGAGAGAGTACCCGCGCGCCAGCCTGAACCTGCTGGTGCCGCCCACCACGGCGCGCTCCACGACGACGCCCTTGGACCCGCGCAAGGGCCCCTCCACCGACACCGTGCTGCCGGCGTACTCGCCGGAGGTGAACACGACGGAGGCGGACGACAGGTATTCCACCACGCTCGCATCCCGGCTCGTGCCGACGATGGTTCCCCGGAACCGGCCGAGGAGCCGGGACGAGCGGTCACGGCCCACGCGCACCTCGTCGTCGACCACGCCGATGCTCCCGAACGACGAGTTGGCGCCGACAGGAGACGCCGTCAACGGCGTCACCGTGGCGTTCGGGCCGGCTAGCGTCTCGTGAACGTAGAGGGGGATGTGAATCAGGCCGCCGTCGTCACCGCCGCCGCTAGCCGCCGTCAGAACGGCCGGCGACGAGGCCAGGAGGAGGAGGGCGACGAGCGAGAGCATTTGCGAGGTGGCGAGCATGGCGACGACTTAGGGTGGAAGATGAGACGCGTATGGCAGGCTTACAGGATGCAAGCAGGGCTGGACGTTTACATATATATATAGACTCCTCGCCTAAGTGTACATGTCACTGCGCATGGCATGCAAACGTGAGACACAATAATAGTAGGTGCCTCCAGCTTTCAGATTTCAGTGCACATGCACCATGGTCTTCGGTGGCCGGAACTGTAGGTTGTCTCTTAACTCCAAAGGGAAATGTCCCACATGACAGGGGGTTTCATATTCTACAGTAGAGTTGGGTAGAACTACTTCATTCAGAGATCGTGGTTTCCCGTGAGGAGTCATATCTGTGTCTGGTTGAATGCCAATCCACCAGGATCATGTCGGGACGGGAACAGTATGCTAGCTAGGACAATGCTGTATCAGAGTTTGGTGCACAGAACTGAGAAGTCAAGTGTTCGGACAAAATCAACAGCGTAAGGACCATACACCAAATTCGAATCCTGAAGCAGGCCTCGAAACCCTCAGTATGAATGGTCGTCATTCGACAGATATAAGAAAGGGAAATGGTACAAGTACAGATTAGGGAGGCAAAAGAACATGTCATCAATACAAAACTACGGGGTTATAGCATCGTCTAGCAATTATGCCTTGCCTGCATCTTTTGATCAAGATAGTTATACAAAATGAAGATTATGCAGTGGATAGCAGTTGATCATTCTAACAACGTGAGATATAATCTCCCTCTCAGAAAGTTTTTTTTAAAAAAAAAGGAAAAGAACAACTGTTGCTACAATGATGAAGCTACTGGCTGCAGATAGAGCAGGTGATCGGAAGCAAATGCCAGTCACCATTGTTTGTAGGAGACATCCAGATGCAAAAGAAATAGAGGAAAATTTGTTGTTTGTTGCAGGACCACATGCATATTGGCTTTCAGGTTACGCCACAATGAAAACTCTACTCTGATTCTGGAAACCTAAAGTTAATGGGAACCTAAAAAAAGGCTCATTTCACAGTTACATTTGCACAGTCAAAGAGCACAAAACTTTCTACTTGGTGAAGGATACATAGGGTGTAATTGGCATGTTTCGGACCTCCCTTGCGACATCTATACAAGAACTAATTGGACTGTTGGTCTTGATTGCATTTGCACCAATATGAGATCTACAGGCAGCGAAACCTTCCTGCTTACACATATTAAAATACAATAAGATTTTTAAAATCACACACATTTCAATACATAAAAAATACAGTAAAATATTCTTGAACTGGGCACATAATATTAATAGGAATATTCCTACAACTATTTTTTGTCATAGAATAATCATATAACATCTAATTGATGGCAGTAGGACAACTTTCTTGGTTAATTGAGTTGAGAAAGTTGTCATAATGTCAGAGGAAGTAAGTGATATAACAAGGACATTAGGGAAACAACACAATTGGTTATGCATTTGTTCTTCCTCTATAATATTGTGCCTGTTTGCTTAAACTATTTATTCTGATCTGTTAACTGTCAAACATTAATCCATAAGCAAGAAAAAGTGATGCACCTTTCGCAGTGAATTGATGAGGGTACCAAGTGGTGGAGAGTTAACTTTTGCTCGATGGGAAATCTGAATTTACACAGCAAATTAGCTTTTGTGGAAAACATCTTCTGGGAAGACAATAATGACACATAACAGATTACCGAATAGCTGAATATAGAACTGCAAAACATACCTCATCAAGCCTTATATATCCAGGCGGCAACCTTGGGTCACTTTCCTCAATCATTGTCCTAAGAAGTTTCCCCAGAGTGACATCATTCTCAGTTGCCCATCCCCATTCGCTGGCCAAGTTTAGCACTTTTGTAAGAAAAGAGGCATCATGGAGAGGACCTATCCAAAGTGGGCCGACAACAGTAATCGAATCAGCACCCTGTAATAAAGAAAAGAGGATAGTTATAAACTAGCACGATTATGAAGGAAGTAAGCAGTACAATGAGGTTTCCTGCAAGGCATATGCACACCAATTCTAACTTAGGTGTGTGTGTCTTAAACAGCAACAATTATGTACATTTGGTGGGGAAAATAATCAAAAAAAAAAAATTCTTGGGCACCATATGGATCAGCTTCAAGATGCTATGCGAACAAAGGAGATTACCCTGATATGCAAACCAAATAGAAAACACATCAAACGAGACACCTGCAGAGCTGACGGCAATTTGTCTTGATTAGCTTCCTGTGATTTTTGATCTGTAACGTTAAACTATTGGTGCTTAGTAGTTCGTGACCATTCCAGTTTTTTTCCTAATTCGATAGCCAGCCTAGGCTTCCAGGGTTTGAACATGAAAATTTTGGTTTGTATCTTTGCTTCTCTACCTCAAAAACCAATTTAGATATAAATATATTTTTTAGGCCAACATTACACTGCGAAATAAATAACCCTGACAAAGCAACAAAGAAAAAAAGTCCTGGCATCAACCACCAGTACTAAAACAGTTAAACAATATTGTAGCTACATAGCTGGATAATGATAACTTTAATGTTGCAATGCCACAAGGATCCATTGTACCTACTGTTCTGTCTGTACACCTACAGGCTATCTGCCCAAGCTCATCAAATCCAAAAGTCTGAGACTGGCCACAACTCTTGCAATGACAAATGAAACCATAGTTACTGCACAACAGAAAGGACACCAGAACTTAGCATTACATAATAGGCACAAAAAATGAGTGGAAGATTGCTAGAAATAAAAGTACGGTGTACCTGATGCCATCTTCTTTTCCGTTGCATAATTGTACCATCACTCGATATATAGGACCATGATATGCAAAATATGAGAACATTGGTGCTATGTGAAATCCCAACATAGCTGCTTCCCGTGCAGCACCACCTATTACCATTCGTAAACCAATCTCATTCGGATATGGCATTGGACGAACGTAAGCTCCATATGAAGACAAAGAGCTAAAATAAACAAAAAGTTACTTATAACGGGATCTACGAGGAAGTGATGACTGTTTGCAAAGTGAAAACTGGAACCAAAGAATATAACAGAACTGTAAACCCGTATACTACACAATGAGATGTAAATATAATGACAATAGAGATGCATTTGTAAAATCTTAATACTACTCCCTCCATTTTCTGATTTATGACTTTTGGATAACTTTTCTTGTTTTAATTTTAACTAATTTTTTCCCCTAAGGTCAGAGAGAGTAATTAGGTACATACTCCAGCTAAGAGGCAAGCAAAAACTAACACATAAATCTAAGCTATGTTTCATATATGGAACGGTTAGTAAGCAATATTTTTAGTAAACGTACCGGACTGAAAAAAAAAATGCTCACATTAGCATATAACACATGCATACAAAGCTACAACCGCAAATTGGGCTACAATAAGCATTTGAACCAAAATGTAAGTCCCAATTGTGCTAATAGGGATGAGCCTAACACGATAATGAGTAAGCTCAAGAAATAGATTCAGAAACGTACCAGCTATCACAATGAATCGGCATTTCTAAGAAATACCAAGGCCAAATTAAAGCACCTAGCGATGTCGAGATAAAATTGAGATTTACAGATTTCGTACATACTTATGCAGTAAGGGATCGAGAACTCACCTTCTCGAACCATACCCTCTGGCTGACCGCCAATCCGTGGACGTGAGGTAGAGAAGCCCCCCAATCTTGAGCGCCATGAGCGAGGCCCTCACGTACGCGGAGTCGCCGCCGAACGAGTCGACGTCGATGACGTCGAAGTACTCGCGCCGGAGGTACCGCTCCGCGAGCAGCCGGTCAGCGACGTTGTGCGACACCACCCACCTCCTGCCCCCCGTCCCCGGCGGCGCCGCCCGCTGTCGAAGCGCGAGAGGTTGGCGACGATGACGGGGCGGAGAGCCTCGGAGGCGTCGTTGGCCCAGACGAAGTCGGCGCCGGCCTGCGCCAGGTAACGCAGCGCACGGACGCCGCAGCCGCACATCGCGTCGAGGCAGAGGAAAGGGGCGGCGGGGTCCGCGCGGCCGCCGCGGTTGAGGGTGGCCGCGAGGACGGCGAGGTCGCGGCCCACGGCGCTGTCGCTGCGGTAGAACGCGGACCCGGGGTCGAAGGAGACCCCGCGCTCGGAGTGCGTGCAGGAGGGCCGCGGCGCGCGGCGGCGTGAGGGTGAAGGGGAGGGGAGAGAGAATGGGGAAGGAGATGGCGGCGGCGGCCATGGTGGCGGGAAGAGTGAGGCAACGCTTAGGATTGGGTTCAGTCTCTACCAGGCTGATGTTTTCACCGCCGGCCACCAGCCAAAATACACGTGATTTTGTGAGACAAGAGCCATAAACATGAGGTTTTATGACATTTACTTCAAGATTTTATTGTACAAGTGGTGTTTGTCAAGGGCCTCCCTTTCTCCTCTCCTATTTGTGCTAGTTGCACATTTACTTCGGTCAATAGTTAATAAAGCGAAAGAGTAGGGACGGTTGCATCTGCCATCCCTATGAACTACTCTGATAATTTTCTTATAATTCAATATACATATGATATATTGTTGATAATGGAAGCACGTCCTAGGCTGTTGTTTGTGCTCAAAGCATTGTTAATACATTTGCAGATTTTACTGCGGGCTTCGGCTTAATTATAGTAAATGTGTTATGGTTCCTATAAATGTCAGATCGAATGGAGCACTTGGCAAATACTTTTAATTGTAAAGTGGGCTCTTTACCATTTACATATCTTGGCAAATGCTTTTAGTCGTAAAGTGGGCTCTTTACCTCTAGTGCACAGAATTGAAAAGAGGTTTGTTAGCTGTTATTTGTATCTAACACAAGGAGGGAAGATGGTGAACTCTTATTTATATTCTTTACCCATCTTATTCATATGCACAATTAAAGTGCTAATTGTTATTATTGAGCTAATTAATCAGTATAGGAGACATTGTTTATGGAGAGGCTCAGACATAAATATGCTAAAAAGCACCGCATGCAGCTTGGCAAATGGTACAAAGGCAGAAATGTGAGGAAGAGTCTGGGCATAGTCAATCTTAGAACAAAAAATAATGCACTTTCGATGAAAATTTGTATAAGTTTTTCACAAGATCAGATCTTCCATAGGTCAAGCTAATAATCTGGGAGAAATATTAATCAAATGGTCAGGTGCCTGGACAAGATTGAAAGCCTTCTAATCCTCGTGACCAAACAAGAAAAAGTTGAAATATCATCGAAGAAATGTATGCCGAGCTTCCGTCACATTCATGCCAAAGTAACAAATGCAGAACAATCTCTTGCCAATGAAATCTGGAAGCAATCTGGAGTGTCGGTAAGAAGCCGCGTCCAAAGCCGCCAGGATGGATGGACGTTCATTTTTGTCTCTTGCCAATGAATCATTTGGGTCTACTTCAAGTGTTTCCTGAGCTTGTTTGACGAAATATAATTTCTATTAGCTCTACAGTCTAGTTTAACTTTGCATGGAAATTGAAGATGCATTGGCAATTGGCATAACGACAAACCGTTTACATTGATAAATAAGAAAATCTAAATAGATAGTACACAACCTCTTCTGGTTAAAACACAACTCGTGAGCATGGAGCTACAATCCAAAACTAGGTACAACACATTTCTTGGAATGACTTTGCAAACAAATGTTCTTTAGATTGTATAGGCAAGGGGGGCTTGAGCCCCTCAGCCTCTCCCGTGGATGTACACTGGGTCATTATAGAATGTGTTACTCCCTCTGTATAGAGCCCACTCGGGTGTGACGCGAAGGACCACACATCACTAATGCAAGAGTCTAGCTGCCTTCACCTGTGCGCCTCCTTAGCTGAAAGCAACCGATATTTTTTTTTATAAACTAGTATAGCTGCCCGCGCATTACCGCGGCTAGCTTATTAAACTATTTAAATTATTTTTATATTATTATAGGAGCTTAAACATATTTTTTATTATTATTTATAGTAATATATTTCTAACATAGCTAAAATGATTGGAGAAAGTGCTCACCGAGCCTGTCAATTTGAGTTTGTGATGAGTCATCATTACCTACATGCTATATTTAATTTTTATAAGTAGCATGTAAAAGATCATCATTGTGGCAACTAGCCAACAAAGATACATGGTAGAAATAGAAGAACGTGTCGTGCTACCAACAAATCTTATGAAGAAATCGTGTCATACTAAAAATAAGAGAATGTGCAGCTAGCTAGATATATGGCGGTGTCTCTTTATAACAACATATTTAGAAATAGGAACTAAGTGTGTTTTGGATATTTTTATTATTTCAAAATTTAGGTATTTTGGACACATAATGATATGGTGGGTAAATCAAAAATAAGAATAAAAATATTTTTAGCTATTTTTTAATATGAATCTAGTTATTTTTTGAACTTATAATGGCATGGCGGGTAATTTAGAAATAGGTGTGAAGGGTTTTTTTTTATTATTCTGAATTTTGCTATTTTTTACTCATAATTGCTGCCCGCGCATTTGCGTGGCTACCTTACTAAACTATTTAAAATATTTTTTTATTCTAAATTATAAAATAGTAGAAAATAGATTGAGAATTTCACACCATCCCTCAATTTGAGAGTGAGAGGAGTCATTACTTTTTCTTGGATTGTGTCTTATCTAACATTGTATTTGATTTTGTTTTATAAATATTTTTAGGGTGTTTTGTGAATAATTTTTTCATAATGACAGTGGTGGGTAATTTTCTCTTCTTATTTTTTTAGATTAATTTAGAAATAGGTGCAAGTAGTATTTTTGTTTATCTTTTATTATTTCGAATTTATGTATTTTATAGATATTTTCAGGGGTTTTGTGACTAATTTTTTTCATAAAGGAGGTGGTGGGTAATTTTCTCTTCTTATTTTTTCGAATTAACGTGAAAATTTCTAGCATTTTAGAGCGAATGTGGTGGCTCTTTTTCGTAGTCAAATATATTATTATTCTATTTTGCTTTCATAATGGTATGGTAGGTAAGTTAAAAATAAGAATAAGGGATATTTTTAGATATTTTTATAATCCAAAATTAGTTTTTTAGCTTATAATGGCATGAAGGGTAATATAGAAATAAGTGTGAAGGGTATTTTTGGTTATTTTTTATTATTTCAAAATTAGGTATTTTTTGACTCATAATGGCATGATGGGTAATTTAGAAATAGTGCGAGAGGTATTTTTGGCTTGTTTTTATTATTCCAAAATTAGCTAAATTAGGTATTTGTTGACTCATAATGGCATAGTGGGTAATTTAGAAATAGGTGCGAGGGGTATTTTTGGCTATTTTTTATTATTCCGAATTTAGATATTTTATAAATATTTTTAGAGTGTTTGTGACTTATTTTTTCATAATGGCAGTGGTGGGTAATTTTCTCTTCGTATTTTTACGAGAATTTCTAGATTTTAGAGCAAACGTGGTGACTTCTTTTAGAAATCAGAATTAAGTGTATGTTGGATATTTTTATTATTTTATTTTAGGCTTATAATGGTATGGTGGGTAAGTTAAAAATAAGAATTAGGGATATTTTTAGCTATTTATTAATTCAAATTTATTTTTTCTTATAACGGCATGTAGGGTAATTTAGAAATAGGTGCGAGAGGTATTTTTGGTTATTCTTTATTATTCCAAATTTAGCTAAGTTAGGTATTTTTTGAGTCATAATGGCATAGTGGGTAATTTAGACATAGGTGCGAGGGGTATTTTTGGCCTTTTTATTATTCTGAATTTAGCTATTTTATAAATATTTTTAGGGTGTTTTGTGAATATTTTTTTCATAATAGCAGTGGTGGATAATTTTCTCTTCTTATTTTTTCGGATTAATTTAGAAATAGGTGCAAGTAGTATTTTTGGTTATTTTTTATTATTTCTAATTTAGGTATTTTATAGATATTTTCAGAGGTTTTGTGACTAATTTTTTTAATAACGGCGGTGGTGGGTAATTTTCTCTTCTTATTTTTTCGAATTAACGTGAAAATTTGTAGCATTTTAGAGCGAACGTGGTGGCTCTTTAGAATCAGAATTACGTGTATATTGGATATTTTTATTATTCTATTTTGGGCTCACAATGGTATGGTGGGTAAGTTAAAAATAATAATTAGGGATATTTTAACTATTTATTATAATTTGAATTTATTTTTTTCTTATAACGGCATGTAGGGTAATTTAGAAATAGGTGCGAGTGGTATTTTTAGCTATTTTTTATTATTCTAAATTTAGCTAAATTAGGTATTTTTTTGACTCATAATGGCATACTGGGTAATTAGAAATAGGTGCGAGGGGTATTTGTGGCTATTTTTTATTATTCCGAATTTAGCTATTTTATAAATATTTTTATGTTGTTTTGTGAATAATTTTTTCATAATGGCAGTGGTAGGTAATTTTCTCTTCTTATTTTTTTGATTAATTTAGAAATAGGTGCAAGTAGTATTTTTTGGTTATTTTTTATTATTTCAAACTTAGGTATTTTATAGATATGTTTAGGGTTTTGTGAATAATTTTTTTCATAACGGCGGTGGTGGGTAATTTTCTCTTTTTATTTTTCGAATTAACGTGAAAATTTCTAGCATTTTAGAGCGAACGTGGTGGCTCTTTTTCGTCGTCAAATATATTATTATTCTATTTTGCTTTCATAATGATATGGTAGGTAAGTTAAAAATAAGAATTAGGGATATGTTTATATGTTTTTTTATAATCCAACATTAGTTTTTTGCTTATAATAGCATGGAGGGTAATTTAGAAATAAGAGTATTTTTGCTTATTTTTTATTATTTCAAAGTTAGGTATTTTTTGACTCATAATGGCATGGTGGGTAATTTAGAAATAGATGCGAGAGGTATTTTTGGCTATTTTTTAGTATTCCGAATTTAGCTAAATTAGGTATTTTTTGACTCATAATGGCATAGTGGGTAATTTAGAAATAGGTGCGAGGGGTATTTTGTCTATTTTTTATTATTCCGAATTTAGCTATTTTATAAATATTTGTAGGGGTTTTGTGATTAATTTTTCATAATGGCAGTGGTGGGTAATTTTCTCTTCTTATTTTTTTGGATTAACGTGAGAATTCTAGCATTTTAGAGTGAACGTGGTGAATTCTTTTTGTCGTCAAATATATATATAAGGGTGAAGATCGATGGTTTTAAGCATATTTGAAGGAGAAATACTTAGCTTAGTTTTTGTTAAGATTATTCCTCTTGCAACAAATAACGATGATTTTAATTTTTACCGGACAGTAGAGTTTCCGCAACTATGATCTTTAAGCACAACTTTCTGCTTCATCTTCTGTAAGCTGGCTTTTGCAGATATGCTGAATGAACGACGGTGCTTTTGCGTCAACACAAGCAGGAGTGTTAAATGGCCCACATATACCTTTTAGTTAGCACAGGCACATACTCCAGGAGTATGGTCGAAGAAGGGGACTTTATATGATTATATCGACACTCCAGTATTCTGCGTTACCACACACAGTTTTTGTTGATTACTAGTATATGTCATTATCATATAGACATACAAGACATGCATGTTTACAATTTCACTGGAATCTACAGTTCGAGCATTCAATTTACACCTTGATCTCAGGCAGCTGCCGCACCAATCCACACATAACCTCAGTCCTCAAGGACGTCATCAGCAATCTCAAGCCAAACTGCCGTGAACACCTCCATGATAACTCCGTGGTACTCCCTCGAATTTAGTGACAAGTAGCACTCAAGGAGTTCCTGCAAATCCTCCTTCGCGTGCACTTCGTTCTCAGTGATCATCTCCACCATGCTCTCTCTGAAGTCTCTGCGTGGATCCATCGACGCCTTCACGATGGCGAAGCTCTTCCTGCCGACGCTTCTCCTTCCACTAGCATTCGTAGTGCTGACCCTACCACCATTGGTAACAACTAACCTTCTGCTTCTCAGTTTTGGTGAGCTCGGGTACATACCGCTTGAGATCGTGCCGAGCTCACTTGTTGCTCCAGTTGGCTCTGGCCTGGTCCGGATCGGACGCAGCTGCAAGTCTTGAAAGTTGTAGCCGTCTTCAGCCATAGAACTTGCTCTGGAAATTGATGGTCGATGGTGGTGCTGATGATGATCTTGAGGGAATTGAATATCTGATGCCTTTGGGTTCAGATGGAGAGAGGAGGGGCGCAGATTCTCCAATGACATTTTCTTGGTTCTTGAGTAGGGATAGAACTGATGTGGTGATAGTGGAAGCGGTTTGGGAGTAGTGGTTCCATGGTAGTAGTGGCTTGATCTCTTGGAGCTTCTTGTTGTTTCAGAGCTTTTTTGGCTTGGTGGCCTCGGTCTTTTCATGTCCCTCAGCTTGTAGAACCAAGAGTTTGGCATCAGATGCGATAGCTTGAACCTATGATGGTTGCTCATCTCTCTCTCTCTCTCTCTCTCTCTCTCTCTCTCTGAGGTACTGTCTGCAGCACGAAGCATTACATAGGGCTCGAAGCAGGGGACTGCTACCTATCTTGTAGAGGTGGCAGTGGCAAGTGGGTGCGAGCAGAATGAATTGAGATGATGAAATTTGTTACAAATTGCCCACACGCTGCTAGTTGGCAGAATAGAAAATGAGCAAAGAGTTTAACATGTGTACCGTGGTACCAAATCGAGTGTCAAAGCTATTAGCAGCTTTAGAAGCATTATCAGCGTCGTACAGCTTCTGTAATTATGACTGGTTGTTGTAATCATTGACAAATGTCATCAGCGGTTATGAAACAGAAGAGTACACTGCGACAATCAGTGGAAAGCTTGTAGAAGCTTGAAAGTGATGAGAGAGATCAAGTGTGGGCCAGATAGTATGAGTTGATTGTTTTAAAAAAGATATGCTTGTTTATGGGGTTAGCAAATTATATGTACCTCTATATAATTGGTTGAGTTTGCACTTTGTGTTGTTAAATCCAGCTCCACTGCTCATTACCCTGCCCTTTTGTAGCTCTGTGACGAGGCTTTTGCTTTAGCAATAACTTTACAGCAAAGCCCAAGGAATATTCCATCACTTTTGTAAATGGAAAAACTATAGGCATTGTGAAACTTTAGTTTATCGTAGGCCATATTCTTGGTTTTTGCAACGTTAAGAAATGAATGTCAGATCTAATCTGTCTTTAGCTTAATCTAATTAACAAAAACCCGCCTAGTCGTCGCACATGGACACCTAAACAGAGCGAGGTTTAGCTAGATGTCCAATATAGAACATCTTAAGTGTGCACCAAATGCCTTACCACTGCGCTGCTTTTAGTGACATGCAGGTAAAGGAGGGTCTCGGTTTTTATAATAGAATGGAAGATAATAGTGCATAATTATGTTTCATAATTCATAGTAAGATAATGAGTCACAAAACCTGAACTACCGCATAATACATAATTATAATAGGAGAAACAACAATGCAAATTGACAACATAGTTTGAACTGCACGGCTGTCTTAATTTCCTCCTCCTCATTCGTCTTGGTCCTCCACATTCTTGGGGTCCGTCGGAGGAGGATTAGGAGGCGGCGATGTGTCATCTCCCTCTCGAGCTCATTCGGGTTTGAATCGTCAATCGAAGCTCCCATAATCCTAATCAGATGTGACAATCATCCTCATGCTCTCGTCTCTGATCTAAGGTAGGACTATTGCGAAAGGATGGCATCGCGAAAATTGGCCTGAAGCTGGCTCCTGCCAGCTTGAAAGCGAGACCAGACCAAGATGGTGATGACGTGGTAGTTTTGGATCAGAGTTGGTGATGGATGGGGAGACATTATTCTGGGCGCTTTTCCTTGTCTATTGAGCTTCATTAGCTAGTGCTTGTCACCCGCGGGTCATGGTTTGGAACCGTCATAAACATTGTTGATAGAAATAATTTCACAAGCCTCAGAGAATCTATGCTTTCGTTCACGGTTGGTTAGCGAAACCGTGAGAGAAAGAAATTTACATGCCATTGCCAAAAAAAAAAAAAGTTAATCCCTACATGTCACTGGTGTCCTAGTTACACGTGAGGCCTACATGTGTCACTAACAGTAGCATGTGTGGAATTGTCCTAGTATCAAAGGGAGCACACAACAAGCAGGAGTATCGAAAAAGTGCCAAGATGACTCACATTTATTTATTTAAATTGGCGAAACTAATACATCTCTATTTGTATAGGCTTTACGCAAAAAAAGACATCTGCAAAATCCCTTTCAAAGAGTAAATTCAGCATATAGAGGATAAACTGAAAGAACAAAGGTATAGCACCATAGATGCCTACAGCATACAACCGTATAAATCCACCAATCTATTGTATTTTGTACATGAAAGCCACGGAGTTATCTATCTCTAACAACCCACTAATTACTATGAAAAAACGGAAAACAGTACACTATAGCTCTCGATGTGGCCGGGTGGCCTGGTACTCTGCCACCGGCCGCCGGTGCTCTGGTCTGCTAATTCCGGGGCGCGTCATTGGTGCCGCCGCTCGGGCCGGACGGCGTCACGGGCGCCCTCGGCAGCATGGCGAGCAGGAGCGGCGCGTACTTGTCCACGACGGCGGACTCCTTCGCCTGCGTAGGAGCCACGTCCACGGAGCTTCTGCCGGCGACGTCGTTCCCCGTCGGCCGGAGCAGCCGCGCGCTAGACGGCCGCAGACTGACGAGCAGGAACAGAGCAAAGAACGTGGCCGCGAAGGTCCTGCTTCTCTGCATGCTGCGAGAAGCCATATTGTGTCGCCGGCGATCGCTGGGAATTTGATTGAGGTCAGCGACGAGCTGGACGAGGCAACGGCGGAGTATCCTGATGGCGGCGAGTTCAAGGCAGAAATGCTCTGTTTTTTGAGTTTGTGATTCGGAGTTGCGCGGGTTCGGGATATATGTATATGCTGAGAAAGTGAGAAGAGATGGGAAGTTGCAAACGGTGTCGAGAGGAAGAAGTCAAAGGCGGCTGAGATGGAAGGGGCTGGGAATGTTCTCTTTGCTTTGACTTGGTAGAGAAGATCTAAAACAGCAGGTGATGGCTATGGTGTCTCAGTCTGGGACTCTGGAGACTGGACTCCAGACCAACGTGCTTGAGTCACAATTGGAAACGTCGCGCAGGCCCCACTGATGGACGCACTAACCGAGTCGGTGACCCAACCCAAGCAGGCGGCGGTGGCCGCTGTTATGGGCTAGGCGCTTTTGAGCACGCGGCGGCATACGCCGTGTCCCGGCCGGCCAGCTAGTCTCGATCCCACCATGCACGTTCCCAAGTGGCCAAGGCACGACGTACGGGGACAACACTGGTCGCCCGCGTGCAGAGCTGCGAGGGGGACGCGACGCTGTTGTCACGTCGTGGTCAAGCACAACTATGAATTCAAACCTGCTGATAATTAACATGCATGCATGCATGAGCGGCTGGAAGGCGGTGGAGAAACGCGTGTGCCCGCAGGTCAATTCCTACTAGTTCCCTATGAATTCAAACTAGTGCAGTGCAGCCGGCCTGAGCCGCGTGACGAAATTAACACACTAGCTAGTCCTTGCAGCCGATCTGGCCGCCCGGCGTGGCTGCGCTCTCTGTGCTGCACACAACACAGGTGACGTCCGCGGACCCCGCTGCAGCCTCGCGGCACCTCTGCACCTCTGCCAGTTTCGAAATACGTGGATCAAGCCGCACGATTCAACATATAGTATTGCTTAATATTTTGTTTATACTAGATTTTAGAAAACTTGCATATCATGGATGTGTATCATCAGTTTATACTAGCATTTAGCTTGCTAGGTTTCCTACTCTCGTGCCATCTTCTCCATCATCTTCACTTTGTTGCGCGCCTCCTCCTCCCTGCGCAACATCTCCGCGAGCTCATCCACGGTGAAAGGCGGCGGCAGCGTGCACGGTGCACGGCTCGTAGTCGGCCACGTACCTCTCCATCGACTGCATCATGAAGTCGCGAACGAGCCCGCACGCCATGGACTCGAGGCAGAGCTCAAATAATGAGTGCCTAATCATAGTCTGAAACTACTTAATGTAATTTTGACACATACTTTAGGGCCTTGGTTGGGATTTTGCACAGAGCCTCAGAATTTTTCGGGACGGCCCTGTTCACACTAATACATTGATCATTTTACAAAAAAAACAGTAAAACAATAAACCCCCCCCCCCCCCCCCCCCCCAAAACAAAAAAAAAAGATTTTATGTATTTTCTCTTGCAGCATCAAAATCACCTCGTCGCTAGCAGTCTGAAACTAACGCAAACATCTTTGCTCATGGCACGGTTCACGAAGCTAAATGTTTAAACTAAAATGAAACTAATTGGGTAATAAGATAAGTTGAAATGAATCAAATCACAACCATAATCACTTACGTTATCAATCAGATCGAGCAACATGGCCTGCTTGAGAAAATAATGGTGTAAAATAATGCCCATGGACACCTAATAAGATCAATCAGCTCTACAAATCATGAAATTCATACCATATACGCTAGATTAAACATACATAATTGCAAATTGATTGCGAATTGGAATGAGAGAAACCAAGAATTCAATTATGTAGCATCCCATTGCGAATTGGAATGAGAGAAACCAAGAATTCAGTTATGTAGCATCCCAGGTTCACCAACCTTTTACGCTTTCGGTCTCGCTTCACGTAAAAGGGTTAACCCAAGGTGATGGGTGTTGGACAACCTAGGCTTATAAGTTGGTCTTTCTCTCACTGGACTAGCAAGGTGGTACTAAACTCCCACCTCCTCATGCACACTAGTGCACATGGCCCACTTCGGGTCTAATCACAATGGGCCGTATGTCACAAATTAAGCGACATATGAATGGACACAGCAAGCAAACGATCGTATGTGTCTGAAGAAGAGAGGAGAAGCGCTAAGTTGCGTTGCACCCCATATTTATAGCCTGTTGCCTACTCGTACAACCTCGCATTGATCCTACGCGAATGCATGAACGCGGCTGTCAGCTGCCACACATCGTGATCAGACGGTCCATGATCCACAGCTCGGTTTACATGCTTCAGTCTCCATGTCTTAAGTGCATAACCAGTTCTAGAATCTGTTATTCATTGACCTTACCTGATGGAAGGGGCCCTTTGCCACCCCCCCCCCCCCCCCCCCCCCCCCCCCCCAACCAACTATTGCCATTTTTCTTCATATAGGAGTAATTAATTGATCATTTGCACTAGCAAAAAGGTTATTCACACTAGTACATTGATCATTTGCAAAAAAAAAAAAAAGTAAAACAATAATCACCCCCCCCCCCCCCCCCCCCCAACCAAAAAAAAAAATTATGTAGTGCATTTTCTTTTGCAGCATCAAAATCACCTCGTCGCTAGCAGTCTGAAACTAACGCAACCAACATCTTTGCTCACGACATGGTTCACAAAGCTAAATGTTTAAACTAAAATGAAACTAATTGGATAATAAGATAAGTTGAAATGAATCGCATCACAACCATAATCACTTGCTTTCTACTCCTAGAAATGCGAAACCTTGCACTAAAAGGGTAATATCAATCAGATCGAGCAACATGGCCTGCTTGAGAAAATGAAGGTGTAAAATAATGCCCACCGAAGCCTAATAAGATCAATTTTGGATCAAAAAATAAAACAACCTAACATTCGCATACAAATCAACCAACACCAATACACCACAACTGATCAATCAGCTCTACAAACCATGCAATTCATACCATATATGCTAGATTAAACATACATAATTGCACATCAATCAGTAGCTTAAACCTAATACAAATTGATTGCGAATTGGAATGAGAGAAATCACTAATTCAATTAAGCGACATATGAATGCATGGACCCAGCAAGCAAACGAGATTCAAAAGCGAAAACTGGATGGCGTACATGAGTGCAAACAAATTTGTACAGAGGAATCCCAAAAAATTGCCTCGCTATTCATCGAAAAAAGATCACAAACCCAAGGGAAGCCGAACGACGTGAAAGAGATGCTATGGTGGGGGAATGAAACTTTCTGTTGTGAAGCAACAGCCCAGCGCAAAAAACCACATGCCCGTGTCATCTCGAGCCAAAAACAAAGCTGGCCCAAAAGCCGTATCCAAAAGCAGATGACGATGGGTATGTTTGCACTTTCAGTCCAGTTTGCAGTACATGTCCTCCCCATAAAAATACACACAAATAACAATTGGAAAGGATGCTGATGGGCCAAGCGACTCTCATGTTTTACAGTGTGTCTGAGACTCTGATTATGGGGATGTCCAAGGAGGCAATTTCCCCTGCATTATTATTCACTCTACATTTCCGGTTTGCAAAAAAAAAATAGGTCAGTGTAAATGGTTCTACTGAAATTTATATATATTTCTTATTGTTCTTATACTAATATTTAACCTAATTAATATTGCTAGGTTTCCTTCTCTTGTGCCATCTGCTCCATCATCTTCACTTTGTTGCGCGCCTCCTCCTCCCTGCGCGCCATCTTCGCGAGCTCATCCGCGGTGAAAGGCGGCGGCAGCATGCACGGTTCGTAGTCCGCCACGTACCTCTCCATGGACTGCATCATGAAGTCGCGAACGAGCCCGCCGGCCGTGCACGCCATGGACTCGAGGCAGAGCTCGACGGCGTTCTCGGGGACCGTGGGCTTGTACCGGAGCAGGCCGGCGTAGGCGGTGAGCAGGTGCAGCATGTAGTCGTAGACGTAGTCCATGCTGAGGTCCTCGCGGGTGAAGGCGCTGCCCCGCTCCCCCATCCGCCGCGCCTCGTCCGGGTGCGCGTTGCCCCAGTCGACGGCGAACTTGATGGACGCGCACTCGCGCGCTGCGTCGACGGGCCAGTAGTGCTCGCCGGTGGCGAGCCCGCGCGAGAAGAAGTCCTGGAACGGCGTGTCCACGTGCAGCATCGGCGAGTCGCACGCCAGGATGTACTTCTCGCTCACCGACCACCCGCGGCCCTGCACGTAGATCTTGTACCTGTACGAGCACTGCTTGGCTAAATTGGAGTCCTTGTACCCGTTCCGGTGAGCTCGGCCCCAGTCCTGGGCGTAGGCGCGCACGTTCCAGTCCTTGCCGTCGCCGGTGGCGTTGGGGTTGCAGCGCATGAGGTCGCGCCGCAGGGTGGACACCCCCGGGTTGCCCTTCCAGAACGCGTAGGGCCGCCGGTCGGCCCACGGCAGCCGCGCGTTCTCCCGCGCCGCCTCGGCCACGTACGGCGCCCAGGGCCGGAGGTTCACCTCCGGCCAGCCCCAGAAGGACCAGTCCGGGAAGACGATGTCCAGCGCGTCGCCGTCGCGGCAGTACATGAAGAGCGGCGGCGCGGCGGCCGGGTCGGGGAAGTGGCGGCCGCGCACCACCGCGATGTCGCCGCAGAAGAACATGAGGTCCAGGTCGGGGACGCGGCCCGGGTAGCGGGCCAGCAGCTGCAGGATGCCCCACAGCGTGAACACGTCGCGGGTCTGGTACGCGCGGTGGATCCGCTCCACGTACGCGCGCCCGCCCACCACCACCAGCCGGAACGTCGCCTTGCCGCGCGCGCTCTCCACCATCTCCCGCGTGATCCCCTTCTCGCGCCACGGGGACAGGTCCGAGTGGATGTACCGGAAGTACTCCGGGCACGAAGGCGGCGGCGGCGTGGCTGCCGATGATGGTGGCGACGGCGGCGGCGGATCACGGGGGCAGATGGGGGATTTCAAGACCGTCTCGTTGCTGCAGCTGAGGGGTATCGGTATGCGGGCCGATGACCGGGGGCTGTGGTGAGGGGCCCGGCTTTGTCGTCCATCTCCAAACACTCTGCTGCTTCCTCCTAGCAGAAACGACTGCATGCGTGCAATGCAATGGAAAACATTTCAGTCTGGGGCCAATTTTTTTTGGAGAACAAAGGAAGTTGGCGTTTAGGAATTTGTTTGACAAAGCTTTTATCTGTATGACTGTATCATTAACTTTATCAGAATGTTGAAACTCCCTACTGGGAAAAACTATATTGCCTAGGATCGATCACGATCCATTGCTCCACCAAGTCCGTTCTACTCACGCTGCCCTTGTCGGATGCAGAGTCAACAGCCTACTCGCAGCTTCAATTGAATACTTGAAATTCTTCGCGCATCAAAAAAACATAATGTCATGCGTACAGATTCATCTGTACGCTCGGTTCACTCGTCACTATGTCATGCGTACAGATTCGCCAAGTCTCGATCATATTTAGTTGAAAACTTACGTTGGCAGTTGACTTTGAATATCCAATGCCTTAGAAAGCAAAACGAAATGGTGCAAGAAAAAATGATAATGGGGGCCCCAGACCAACTTAAGAATATCTGCACCAGTATAATGTAATTGCTACGCGAAGAGTAAATACCACAATCATAAGCAGATTGGATAAACCTCCATCTTTTGCGGTAACGCGAACTTTATTTCAACAAAAGGAAGTTTGCAATGGAAGTTTCCACGCATGAGCTCCAATATTGTTCGAGGTTTTGTGCAATTGAAGCTAGGAAGAAAAAGGTATGCTTGACCACAGGTTCCTTGTAACCCGTTGCACGGCAACCTTTCCTCGTGAAAAGGGAGTAGCTGTATATGCGAGGAGAGCAGCAAACTGTAAGCTAACGACTGGGCGGACGTAACTAAGGGCATTTCAAAAATTAAGTTAAAATTTTTAACAAGTATTTGAAACTTACCAAGTTTTGTCAAATTAATACGCTGTTTGTGGAAACGTAGAGGTGAAAAACTTTTTCCATTTTCTAAAAAAGTGTAGTCAAAATTTATAGAAAGTACTATTCGCTAGTCGCTACAAAATACATTGGAGATTAAAGATCTCTTTTGCTGTAGTGTAGCCTTGTTAATTAGGTGAATAAAGGTCTCTTCTATTGTAGTGTTCCCTTGTTAGTTAGCTACGTCACGCACATAATTCTGCATAGCATTTGAAATGTCAAATTTATAGAACTTACAAAACGTCATAAAGTTTAAGTATTGATCAGAAGTTGCAAGTTTCAACTTAACAGTACTGGAAATGGAGTTTCTTTGACTAGTTGCCGGAGAAGGGTCAGAAAAATAGCTAGCTGTTAATCTGGCTCAGATGTTCAAGCACGTTGAATGGTATGTACTCGCAAGGTTACTCTTCATTTTGAATCGTTCAACAATAAAATTAATGCAAGTCTATCAGTTTTTGGCTTCCTTATTTAGAGCAACTCCAACAGGCTAGGTAAAACATGTTTTTTCTCTAAATATAGTTAGTACTATTGAAAATGGCTCTCCAGCTGTCCTCTAAATCCCTCTTCAAATAGCTAACTCTTATTTTAGTTTCTAGCTAGCTATATTTAGCTATGAGCTTTCACTCTCTATTCCTCCTTCCCGTTGGATCTTGGTGGTTTAGAGAGTATGTTGATTTACTCTAACTTTTTTAGGTGTGTTTTATCTGAGAAACAAGCTAAAATCAAATAATTTAGAATATATTTTACCTAACCTTTTGGAGTTGCTCTTACAGACCATATGCATATGATTTGTTAAAGTAAACCGATTTTTTATATTTCCTCATACTATTAAGTGCTTGTCTAGCAACTGACTAAGCTACATGCAGGAAACATTATACTAACTACTCTTTCTGTCCACAAATATAGTGTTGTTTTAGTTTTTTTATTAAGTTAATTTTTTTGAACTTTGACCAATAATGTATACTATAATATATATTATTTCAATCTTAAAGAGTTACATATTATGATATTTTATTTAACTATGAATCTAATAACGTCAATTTTGTGTTGTCTATATTTATAGTTTTCCATAATAACGGTCAAAGTTTAAAATTTGATTTAAGACAAAACTAAAAGGACACTATTTTTGCAGAGCCCTTGTGGCGGTGCTTCCGCATGCTACACACTGCATCATGTGTTTCAGTTCTCAAAATTTCTTCTCAGAAAAAACTAAGACCCTCACGAGTTTTGAATTGAAGGAGGTGTCTCCTTTCTAGGTGACTGAGATTCTGTTATCTCTCATCACTTTTTCAGTCATCGATTTTGATCCAACCACCCAAATTTTCATTCACTTGTGTAAAAAATGTTTCAGAAAAAACTAAGTTATTCTACCTAGAAATAATTGTTCTAGCAGTACAGTTTTATTGTTTCATCAGTACAGTTTGGTTATTCCAGCAGTATATTTTCATTGTTTGAAAAATATGACTGAAATATATACGAAATCTCAGTCACCTTGAGAACTAACAAATCTCCTAATGGAATGCCCCAAAGTCTAAATAGAATCCAATCACATATCCATTAATTTCCAAGGAAATAACAAAAGTCATCATGCTGCGTTTGGAGGAACTTACAGATGAGCCCAGCGGCGGGATCCACCCGCTGCTGTTGCTGCCGAGGAGCAAGGCAAGCACCAGGAGGCTGCCCATGACCAGCCCGAGGCCCCTCGTCGGAAGTAGCCTCACCCAGCTCGGCTCCTCCGTTGACTGCCGCCGGAGCTGTTCGGCCTGATCCACCGCCATGGACCCTGCAGTGTCGTCTTCCTCCGTCGACTGTTCCGGCAGCGTTGGCGTCGGCACCAACGCCGCCGCCGCCTCCTCCTCGTCGCGCTCCCGCGCTGCAGCTGGCCCCTGCATCATCGATTGATCGATCGATCACGAACGCAGCAAGGCGTTGTAGCTACCTAGCAAATCGAGACGGAACATATATAGTGTCAGTTTAAGCTACGTAGAGCGAGCTACTCGGTCCACCTCCACTTTTCTCTGCGACCAACCGTAAAGAGCAAGGTACAAAATTAAGTTAATAGTGTGCACGTGTTACTAGGTCACATATTAGTGTGTGAAGACATGGTCAGTGTAGTGAGATGAAAGTGAGTGGAGGGGAAAGGTGCTTGCGCCAGATGGACCTGTTGGGCCTTTGTTGTGGCAGTTTGAGAGGCTTCTAATGGATTGGTTAGAAACTACTGCATTAATTGATCAAACTAATCACTAATTACCAAGGGCCAAGGACACTATCGATCGAACCCCCGTATACTTCGGTTATGTACCAGTACCAGTGTGCACTTCCTCGTATATAAATAAGCTCGACAAACCCAAGGAATCCATCATCTTAAAATCCATGTTGTCATATCTTACAGATATGTTTTTATATCTTCCTATGCTCCAATAAATGTGAGATAAAGCAGTATCATGTATAAATGTATTGTATCAAAACATGTGTTGCTTCATATCCAGGGGCGGGCCCACTTGGGTTCAAGGGTATTCAACTGAATACCCATTATTTTGAAAAAAAATTGTTTATATAATGTATTGTTGGTATATACATAAAAAAACAAAAGAAAACACATGCTTTGGATCAATTTTATAAAAAAAATGGCCCACCTGGACCCAACCTGCCTCAACCCACTGCAGACCATTAGGAATATCGGCCCACCTCACCTCTGCTGATCGATTGATTCAATTTTCAGTAGAGGGCGACACGATTGTGAGTTCGCCTCGCTCGATCACTTTCTGAACTGCCCCGCCGCCAGCCTGACTGCCGCCGCGCCTCCCAAAATTTCGATCGGGACTTCTGCCGGCGCGCCGCCCAGGAAATCCAATCCAATTGGAACCAATTGCCGTCATCAATTCTGGCCATCGTGCCGCCCAAGACCCCTGCCCCGACCTGACTGCCGCCGTCGTGTCGGATCGCCGGCTCCATCAGGTAATTTGTCGTCGCGCCTTGCAAATTGAGATAAGTGGTAAACTGAATGTATTGTAATTTTGCTATCTAGCTGTAGGTTAGTAGTCTTTCAGTAGTCGAATGCGATCAGGTCATTCTTAATTCCCTAATTGCGCCAGAGCTTAATTCAGCAAGTATTGATCAACACTTGATTAAGCACCTGAACTGAAGAACAAAGGTAGTATTTCCACGTATTTCCACCGCTCCCTTTTTTATTTTAATTCACAAGTCCATGGTCTTAAACATACTTGTGTGATATATTCAAGGAAGAATAGTGCTAAAAAATTAGGATATCAAAAAAATTTCACCGTTGCAAATTTTGAATACCCATGATCCAAATCCTGGGCCCGTCACTGTTCATATCCAACATTAGCTGTACGCATATCTTAATGCTTGGATTTGTATCTCTTGTCACTGCCGACAAAAATGTGAGTATCCGAATCAATGCCTTGGCATTTGAATTTTTGTATTCTCATATCCTACAATTTTGTCAAGGTATCGCTAGACCAATATTTTATTCGCATGCTCTTCTGCTGTTAATCGACAAGTATGCTGCATCTCTGATATTCTATACTGTTACTATGGTCTAGAGTTCAAGAAAAATATCGTTGCAGTAGCATGCAATTGCATTGGAAAATTTGACAAATGTGTCTGAGTGAAAAAAGAAATTCTGTCGAGAAATTAATATGACCATAATTGTCAAAAGAATGGGACCTTTGTCGGAACAAAAACATATTGGGTCGATTGTTTAACTTCACTAGTACAGCAGTACGGCTATGACTGTTCTAGACTGGCCTCTTCTCTAGGCCGCCGCTGTCATTCTCAGAGCAGCCCTAACAACAAGCTGTAGAAGAAATCATTTTGGAACAATGAGAGAAAAATTGATTGTGTATGTCGGTTGAGGAACTAGAAAAGAAAAATGCATGATGTGACACGTGGTGGCAAGGATGTGAGTGTTCCTAGAATTAAATATTATTATATTTCAACTAATCATCAACAAATGGGACCACATAATTGCATTATATATAGCTTTATATCATTATCTAAAAAATATAGATTTATTCATCCAAATTGTGAATTTGCTCGACATATTCCCTACAAAGGCATAGGATAGCATCTCCAAGTGACAACCAAAAACTTTCCCTAAATCAATACATTGGGGCTTAACCTCAAAACACATCTCCAAAGGTACCCAAAACCTGCCCCAATATTTTGGCTCCCCCAGATTTTTCCTGGTTTGTAGCTACAAAACCGAGAAGAGATGGAGGCCTCGGTGCCCTTCTTTTTCAAGGGAAACTACATTATTGTGGCTACGAATTCTGACATGGTCCAATTAAAATATTTTTTATATCCATTTTAAGGTGAACTGTTGTGAGAGAAAGGGAAATTATCTATTTTTTGTTTGCCTCTTAAAACAAGTTTTCGGGATAATTTTATGAGGCTCTGTTGGAGATGCTCATATGGGGAAAAATATATACTTACCTTGGGGTCAGATAATTAAAAATCAAATATATGCGTACGTAGCCATGCTTGAAACGGCAAAAATTGCCACACTTAGAGTAGTACAAGAATCAATGTCTAGCTTACCCAATCATCTAAATACAATTGAAATTGTTCCGCTTGAATTGCACCGTAATAAAAGTTTACAAAACTGTGCGTGCGGAGAGAGCACTAATCACCCGGCGTATTGAGCTGTCCATCTCTTTTGGGACGATGTAGTCCCGCCCTATGATGACGAGGACACCCAAATCCGGTCGCGCCCGGCCGTACCCCACCACCATGTCAGTTGAGAATCTGAAGCACCTCGGCACCACGAAACCTCGCCGGAGAAAGCTTCCCAGAGACCCCATCAGACCCAAAAGCCTCTTGAGCTCGAGCAACGGGCCCGCCCGCGACTCCGGCGTCCGCTCCACCATGAAGCCCTCCTCCTTCCCGGGTCGTGCCCAGTACAAGAAGTGGACGACCGCCTTGCCCGGTCTATGACATTCCATGCGGAAGGGCTGCATCCCCCTAGCCTCCTCCTGGGGCGGCAGTGGCCGGCGATCGGCGGCGACAGTGCCGTGCTGCTCGCTGCAGTTAGCAGAGGGGTCACGGATGTACAAGGTCGGGGCACCGTAGAAGTAGTCGAACACGAACTCGTGAGGTTCTTCGAAAATGTACATTCGCATAACAGGACGGAATCGTGGTGCCCTCGGTACATATGGACCCGTCTCGGGAGCTTCCACCTGTAAATTAATAGGGAAGCTTGTCAGGTCAGCAGTGTACGATTTATTTTGTAAATAGGGAAGCATTGTATAATTTGAATACAAGGGAGAAGATTGAATCAATGTAGTGGAGAGGGAAAAAGATGCCGGAATAAGTGGCAGTGTCGTTTCAGCAGAAAGTAATACAGCAGATGCCAATCTGTCGGAGTTGCGAAGATAGCTAAGCTTGTTTTTTTTTTTAATTCTCGAGTTTAATTCTCGTGTGGAAAGAAAAAAGATCCAGGAATTAATTTGATGTGGCATATACAAGACAATTAGCTCGAAATTTAAAGAGCACTGTACCATGATATAATCTGTTTCCTGAGACGAATCATCCTGATACCCTGCTATATAAAAAAAATATAACAGAGATTGCGGCTGAAATTGAAACTTAGACCTGACCTCTGCTCAAAATCACGGAGTAATTAATTACTTACTCATGATCTTCTACTTGTATAGCTCGCGGCAGCGGCAGCGGCAAGGGCGTGGTTATGCCGCCACGGCCGAGCTAGTACCGCGCGCCTGATCGTTTGATGGGGACGAGGTAAGAATTAAAGAAGTCTGATTACAACGCGCTACCTTTTTATTAATCGGTCCCAGGTTATCGGATTGGACACGGCCCGTCCGTCCATCCTCTGCTACCACGCTTCCACATACGTGACCGATTGAAACGCCTGTATGATCGACTGCATGGCTACGATAATGAAGTAGAGGTGTCCGCGTATGTTTTTAAGATGCATGTGATTTAGCAGTTTCTATCAATTATTTTTTTGTGTGAATTTCAATCAATTAATTAGGGAGTATTAAACTCGGGATTGAAATTGAAAACACACACAAGTTAATTAAAGGGGCAGCCCAGAGGCCCACCATCAAGTAGACTTTTTTTGCTTCCTTCTCCTCTTCGCCGTCTGGTACAGCGTGGTCAGATATTTATTGTGTTCATGTTTGCTCTGGAGTTTGGACAAGGAGGGGGCTCCTCTCTCTTCCCAGGTTGTAGACCCACTTGCCGCCCAGATCTCCATCCAAACTTCACATTGCCACTGCCTACTGCCTGCCGAGTTCTCCAATGCGAAATCCCAGCTATGCCATCTTCTCTCCTGTTGAAACATGTTCTGTAGAAGTGCCCGGACGGACATTGCCCGTGAGTTCCCAGTTCGACCTTTGTCTTCTCCAGCTATAATCGAGAGGTCTTGCTCTCACAATAACAAAAAGGGTCTGTAGCGACGCATCCTAAAAGAGAATAGCGGCGGCCATAAAAGAAATCCGCCTCTATAGGTCCGTCCGGGGGCAACAAGATATGGTCCGTCGCTACTGGGCATCTGTGCGGCGGACCACATTAAGGTCCGTCGCTACAGAGAATCTGTAGGGGCGGTTCACAATGGCTCACATTGTGAACCGCCCCTACAGAGGTCACGGGCTGTAGAGGCGGCCGATTATGTAGTCCGCCCCTACAGAGACTTTATAGCGACGGACCATAATGTGGTCCGCCCCTACAGAGTCTTTGTAGCGACGAACCATAATGTGGTCCGCCCCTACAGAGTGTCCCGACATATATAAAGAACCTCGGGCCGCTCACTTTCCCCTGCAACCGGTGGCGGCCCGAAAAATTCGCCAAAATTCCAAAAACGAGGAGGGAAGGTTTTGAGTTCGTTTTTTTTGGAGGAGTTTGTTCGTGAGGGTAAGGCAAAGTTATTCCAAAGGTTTTTTTCTTGCTCTCATGTTGAATTCAAGCTCAATTTTGGATTTGAAGTTGGTATGTTGTTCATACAAATTTGTCAAAATTCTCTTAATTCGGAGTGTTTGATTTGGTTTGGATGGAAGCATATGGGATCCTATATCATGTATTTGTATTACCAAGCAAAATTTCATGGATATCTAGCTTCTTTCATGTAGATCTAATTTTGAAGTAGGTGGCTGTTGGAGAGAGAGTGGGAGGGGAATATGGGAGGGACATTGAGATATGCTTATTTTTTATTTTAAGTTAAAATAATTAATTCATTGTTTGTTTTGGTGTAAGGTATATGAGATGGATAGATCTTGGATGTATGACACGCCAAGGCCTTCCGGATTGTTTCTGGGAGAACTCAATAAGTTTGCCGAATGGGCCGCAGAACATGCTAAGCGTGAAGGGACCGTTGAACAGGTGTTCTATGTAGCCGACCCAAAGAATGAATTGAAGCACATTGTTATTCCCGGTAAACATAGAATCGTCGGAGTGGAGAACGTGGAGGATGAAGACGAATACAATCAGTACGATGAGGTTCCACTCTTCATACATCCAGAACATATGAAGCTCATAGAAACAAGCCTCATCTATTCGGCAGAAATGCCGTACTTGCGCAATGATTGCGAGGGAAAACTTGTTACTGGCTAATATTGTACTATGTTACATGTAACTCGATTTATGTTATCATGTACCTAATCTGAATCCATCTATCAATTAATATATGTTACGTATATTTATTACATATTTATATGTCATGCATATTATTCTTGATCCATCTATCAATTAATATATGTCTAAAACAAATTAAATTCGTATTTACTTTCCTTTGTCAACTACATGAAACTGTAGCGGCGGCTCTGCTGACGTCACCGGCCGCCGCTACTGTTGAAATCTGTACCGGCGGTTGTGCTGATGTCATAGAAACCGCCGCTAGAAGTATTCCTTTAAATCGGTGCGGCGTCGTCTTCAACCCTAAACCCCGTGGCCATTTCCCGATTCCAGCCGTCAGGCTGCCGGATTTTCCCGCCGCGCTGCTCCTCCTCCCTCCCGACGACCGCCGCCGCGCCGCTTCTCCCCCCTCCCCGACGACATTGCGCCGATGCCCTGAGGACTGCGCCGCCGCTCCTCCTCCCTCCCCCGACCGCCGCCGCGCCGCTCCTCCTCCCTCCCCCGACCGCAAGCCAAAGAAGAATGGAGGCGTCAGTTTATGATGTTCGCTCAAGAGCATGCTACCGGCATAGATTTGAGCCACCTACAACCGATAGTCCCCGACCTGCAAGCCTCTATGGATGCTTTGGCTCGGGGGACTCCTTCTCCCACGCCATCATTGCAAAACCGGCAACGAGGGGAAGTCTTTGAAGCAATCACTGAGCAAACTCCTTGCGAGCTGCATGTGCCATTTGGATACAAGGGGAAGACCTTGAAGGTTGCAACAGGCATGGCACTTCCGGGACGGGATTGTCATAACAACGAAGTTCCCCCTGACTACATAAAGGTCTCTGTGTCAGAGATAGTGCACAGATACGAGGACCACGAGATCGATATCCCGAATCTTGAGGCAGGGATAGAAACTCTCCAGGACAGCCTTCACTCATTCATAATGTGGAAACGGCGGGATGTTGTCTTGCTCAACTCGACGCCACGGGCTTCACCACCCCCCTTGTCTGGTCACGGATCATTTCATGGGAGCCAGCAGCTGGCGGGGGATGGGAACATATCTGGACAACCATCTCCTATGTCGGGTGCGGCTTCGGACAACACTCAGCGTCGATCCGACAGAGGGGGTGAAGCAGTTGAAGGTCCAAAGGTCCACACTTCTCCTACGCATCTGCCTGATACTTCGCCAATTGTGGTTGAGGTTGTAGCTCCCCATCCGCCTAAGCCTTCGCCAGCTGTGGTTGAGGTCGTAGCTCCCCATCCGCCTAAGCCTTCTCCTGCTGTGGTTGAGGACTTATCTCCCCCTTCGCCTAAGTCTACTACAGATGTCAATGAATTCGTGGCTATGTTAAAGAGGAAATGGAGTGGGAGGCATGAGAAATTGGACAACAAAGGAAAGAAGGCGGCTGCTGAGGCAGATCCCCACAACGTGCTGATAAACTACGACGATGTTCACGAAGAGGACTACCCTACATTCAAGTTGGGAAAGCCCTTGCTACCAGCGTCAAGCCTTTCCCAGTTGCCATGGGAGATGCAAAAGTTTCATGACTGGTACATGGCGGCGTCGAAAGAAGGAGTCAGCATGATCACTTGCCGGATTCTTCCGGAGGTGTTTAACACTGTCGACGATCCGGAACACAACTATCTGATATTGGACTTCGATGATGTTCACAATATGTTTCGCCTTGGCAGGATGGACATCACGTGGATAACCATATGGTGCATGTAAGTGCTTCCTCCCCTTCGTATATTGAAACACATATGAACATTTTGTCATAGTACTAAACGACCACAATTGCTTTTCTCTGTAGGATGGGCGCGGTGTCCCAACGTAAGGAATATCCCGACGCGAAAAAACGTTGGAAGGTAGGGTACCTCAACCCGCACATGATTCGTCAAGGCGCAATAAACCCTGAAATAAATGAAAGTAGCCCAGAGTTCATGGGTAAGAGTAAACAAGAGCTAGCTGCAATCAAAAAGCAAATGACAATAGCAGCAAGGGGTCAAGTTGCGACTTACATATGTAATTGCTTCCTAAAGTGGCAGGACAGGAAGTTCATTTTTGCTCCTTACAACTTCAAGTAAGTTCAATCACTTCGACCACTGCCTTTGTCTCCTGCTAAATGGTCAAAGATACGTGAAATACTAACAAACATGATCGTTTCTGTAGCAACCACTGGATCTGTATTGTTCTTTTCCCGACGAATGGGTACCTTTGTGTGCTCGACAGTGCTGACATGGAAAAGAAGTACTATGCTGATTTTATCACCGTCTTAGATTGGTACGATGTTAATCGTAACATTTACAATTTGTTGACTATTAACTTTACCTAACAATGCGTTTTTGTCAATTGACTAGCGCTTATGAGCACTATGTCAAAGCAGGGGGGATACACAACCCAAAACGAAAAAAGCATATGTTCTTTCGGCATAAATTTCCGGTAACACGTCTATCCTCCTTGCCTATGACTTGGTGACATTATGAAGTGGTCCCTACAGAGTTAAACCGCCCCTACAGAGGGTGTCTGTAGGGGCGGATGACAATGTGGTCCGCCCGTACAGAGGGTGTCTGTAGGGGCGGATGACATTTTGGTCCGCCCCTACAGAGCCCTCAGTAGGGGCGGTTTTTCGAAGCCGCCGCTACAGACTGATGTCTGTAGCGACACTTGTACAGCGGCGGTCCACATAAACCGCCCCTACAGGCCATTTTGGGCCGCCCCTACAGGCCCTTTTTGTTATTGTGTCTCTGGTTTGTCCGGGATGTCCGCGGCATCGGTGAACATGAAATTTTGGGAATAACAAAATTTCCGTATGTAAAACATTTTGGGGGTCAAGAACAAACATGAAATTCAGGTGAACATATTTGAATTTTTTTAAAAAATAGCATGTTTTATAATAAATTGTCTTCAATTTATAGAACGTCATGATTACCTAAATAAACAAGACAAATTGGACTGGTAAGGGTGGACAAGAAAAACTAGCATGCTTTTACAAGAATTGTCTTAAATTGCAGCTGGTTTTGAAGAGGAAGACGTTTCCTTGTGGGTGATGAACAGGCACATTTCTGTTTCTTTTGGATTTTATTTTGCCATATTGCCACTGCACTTTTATGGAGGTATATATGTTAAATCTAGCCGGTCTGCTTAAATTATACAAGATGCTATTGAAAGGCTATGTTTTAAATCCCCTTTTTCCGTAATGTACGAGCTGGATGGTGTATGAAACTGATATCATGTTGGATTTCGCAAACTTGCTACTGATCATGGAACAAATGTAGTGTGCACATGGGTTCAATGGGTACTGAAAGCATGGACGAACAAGATGGGGGGAAAGAACACATCCAAGCTGCTTCTCAACATTGGACAGACAAAAAATGTTACCTCCGTAAAAAGTGTGAAACAGCGAACCACCAGGTGAAGCATCCTAATCCTAATTAATCTACGACACACAAATCCCGTCGAAAGCATCTACTATATGGTGCAAGAAAAGCGTCTTCTGTCCATTAGGAGGAGTACTTGGGCCTTACTACTAACTCGGGCCTGCTTGACTCATTTCACCCGGCCTTCCTCGATTTCCCCTGCTACGTACCGAAAACCTAAGGCAGGGTCCGCCGCACCGGGCATGACTACGGCCACGGCGGCGGCGTCCGCGCGCTGGCGCGACCTACCCTCCGATCTCCTTCGCGACATCTCGCGCCACATCCACACCGTCACCGACTACATCCACTTCCACGCCGTCTGCAAGCCGTGGCTCGACGCGCTTCCGCCGCCAGAGCGCCGCCCCGTGTTTCTTCCATGGCTCCTCGCGCCGCGCGACGCCGGCGGCCACCGCAAGGCTCGCGACGTCTTCTCCTCCTCCAAGTGGAGCGGCCGCGCTGCCGAGATTAAAGTCCGGGACCGGGGATGGGCGATCGGCGTCGACGACGGCGCGGCCGCCTTCTGCCTCTTGGATGATGATCGTCCCGTCGTTTACAACGGCTTGACTGACCCTCTCGCCGGATCTGCACCTTCCATCGCCTCTCCTCCCTACCCAGATGCGATCAAATCGAGCGTGTTGCGTGCAGCCAGCGCCGTCTCCAGCGACGGCACCGTATTCCATTACACTTTTGGCCGCGTAGGGGGAGAATCGCTTTGCGCGTCCGTCTTCATGGCACTTCTGCATCATGGTGATGCAGACTGGACAATCGTGAAAAGGGACGATTACCTCGTCAGTATGGACTACATGTACAGCTGCTGCATAGCATATCACAACGGCATGATTGTACAATGCCATGATAAATGGTGGACCATCATCGTGTCCACAAAGGTTGGCGGCGGCGGCGGAAGACGCTCTGGGCGCATCAATGGCACTGAAGCCGGCAAGAAACTTTTGTCGAGCTACCTCGTGGTGTCCCATGGCGAGCTGCTCTGGGTGTTGGTTCAAGGTAAGAGTAAGACTGATAGCGCTTACCACAAGGGTGTTGCTGGTGATCAGCCCGGCAGCCTGTCGGACGCCATGGCGGTGTCGGTATACGCCCTGCGGTGGGAAGGAGGAGGTGGTGAGCCGCGGTGGATGAAGAGGGACACCCGGAGCTTGGCCGACCGCGTCTTTTTTCTGGGCCAACAGAGCAGCTTTGCCGTCGACGCCGATCAGGTCGGCATGGGCGGGTGCGCCTTCTTCGTTGACCGGATGGTGCCGAAGCAAAGACTGCAGCCCCGCGTGTACAAGTACAGCTTCCTCGACGGGGTGTCGGAGTTTGTGGAGCAGCAGCAGTGGAACAACGTAGGCAGGATGTGGCTCACGCCCAAACCTGTCATTGCTTCAACCGAGGTAATTAATGTGTAGCGTTAGCTGATTAATTGACAACTACTACACGTACTATCTGAACAATTTGTGCATGTCACGCGCTGTGTTCTCAGGATCGAGATGCACGTTATTTATGTGGGCAATCAGAAAAAATAACCTGCTGACATTTTCATACGCGTGCAGGAAATCAGAAAAAGGCTTCAACTCGGGGCATATTTCAGGATTTATGTGGGCAATCTGCCACCGAAGGTGGATAGCTCTCGGCTCCGAGAGTTCTTCAGCAAGCACGGTAAGGTTGCCGATGCTAGAGTTATATTGGACACGAAGAGTAGCCGTTCAAGGGGGTTTGGGTTCGTAACCATGGCAACCACATTGGATAATGAACCGGCCCATGCTATCGCCATGTTCAATGGACAGGTATTTAAAAAAAAAAGCTCAATTATTAGCCTGATGAAATGATAACTTGTTCCTTATTAGTTGTTCATGCTGGATTAATGCTTTACAGTGCTTGGATCGGCGTCGCCTGATAGTGAAGATGGCAAATCAATAGGTAATTTGTTTCGTAGTCATTCATCTGCTAGAATGACCGAGCTTGCGGAAAAGGACGGAAGCAGACCTCTCATCTATATTATTGCCTCGTTGTAATTAATTGTTCCATTAGTAGGCCGAACTGCCTTTCATTACCACTGCTTGCTTTTGTCTCCATGGAAACAAAATAAAATACTTTCAGGCAACACTGTTCTATAAACGCTACAACATCACATCTGAACGCTACAACAACACTGTTCTCGAGAAGTTGAAGCCGGTCGATCATAGCCAACGCCAATCAGTTAAGTAATTACAAGTGTGTCTCTTACTACTTTCAGGTCGGCGATTGATCAGTAACCTGTAGCTCAAGGTTTAATAAGGGGCAAACTCATAGTTAGAGTTCAAAACAGGGGCAAATGTGCAATTCCCCCACGCAGGTTTGGACTGAAAAATATGGGTATCTGCAACCTGAAAGAAAGGTCAAGCAAACAATTTCAGAAGAAACATTAATTCAACTCCAAAAAAAATGTCACATTTGACTGATCACAGAAAACATGGTTGCGGCCTCACAAGAGACCCAGACGATCAACCGTGGATCGATGGAGATTTAACAATATAATTTGCGCCTAGTTTCTCTCATTCTAAGCAACTGGTGGATGTTTTATTTGGTGAATTATCTAGCAGACGGAAGCATTGCAGTTTGTAATAAGCGGCCCTAGCTACTTTTGAAGTGAAGGCCGGGACCGAACCAATTATCTAAAGACGATGGGACGCCATTGAGGACACGGGCGCGAGCAACCACCACTCCACCAGCGCCAGGGAATGGTACGACTACGATTGTCTACCCTGGGTGTGTTGCAGTACCCCTGCAGCAAGAAAACCCACTCTATTTTATACTCCATCCTTTCAGAATTATAAGACGCTCTGGACACGAAGATTAAAGAGATGTGAAAAAGTGGGTGATGTATAAGGAAGAGAGAATTATGCATCGAGAAGTGAAAAGATCTTTTAATTAATTTGAGACAATTTTTTGTGAGCGGAAAGAAGATTTATACATACTAATGTACATTAATTCAATAGGCACTATGTAAAACAAAGAGATTATAAGAAAAGCACTCAGCATGTAGATCCAAACTCAGTCCCAAACCTGTATGAATATTCATATGGATGACTGCACAAGCAAACATTCAGCAAATAGGCTGAGAACAGGTGTCTATTGAACGGCGACCACCGAAGAAAAAGAAAAACTAATCCTGCTATTCTCAATAGCCCTCTACCGTGATCGGATCTAATGACGACCATGGCAGCAACATTATCCCCGTCTCGATGCCGTCGTCCGGAAACCTAAATCTCCATGTTGCCTTAAAGTTGTTGTTGACGTCGTTGCTGCCATCATCTTCATCGGAGCCGCCATGAAGAAACCAAATCCACCCTACCTCCTTGCTGTCGTCGGAGAGGAATAGGAGGAACAAATCCCCAATACCAAGTAACTTGGCGTGGAGAAGACATAACCCTACTTTAGAACTCGATCTACTAAATTAGAGAGACGGGTCCCCACTCCCTCTGACCACCGGCGACTTGTTGGAGGCTGGAAGAGGGGGACCAACGATGGTGGAGGCGAAGGTGTCGCTGTCGCGGCGGGGGCGGAGGCTTTGGAAACCTAGGCGGTGCAATAGGAAAAAAGAGCAAACTAATAATTGATTTAAGACACAATCCCATCCAAAGCATCTATAGTAGTAGGCAACATTGTTTGAGACACAATGAGAAATAGTGGCTTCATCCACAACGCATCAACAAAGTTGAATTTGTCTGTAACACACTAGGACTTTGAAAAGTCTCGTCTGTGACACGCTATGACTATTTGACAATTATTTGCAATTTTTTATCTCAATTTATAAAAGACATTAGAATGTGAAACTTAACACCAATGTACATTGTTGTGTTGTCTATCGTTAAAAAATGAAGCTGAATTTTTTTTCGATTGTATGCATCGTTTGCTCATTGTTTTAATATTTAATTTGTGGAGAAAATCATGCAAGCAATCGAAAAAAATCTGGCTCCATTTTCAATGATAGATAATGCAACAATGCATATTGGTGACAAGTTTTGAATTCTAATATATTTTATAAATTGTGATAAAAAAGTTGCAAATAATTGCTAAATAGTTATAGTGTGTCACAGACGATAGTTTCTAAAATCATAATGTGTTGCAGACAAATTCGACTTTGTTGGTGTGTTGCGGACGAAACCATCATTTCTTAGTGTGTCTTAGACAAATTTGCCGTAGTAGTATGTTGCAAGAAAAGTGTCTCTAAAATGTCTTTCTGTTCATTAGGGGAGTAGTTGGGCCTTTTTACTAACTCGAGCCTGTTTATTAACTCGGTTCTCACCCGGCCTTCCTCGATTTCCCCCTGCTGCCGAAACCTAGCTACGGGCAGGGCACCGGGCATGACTACTGCCACGGCGGCGGCGTCCGCGCGCTGGCGCGACCTTCCCTCCGATCTTCTCTACGACATCTCTCGCCGCCTCCACACCGTCGCCGACTACATCCGCTTCCACGCCGCCTGCAAGCTCTGGCTCGACGCGCTTCCGCCGCCAGATCGCCGCCCCGTGTTCCTTCCATGGCTCCTCGCGCCGCTGGACGGGGCGGCCACCGCAAGGCTCGTGACGTCTTCTCCTCCTCCAAGTGGAGCGGCGGCGCCGAGATTAAAGTCCGGGACCGGGGATGGGCGATCGGCGTCCACGACGGCGCCGCCGCCTTCTGCCTCTCGGACGAAGATCGTCCCGTGTCCAACGGCGGCTTGTCGACCGACCCGCTCGCCAGATCTTCATCTTCCATCGCCCTTCCTCCCTACCCATACGCCGTCAGGTCGGGCGTGATGCGCGCAGCCAGCGCCGTCTCCGGCGACGGCACCATATTCCACTACGCCTTCGGCCTCGTAGCGAGGGAATCGCTTCGCGTGTCCGTGTTCATGGCGCTTCTGCACCCCGGCGACGCAGACTGGACGGTCGTGGAAAAGGACGACGACTTCGCCATTCTCCGCGCCTACATGTACAGCTGCTGCATAGCGTATCACGACGGCAAGATTGTAGAATGCCACGACAACCGGTGGACCGTCATGTCCACGAAGGTTGGCGGCGGCGGAACACGGTCTGGGTGCATCATCGTTGGCAACAATGAAGCCGGCAAGAAACTTTTGTCGAGCTACCTCGTCGTGTCCCGCGGCGAGCTGCTCTGGCTGTTCGTTCAAGTTAAGACTGACAGCGCTTACTACAAGGGTGTTGTCGCTGGCGATCAGCCCGGCAGCCTGTCGGACGCCATGGTGGTGTCAGCATACGCCCTGCAGTGTGAAGAAGGAGGTGAGCCGCGGTGGACGAAGAGGGACAGCCGGAGCTTGGCTGACCGCGTCTTTTTTCTGGGCCAACAGAGCAGCTTCGCCGTCGACACCGATCAGTTCGGCGTAGGCGGGTGCGCCTACTTCGTTGACCGGATGCCGGAGGATATTACGGTGCTGCCGGAGGAGCAGCCCCGCGTGTACAAGTACAGCTTCCTCGACGGGATGTCGGAGTTCGTGGAGCAGCTGCAATGGATCGACGCAGGCAGGATGTGGCTCACGCCCAAACCTGTCATTTCTTCAACCGAGGTATACCTGTGTAGCATTAGCTGATAGAAACTACACGTACGTGCTATCTGAACAATTTGTGCCACGTACGCTGTGTTGTCAGGAGACCCTGCTGACATTTTCATCCGCGTGTAGGAAATCAGAAAAAAGCTTCAACTCGGGGCATATTTCAGGATTTACGTGGGCAATCTGCCGCCCAAGGTGGATAGCTCTCGGCTCCGAGAGTTCTTCAGCAAGCACGGTAAGGTTGCCGATGCTAGAGTTATATTGGACACGAAGAGTAGCCGTTCAAGGGGGTTTGGGTTCGTAACCATGGCAACCACATTGGATAATGAACCGGCCCATGCTGTCGCCATGTTCAATGGACAGGTATTTAAAAAAAAAAGCTCAATTATTAGCCTGATGAAATGATAACTTGTTCCTTATTAGTTGTTCATGCTGGATTAATGCTTTACAGTGCTTGGATCGGCGTCGCCTGATAGTGAAGATGGCAAATCAATAGGTAATTTGTTTCGTAGTCATTCATCTGCTAGAATGACCGAGCTTGCGGAAAAGGACGGAAGCAGACCTCTCATCTATATTATTGCCTCGTTGTAATTAATTGTTCCATTAGTAGGCCGAACTGCCTTTCATTACCACTGCTTGCTTTTGTCTCCATGGAAACAAAATAAAATACTTTCAGGCAACACTGTTCTATAAACGCTACAACATCACATCTGAACGCTACAACAACACTGTTCTCGAGAAGTTGAAGCCGGTCGATCATAGCCAACGCCAATCAGTTAAGTAATTACAAGTGTGTCTCTTCCTACTTTCAGGTCGGCGATTGATCAGTAACCTGTAGCTCAAGGTTTAATAAGGGGCAAACTCATAGTTAGAGTTCAAAACAGGGGCAAATGTGCAATTCCCCCACGCAGGTTTGGACTGAAAAATATGGGTATCTGCAACCTGAAAGAAAGGTCAAGCAAACAATTTCAGAAGAAACATTAATTCAACTCCAAAAAAAATGTCACATTTGACTGATCACAGAAAACATGGTTGCGGCCTCACAAAGAGACCCAGACGATCAACCGTGGATCGATGGAGATTTAACAATATAATTTGCGCCTAGTTTCTCTCATTCTAAGCAACTGGTTGATGTTTTATTTGGTGAATCATCTAGCAGACGGAAGTATTGCAGTTTGTAATAAGCGGCCCTAGCTACTTTTGAAGTGAAGGCCGGGACCGAACCAATTATCTAAAGACGATGGGACGCCATTGAGGACACGGGCTCGAGCAACCACCAGCCCCAGGGAATGGTACGACTACGATTGTCTACCCTGGGTGTGTTGCAGTACCTTGCAGCAAGAAAACCCACTCTATTTTATACTCCATCCTTTCAGAATTATAAGACGCTCTGGACACGAAGATTAAAGAGATGTGAAAAAAGTGGGTGATGTATAAGGAAGAGAGAATTGTGCATCGAGAAGTGAAAAGATCTTTTAATTAATTTGAGACAATTTTTTTGTGAGCGGAAAGAAGATTTATATTAATATATAGAGTACATACTAATGTACATTAATTCAATAGGCACTATGTAAAACAAAGAGATTACAACAAAAGCACTCAGCATGTAGATCCAAAACTCAGTCCCAATCCTGTATGAATATTCATATGGATGACTGCACAAGCAAACATTCAGCAAATAGGCTGATAAAAAGGTGTCTATTGAACGGCGACCACCGAAGAAAAAGAAAAACTAATCCTGATATTCTCAATAGCCCTCTATCGTGATCGGATCTAATGACGACCATGGCAGCAACATTATCGCCGTCTCGATGCCGTCGTCCGGAAACCTAAATCTCCATGTTGCCTTAAAGTTGTTGTTGACGTCGTCGCTGCCATCATCTTCATCGGAGCCGCCATGAAGAAACCAAATCCACCCTACCTCCTTGCTGTCGCCGGAGAGGAATAGGAGGAACCAAACCAATACCAAGTAACTTGGCGTGGAGAAGACATAACCCTACTTTAGAACTCGATCTACTAAAATTAGAGGGACGGGTCCCCACTCCCTCCGACCACCGGCGACTTATTGGAGGCTGGAAGAGGGGGACCAACGATGGTGGAGGCAAAGGTGTCACTGTCGCGGCGGGGTCGGAGGCTTTGGAAACCTAGGCGGTGCAATATTTGTTCAGGAAAAAGAGCAAACTAATAATTGATTTAAGACACAAATCCCATCCAAAGTATCTATAGTAGTAGGCAAAATTGTTTGAGACACACTAGGAAATGGTGGCTTCATCCACAACGCATCAACAAAATTGAATTTGTCTGTAACACACTAGGATTTTGAAAAGTCTCGTCTGTGACACGCTATGACTATTTGACAATTATTTGCAATTTTTTATCTCAATTTATAAAAGACAATAGAATGTGAAACTTAACACCAATGTACATTGTTGTGTTGTCTATCGTTAAAAAATGAAGCTGAATTTTTTTCGATTGTATGCATCATTTGCTCATTGTTTTAATATTTAATTTGTGGAGAAAATCATGCAAGCAATCAAAAAAATCCGGCTCCATTTTCAATGATAGATAATGCAACAATGCATATTGGTGACAAGTTTTGAATTCTAATATATTTTATAAATTGCGATAAAAAAGTTGCAAATAATTGCTAAATAGTCATAGTGTGTCACAGACGATAGTTTCTAAAATCAGTGTATTGCAGACAAATTCGACTTTGTTGGTGTGGTGCGGACGAAATCATCATTTCTTAGTGTGTCTTAGACAAATTTGCCGTAGTAGTATGGTGCAAGAAAAGTGTCTCTAAAGTGTCTTTCTGTTCATTAAGGGAGTAGTTGGGCCTTTTTACTAACTCGAGCATGTTGATCAAAAAAAAAAAAACTCGAGCCTGTTTATTAACTCGGTTCTCACCCGGCCTTCCTCGATTTCCCCCTGCTGCCGAAACCTAGCTACGGGCAGGGCACCGGGCATGACTACTGCCACGGCGGCGGCGTCCGCGCGCTGGCGCGACCTTCCCTCCGATCTTCTCCACGACATCTCTCGCCGCCTCCACACCGCCGCCGACTACATCCGCTTCCATGCCGTCTGCAAGCTCTGGCTCGACGCGCTTCCGCCGCCAGATCGCCGCCCCGTGTTCCTTCCATGGCTCCTCGCGCCGCTGGACGGCGGCGGCCACCGCAAGGCTCGTGACGTCTTCTCCTCCTCCAAGTGGAGCGGCGGCGCCGAGATTAAAGTCCGGGACCGGGGATGGGCGATCGGCGTCGACGACGGCGCCGCCGCCTTCTGCCTCTCGGACGAAGATCGTCCCGTGTCAAACGGCGGCTTGTCGACCGACCCGCTCGCCAGATCTTCATCTTCCATCGCCCTTCCTCCCTACCCATACGCCGTCAAGTCGGGCGTGATGCGCGCAGCCAGCGCCGTCTCCGGCGACGGCACCATATTCCACTACGCCTTCGGCCTCGTAGCGAGGGAATCGCTTCGCGTGTCCGTGTTCATGGCGCTTCTGCACCCCGGCGACGCAGACTGGACGGTCGTGGAAAAGGACGACGACTTCGCCATTCTCCGCGCCTACATGTACAGCTGCTGCATAGCGTATCACGACGGCAAGATTG
Organism: Eragrostis nindensis; assembly: GCA_012490785.1. Classification (NCBI taxonomy): domain Eukaryota; kingdom Viridiplantae; phylum Streptophyta; class Magnoliopsida; order Poales; family Poaceae; genus Eragrostis; species Eragrostis nindensis. Next base: position 121,788 of record JAAXCT010001462.1, read on the forward strand.
TAGAATGCCACGACAACCGGTGGACCGTCATGTCCACGAAGGTTGGCTTCGGCGGAACACGGTCTGGGTGCATCATCGTTGGCAACAATGAAGCCGGGAAGAAACTTTTGTCGAGCTACCTCGTCGTGTCCCGCGGCGAGCTGCTCTGGCTGTTCGTTCAAGTTAAGAATGACAGCGCTTACTACAAGGGTGTTGTCGCTGGCGATCAGCCCGGCAGCCTGTCGGTCGCCATGGTGGTGTCAGCATACGCCCTGCAGTGTGAAGAAGGAGGTGAGCCGCGGTGGACGAAGAGGGACAGCCGGAGCTTGGCTGACCGCGTCTTTTTTCTGGGCCAACAGAGCAGCTTCGCCGTCGACGCCGATCAGTTCGGCGTAGGCGGGTGCGCCTACTTGGTTGACCGGATGCTGGAGGATATTACGGTGCTGCCGGAGAAGCAGCCCCGCGTGTACAAGTACAGCTTCCTCGACGGGATGTCGGAGTTCGTGGAGCAGCTGCAATGGAACAACGTAGGCAGGATGTGGCTCACGCCCAAACCTGTCATTCTTCAACCGAGGTATACCTGTGTAGCATTAGCTGATAGAAACTACACGTACGTACTATCTGAACAATTTGTGCCACGTACGCTGTGTTGTCAGGAGATGCACGTTATTGAATAACCTGCTGACATTTTCATCCGCGTGTAGGAAATCAGAAAAAAGCTTCAACTCGGGGCGTATTTCAGGATTTACGTGGGCAATCTGCCGCCCAAGGTGGATCGCTCTCGGCTCCGAGAGTTCTTCAGCAAGCACGGTAAGGTCGCCGATGCTAGAGTTATATTGGACACGAAGAATAGCCGTTCAAGGGGGTTTGGGTTCGTAACCATGGCTACATTGGATAAAGAACCGGCCCATGCTATAGCCATGCTCAATGGACAGGTACGGGAAAAAAGCTCAATTACCCTAATGAAATGGTTATTATTTGTTCCTTTATTACTTGTTCCTTAATTACTTGTTCATGCTGGATTAATCCCTTTACAGTGTCTGGATCGGCGTCGCCTGATAGTGAAGATGGCAAATCAATAGCTAATTTGTTCCTTAGTTGACCGAGGTTGCGGAAAAATTAAGGACGGAAGCAGGCCTCTAATCTATATTATTGCCTCATTGTAATTGATTGTTCCATTAGTTGGCTGAGATGCCTTCCATTACCACTGTTTGTTTTCATCTCTATAGAAACAAAATAAAATACTTTCAGGCAATACTGTTCTATAAACGCTACAAAATCACATCTGAAGTCTATTTACTCTACTGAATTAAGGAATGTATTTCTTGAGAAGTTGATGCCGGTCGATCATAGGCAACGCCAAACACTTAATAAGTAACTACAAGTGTCTTTCCCTTACTATTTTCAGGTCAGCGACTGAGTAACCACCTGTAGCTCAAGGCTTAATACAACGTACTCCCTCCAATATCAAAATAGTTGTTGTTTTGGACATTGACACGGTCTCCAAAACACAACTTTGACTAATACTTTTTCTATAAAATATTTATGAAATATAGTTGAAGTGTATTTTTATGAAATCATATTTCAATACGAATTTACTCATATCATTTTCAACTTTATAAACTTAATACGTTAGAAAATATGTGTGGTCAAAGTTTAAAAAGTTTGACTTAGGACAATCTCAAAACGACAACTATTTTGAAACTAGAGGGAGTACAGGTTTGGACTGGAAAATATAGGTCAAGCAAACCATTTCAGAAGAAACATGAATTCAACTCCAAAAAAAGTCACATTTGACTGATCACAAAAATATGGTTGTGGCTCACCAGAGACCCAGACGATGACTACGAGTGTCTTGGTAGCCTTCAGCTGATAGGGGCGCAGCCACGGGGAGACCCCACTCTAATTGAAATCATAAGCAGGGAAAGAGTGGACATCGTGGGCATCCAAGAAACCATCAAAGCTGATTTCTCTGACAAGGAGCTGAGGGATTTAACTCCAGGCCAGGACTTCCATTGGAACTGGATCCCTTCAAAGGGTCATTCAGGGGGTATTTTGGTGGGGGTAAAGGATGATCTGTTGGAGATAGAAGGATGGGACAAAGGGGAGTTTATTATGGGGGTTGCTCTCAGAAACAGAGTTACAAATTTCGGATGGGAATTAGTCCTTGTATATGGCCCTGCAAATCATGACTTGTCTTTGGATTTTTTGGGAGAACTAATAGGAAAATGTAATAGGTCAAGTCTGCCAATAGTTTTGGGAGGAGATTCAATCTGATCAGGAAAAAGAAAGACAAAAGCACATTGCAGGGGGATCAAAGACTAATCAATGCTTTTAATGAGTTCATTGCCTCTAATAACTTAATGGAGATTAAAAGAAGTGGGCCAAAGTACACTTGGACCAACAAACAGAATTGTCCAATCTTCAGCAATATAGACAGAATTCTGGTAAGCACCGAATGGGAGACTAATGTACAGGGGGGGACAAAGTAAGAAATGAGTTTAAATTTCACTTTGAAAAGCAATGGCTGCTACAAGAGGGATTCAAGGAAGAAGTTATTAGGAGATGGGGGGAGGCAACTAGTAAAATTCCTGAAGGAGCATACTCTATGGACATATGGAATGGAAGCATAAGTTACATGAGACATTTTCTAAAAGGATGGGGGAATAATTTCAGAGGAGAATACAGAAGGAAAAAGACTGAGCTATTGACCCAAATAGAAAATATTGACATAGCAGCAGAACAGGGTTTGCTGACAGAGGACTTGTGGGATGAAAGATATAAGCTGGAGGTCAGTTTAGAGAAAGTGTATGCTGAAGAAGAAATCTATTGGAGACAAGGAGAGGGGGGGGGGGGGGGGGGGACTGGATACTGAAAGGCGATTTCAACACAGGTTTTTTTCATATGACTGCAAATGGTAGGAGAAGGAAAAAAACCATCACCTCACTAGAGAAGGAAGGGGGGCTCATAACTGATCAAAAGCAGATCCAAGATCACATTTACAGCTATTACAAGGGGTTATTTGGATCAGAGGAAAAAATGGGTGTGACATTAGCAGCAGATACTTGGTCAGCGACTGGGAGAGTGACAGAGGAAGATAATGCAAAATTAATTAAACCTTTCACAGAAGAGGAGGTGTGGCAGGTTATCAAAGAGATGAAGGAAGAAACTGCACCTGGACCTGATGGTTTCAGTGTGTCCTTTTACAAAAACTTCTGGGGGTGCATCAAAAAAGAATTCATGGCAATGGTGAATGATTTTGTACATGAGGATTTGGACATATCAAGGCTGAATTATGGAGAAATAATCCTAATTCCAAAAGTGAAAGATGCTAATAATGTGAAGCAGTACAGACCAATATGCCTGCTAAACGTGAGCTTCAAGATCATTATTAAATTGCTGGTGAATAGATTGACTTGGATAGTAGACAAAACTATTAGCAAATATCAATCTGCTTTTATCAAGGGGAGATACATCTTGGATGGAGCAGTCATTCTACATGAGACTCTCCATGAGATGAGGAACAAGAAAGAAAGGGGGGTGGTCATGAAAATAGACTTCGAAAAAGCATATGACAGAATTAATTGGAAATTTGTGGAGGATGTGCTCAGGAAAAAAAGGCATTAACCAGAAGTTTGTATCATGGGTCATGCGTACCATTCAAGGGGGGAGGGTCTGCATCAATATTAATGGAAAAAGAGGGCCGTACTTCAAGACATATAGGGGGCTGAGACAGGGGGATCCGCTGTCCCCCATTCTTTTCAACTTAGCAGCTGATGCATTAGCAAGCATGCTGGACAAAGCAAAAGCCAATGGTCACTAAGTGGGGTGATACCTCACCTAGTGGAGGGGGGTCTTACACGCTTACAATATGCGGATGACACGGTGCTGATGATGAGTGGTGATGACACATCATTAACAACAACAAAACTGATTTTATACTGTTTTGAATGGATGTCGGGGCTTAAGATAAATTACCATAAAAGTGAGGTGTTCACTTTTGAGGTTGCAGAGGAGGAGCAGCAAAGGGTTGCAAACTTGCTGAACTGCAAAGTGGGGAAGTTACCAATGACATATCTGGATTTACCAATAAGTGACAAACATATTGGGGCGGTCATTCTGGAGACAGCTATCTCTGCAAAAATCTGCAAAAAACTGCAGCCTTGGAAAGGGAAAATGATGTCTTCAGGAGCTAGACTAATTCTGACAAACACATCACTAAGCAGTCTCCCAACATACATCATGGGAATGTTCCTATTGCAAGATGGAGTGCATCACAAGATGGACACATATAGATCAAGGTTCTTTTGGAGGGATACAGAAGAGAAAGGTAAATTCCATATGATCAAATGGGAGGACGTCTGCCTACCAAAAGAATTTGGGGGCGCAGGGATTCTGAATACCAAAATAATGAATGAGGCCCTTGTAGTGAAGTGGATCTGGAGGCTGCAAAAACAAGAAGAAGATGATCTCTGCATCAACATCTTGAGGAAGAAATACCTGAGAAACAAATCTTTCTATCAAGTAAACCCTAGGGGTGGCTCACAATTCTGGCAAGGCTTACATAAAGTGAAACAAAATTTCTGGAGGGGGGCTGTCAACATAGTGAACAATGGTAGAGACACCCAGTTTTGGCATGACACATGGATGGGGGATATTCCCTTCAGATTAAGATACCCCAACCTTTTTAGCATCTGTAGAGACAAAGAATGCCTTGTGTCAGATTACTGGAAGGATCAAGAGTGGGAGATTGACCTTAGGAGGAACCTAACAGCTAGAGATGTGGATGACTGGACTGAATTGATGAGTGGTCTACAACAAGTACATCTGAACAATGAATCAGACACGGTGAAATGGATGTTGGAGAAAAATGGTGTCTACTCCACCAAATCAATGTACAGAGCACTTATCTTCAGAGGTGTGACCAGCAGAAGAATGAAAAAACTATGGAAGAGCAAGCTTCCAACCAAGATAAAAGTATTTCTATGGTTAGCTTTTCAAGACAAATTACAAACGGGGGTCGAGCTCAAGAAGAGGGAGTGGAAAGGGAGTAGAAACTGCATATTATGTGGAGTTCCTGAAAACACTGATCATATTATTTTTTATTGTCAAACTGCTAGATATGTTTGGGTGTGCAAAAGAGGCACTGCAATGGGATGCAGTGCCTACTTCAATGAGTGATTTTCTTGACAAATGGCTAACACTCGGGGGGAAACAATATAATGTATGTATCTTCTTTTTTGCTATCACAGCATGGGTGCTGTGGAGAAGTAGGAATGACATGACCATCCAAAAGAAATTCTGTCATAACCCATCTAACCTCCTGCACAAAATCTCTCCTTCACACAGAAGTGGAGCGCTTTGCTGTCGGCAGAGGACAAGGTGAACGTGGACGACCTCACAAGGACGCTGAGGTGCTGGTTCCAGTCTTTCCAATCTCAGCGGGAGGCCGCAAGATCTGATGACCCAGAAGCTGATTTTATGTAACTGCTTGCGTGAGGAAGGAAGTTAAGGCAATTAGACAGTTTGTCATAGTTCTGAAAATACATGTAAGCTGGAAACCCCAGCAGAACTCGTTTGGTTTTGTTTTTTCTGTTGCTAGGTAGGTGGTATCTGTATCGAAGACTTTGATATATGCTTTCAATAAAAGCAGGCCATGAGCCTATTTTCTTAAAAAAAAAAAGACCCCACTCTAATTTGTAAGCCATCTTCAACCAAATTCAGCCTTAAAATACCTTTGTCGTGCGTGATGTGCAGCCTCCGGGGTGAAACAAGGAGATGCGAACGCTGTCATGAGAAGGCGACCCTAAGGAGTCGTGCACGCACGCCCCATGCCAAATGGCCTAGTTTTTGTTAGGATTAGTTATGGTGAGTGGCAGCCCACTCCAGGCAGCCCCCTGATCGAACGTGCGTACCACATCAACCGTTCGTGCGACGACAACACGACGCACGTACGTACGCAGTCCGAGGACGATGCAAGGCATATATAGCGCGCGGTTTGTTCCATGGATAGCCAGCTAGTCACATTCGTCCTGGCTTACACCAACGACGGCGACGTCTTTCTCCAACGACGGACGAGATGCCAGTTCCGGCGGCGTCGCACCATCACCCGCCGTCCTGCGTGACGTGCAGCCTCCTGGCGCCATGCCGGCGAGCCCTGACGCGGCTCTTCCGCGTGCCGGCCTCCACCGCGCTCTCCATCCGGGCGTTCCGCTTCCGCAGCCTCCGCAACGCCGCCGCCAGGATGAGCCCGCAGCGCCGCCGCCGCCGACGCCGCTTGATCACGTTCCGGTCGGTGCGCGCGGTGTTCTGGCCGCTCGTCCCGCCGCCGTCGTCCACGCCGGCCGACGAGGCCGCGAGGGGGTCGGCAGCAACGACGGAACTGCTGGCGGCGGCGGCGGCGGCGGCGGCGCGGGAGGTGCCCGCGCCGGTGCCGTCGCCGGAGACGCCGGCGTACGTGAAGGTGGTGGCGCGGCTGCGGTCGGGGCGGAGCGCCGCGAGCGGCGACGGCGACGACGAGGAGGAGGAGGGGAAGGAGGCGGCGTGCCGGAGCTTCGAGAGCTGCCTGATGGAGATGCTGGTGGAAGAGGGGAAGGCCGGGGACCTGCAGGACGTCGAGGAGCTGCTGCGCTGCTGGGACCGCCTCAAGTCGCCCGTCTTCGTCGACCTTGTGTGCCGCTTCTACGGCGAGCTATGCAACGACATGTTCCCGGCGACGTCCACGGGTGATGACGACGACGACGACGACGATGCGGGTAGGGACGGTGACGACGCCCCGGCGTTGTCCAAGTCCGGTGCTTAATTAGTGATCTGTCCGGCTTAACGAATTTTGCTGCGTCTCGTTCAGACTGCAGACATCAGCGCATTGTACACAAAGTAAATAAGTTATCTGCAAGAATTTTATGCATCCACATTGGCGTGACTGTGGAGGTATTCGGATAGTTCTCGAAATGAAAATTCAAGACACATCCTCTGGCGAGACCACTTCCGGTGATCACGTTTGAACTCGTGCACAAACAGTACTCAGCTGGGGGCATCATGCTTTGGGTGAACGTGAACCGAGAATGCGCCATCTATATAATTTACTCAGAAATCCTGACTCCACACCCGGAGAGAGATCAAATTTCCTTTCTGCACTGTAATAGTTCGTAATTCATCATTTGTTTCATCATTTTAGTTGCAATGCAAGTTTCTTTTTTCTGAGGAAGCGCCTTAACGCATATTTCCTCTGATTTTAAATTATTGACGTTTGACCATTTTTAAGTTACGTTTGACCATTCGTCTTATTCAAAATATTAGCTTAAATATGCAAAATTATAAGTTATATTTCAATTTTCTTTAGTGATGAAACTAATCATAACAAAATCAATGATAATTTTTAAAATATTTTAAATAAGACGAATGGTCAAACGTAACTTAAAAGTAGTCAAACGTTAACAATTTAAAACTGGAGGGAGTAGTAGCATTTAATTAAGAGGGGTTGCGATGGAAGTTGTGAATTCTGTGCCTACCTTTATACTCCCTGGGAACTAACAAATCTCAAAATTTAAGAGTCATTGTTGTTTCATTCACAAAATGTTTGACAGACAGCTCGTGCAGGCCTATCCCATGCAAAATGACCACGGGGCGTCGATCAGGTTTCAGAACGTGCTGACAACATTTGAAGATTAGTTGGGCCATAAGCCTGGGTGACAAAGTCCAAGGCCGCATTGCCCAAGAAATGTTACCATCCTAGTTGGGCCATGAGCCTGGGTGACCAAGGGTCAGTTTGGATCTCTTGCTGCGGCTTGCTTTGCTCGGCTGGGCAAAAACTTGAAACGTTTGGTTGGCTTGCTGTCACCTCGGGCTTGAGCTATCAAGGAAATTCCTTCACAGACCAGGCGAGCTGCACCCGCTCTCCGTCGCTGGCAAGGAGAGGCGAGGCAAGGCAAGCTAGTTGGGCAAGACTACCAAACTGACCCCAAGTGTACAAAAGCCCAATACTCCCACTCATCTTGAAGGAGGGAGCTGTTCTCCAAAATAATAATAATAATAATAATCTTGAAGGTGGGAGCACTAAATTTGACTTTCTTTCATTCGACGTTGCAACATTTACAAATAACTACAGTTATACCTGTTGCAAGTAAGAACAAAAAACGAAAAGAAAAAATTGATGCAAACATTGGATAACACTTATTGCAACATAAATAAAAATCGACCGAGATGTGTTAAAATTCCAGTCAACTGAAAATTAATCTCTCCCTTAAAAATATCTACTTACTATCACACCCAAATCTTATTATTCTGCTTCTTTTGATTTTTCCCATTTTATTTATGTTGAAACTGATTGGAGTTAATTAGCATATATCTGAGTTCCAGTATGACAGAAGCCTAAATGGGCTAGTCACATATCCGTCCGTCAGCAAATGCGTGCGGAATCAGTCCATCAGGCATCAGATCCCTATGGACTGTCGTTACCATGACCCCCGGGTACCCTCATGACCAGCAAGGCCGAGTACCTAGACAGGGTAGTCGGGCTGGCCCAAACAAGACCGAGTGCCTCAAACATCTAGAAGGAAGGCACGGATTATTCGGCAAGTCTATTATCTTGTACTCCAAGTAATTCTATGTTGTAACTGACTAGGATACTTTCCATGTAACCCTGTTCCCCCGGATATATAAGGCGGGCAGGGATCTCATCTCAACATAGACAATACAATACCACCCAAGACAGGACGTAGGGTTGTTATCCTCCGGGAGGCCCGAACCTGTATAAACTCGGCGTCTTGTTTTCACCATCGTATTCTTGGTTCTTGCGTAGCCCCTAAAATATAATTGCCGACAAAAACGTCGACAGTGGCGCCCACCGTGGGGCTCGAACCCACGACCACAAGCTTGAACCCGGCGTACTGTGACAGCCTCTCGGCCACGGCGGCAACGCCATGTACAACTACGGCTATACGGCTACAAGTCCTATATGCACATGCACACAAGAGAAGATTATTTCTATTCTTTACTTTGTTTTCCATATTATTTTATTGCTAATCAACTCGATTAAACATCGGCTGTTACGTGATTCTCTTTTGATTTTCATGTATGCATGCACGAGGTGTGTATCCATCAAGGCAGACAAGCTATGGCCACTCGGCTATAGCCGCCTCTCTACTACTCGGCGTGCTACGGCAATCTGGCCACGACGGCAATGGCAACTACTCGGCTCAGTAATGTCTAGTTGCACTACTGCAACCACTCGGCGGAGCTACCTGAGCTGTTGAGCCACAGTGTTGTCACCCGGCCACTCGGCGATTTGGCTAGTAACTCGGCGTATTATCGTCCGTAACTACTCGGCCACCATATTTATCTCTCAGCCATGTTGATGGTTACTCGGCCATGGGGTTTCTTACATATTATTGGCCTTATGGATTTCTGGAATTATGGTCATCTGAATTTCTCATTGCTACGAATATTGGTGATTTCTCGGCCATGATGTCTTCATGACGACTAATTGTTATTGGCTTTATGGATTTCTTAATATTGGCCATCTGATTTCTCAAATATCGGCTATCTGGATTTCTCAATGTTATAAATATTGGTCATTTGGATTTCCAAGTATTACAAGCCTTCTGGAATTCTGAGCATTGGACTTCTAGATATTGTTTACTTCTGGACTTCAATTTTATGGATTTCTGAAACCTGGATGTTCTACTTCCGAACTTCTGGGATATTCATCTATGACATTCATTGTCTCACATATTTATCTCTGGATAGCATCTCAGGCACTTTGGTCTTCACCATGGCATCGGCTTGATGATATACTGCAATCACTATGAGCATATACACGCTCAGCAGTTCTATATTGGATTTCTGGAATCGGCAGCTTAATGTTGAGTTTGCAATCACCAACCCCAAAACAGCCACGGCCAACAGAGAAGAGTCTTCTTACTCTTAATTATATTCTCCATATCATTTTATTCCTTAGCAATTCAATTATGATTTGCTTTTTATGGATTATATCTTGTCTATATATATTGCCTGCACCAATTGTTTCCATGAGAACAGGTGTGCAATGACAACCTCTCCGCCGCTCGATGTACTGCGGCGATCACTCGGCATATGGCACCAGCCACTCGGCCATGACGATAGCCACTCGGCCATACGTCTACTTGGCATGTGGCATTGGCTACTCACTTCCTGGTCGTCCGACTGATCATGTATCCAACTCGGCGCTGCAACAACGACACAGCTTATCATACAAGCTAAGTCATTTATTTAATTATTATCATTATCCGAGTGTCTCACACTCCTCATTTTCATGAGCTTTCATATCAACAATTAAATACAGCTTTTTCCCTTTATGGTCTTGACTCTGTATCCAGTACATTCTACTGCATACAGAGCCGGGAGCTGTATAAATCTTATGAGTTATGTCTTGAGTACCTCTTGCCGACTAAGTAAGCCTTGTCTGTCCTGATTGTGAAGCTCTGACTAAGAGTGCATAAACATAAGGCGACAATCGGTCTCTGAAAACAGTCATAGAGGCTCACTTGACAAACGCTCATCCTCATTTAATCTTACAACTTATGTCAATCTTGTAGACTTTTGTACGCTGCAGTTACTCCGATTGTGAAGCTCTAACTGACGCCATCGTCTTCCTAAACGTGCGCTGACCCAGTGTCCCACGTCATACAGGGCCGGCTAAGTTCTAAGAGTGCATAAACATAGGAAAATACTCAGCTACCAGAGTTGAAAAGAACGGCTGAGCCGCTTCACATTATTTAATCATGATGATTAAAAACAACCCTGTTATTACGGTCATATACTTGATTACTTTTACAGATTACTACATAGTCTGTTACTTTGTTTTATCTACAGGAAATTATCGTACAATTCTCTCGGAGTTCATGAGCGTATCTCCTATGCTCGGGGGCTTGACGCCACTCGGGAATTACTACTTATGGATTTCTCACAAATCTTCTACAAACTCTCGGCTAGTATCTAGCATTTGGGAAGGTGCACAATTCACTCGGCCATCGCCTTATTGGCTACTACCTCTTCTGAATTTTTGTATAAAGTTCAGAGGCAGGAAAACTATCAAGGCACATCAGCTGCTACGAGGAATATCAAGCATGAGCTCTACTGCCGCGCACAGTTGTCAGTCGACTCAGTCCTGCCGGTGGCTCAAGCTCGCCATGGTTAAGCACTGGCGTCTGCCTTGCCAGGCTCAAACTCGTCATGGTTAAGCAACGCCGTACTTCTGCGTCGCTATGGTTATTTGTCAGTCGGAGTCCAGCATGGGATAAAAATTCTTATTGTGTCACGACAACGTGAGGCTCAACTACAGCATCAAGTCGAGGCATCAAGACAGATCGATGTTGAGCTATTATGTTCCATCGCCGTAACGCCTGTCATTAATTAATCTATTCAATCAAGGAAAGCTTTTGTTGGTGCTACGTCATGTGTTGCAGCGCGGAGATCATCAACCTGCTATACCACACAATGACTACTACTACCAGAAGGAGGTTCACTCAGCTGACCATATCACTCAGCCTAATCGTCGAAGGAAAAATCACTCAAGCTACAGGCGGACACTATTACCCGGCTATTACTCCCGGGCAACACAAGTCAGTCGGCTACTTTTATAATTAATCTACTATGAGTCGGACAGACTACTACAACAACAGTTCTGGGACATCATCATTGGGAGAATTACACGGTCGTTTATTGACCAGGCCTTTATGGCTTCATCTTATATATTTTAATACTTTCTAGTCTCTCTTGAGTCTGTACACAATTATGCTAATTGTCCACAGACTCGGGGGCTAGTCCATATGGACTCACTTGCGTGAGTTCCATAAAATTACTCGGCTTCATGCCAGGCACACGGGTTGCTTTATATCCTTGGCTTTCTTTAGTCGGATTTTACCCAGAATTCGTCCTTGATCTTCACCTCAATTGTTCCAATTAAGTTGAAGCTCGGGGGCTACATCCAATGGATGCACTCAGCGTGCATATTTCCTCACATCTAATAGATGTCATGGAATCAAATTTACGGTCATCACGACTAGGCTCGCTTTGATCTTCTGTATAATTCTTCGTATTACACAGAAGCTCGGGGGCTACATCTAATAGATGCACTCAACGTGCATATTCAAATTTTTCATCAAGGATTCAAGCTTCATGCAAGCCTACACTCGGATATCATCTATCAACAGTCGGCATGCCTAATTCAAGGCCTTACTAGTCTTGGTCTACCCGAGGCTAGTAACGGAAGGTTTTCACCTTTATCTTATTTGACTTATTCAAGTCCTTTTTAATCTCTCAATATCATTTGAGAAGACTATCCATACATGGAGGAATTCCTAGTCGGAAAGCAAGCAAGATCAATCAAAAAGCACTTGGGGGCTACTGTCGTTACCATGACCCCCGGGTACCCTCATGACCAGCAAGGCCGAGTACCTAGACAGGGTAGTCGGGCTGGCCCAAACAAGACCGAGTGCCTCAAACATCTAGAAGGAAGGCACGGATTATTCGGCAAGTCTATTATCTTGTACTCCAAGTAATTCTATGTTGTAACTGACTAGGATACTTTCCATGTAACCCTGTTCCCCCGGATATATAAGGCGGGCAGGGATCTCATCTCAACATACACAATACAATACCACCCAAGACAGGACGTAGGGTTGTTATCCTCCGGGAGGCCCGAACCTGTATAAACTCGGCGTCTTGTCTTCACCATCGTATTCTTGGTTCTTGCGTAGCCCCTAAAATATAATTGCCGACAAAAACGTCGACATGGACAAAATTCATTCTCAACACTGAGCATAACACACACACATGCAGTAGTAGAACAGAAAGTAGAAAAAGGTAGTACTACAACAAACAGAAGCAGCAAGACTGCAAGACCATGTGTTCAGCTTGATCATGCGACCTGCTATGCTAGGCTAGCTACTACCTACCAGATCCCATATGCATTGGATTTGTCTCCGATATATGTCAAGCCTGAGAGTGTTGCCTTCCCAAGACAAAAACGAAGAATCTCATCATACAGATGAATTAGAATGGGCAATAATACGGGAATATACACATGCTGCCCAATAGTTTTCTTGAAGCAATACATGCTGCCCAATAGTACTTGTTATCTTCTATTGTTCATTTAATCTCGAAAAGAGAAGCTAGATGCTTGCACTTGCGACCATTGGCATGTTTAGTAGTACCAGTAAGATGTTTGCCACTGTACTTTCTGTCCCCTAACCAGAAACTAGAATCCTAATTATCTAGACCACAATGGAACTGGGGAATAAAAAAGCTATATGTATAGAACAACCTTTTTACTCGTAGCTAAACGTTGTGCTCAGTTTCATCGGACTGGAAAAAAAAAACACTTTGTGCTTAGTTGCTGGTAGGCAAATCTTGTTCCTTCCACTACTTGAACATGCGTGGAATTGTACTAAGCAAAATAACGAGGAAAAGGACCATCATCGCAGGCCATTATTTGTACTCCACGCACAAGGAAGCGAAGCAAATTATGCCGAGCCCCCACAAACGTCGGCATCACGACCAACGTGTCCATGCTGCTGCCAAGTCCAGATCCAGATTCGAGCCGGTGATCCGCCGGAGCAAGCAACGCACTACGGGCATGGTCCAGGGGCCGGCCTGTCGACACCCGAACGTACGTGGAGCCGCGGGCCACCACCCCGCCGTCGCTCTCGCCGGAAAAGAGAGCCTCACCCATGCGCGGCACGGCTCCGAGCCGCGAGCGACAACGAGGATCGCGTGGCCCAGGGGACCTTTGGACGAGACAGGACACAACGCCGTCACGCGCACGCCGCCCTCCGCCTACTTGTCGCAGCGTTGGATGCGCCCGCCATGTGACCGCGTTTTTGGAGCTTACGCGTCGCGTCGCTGGCGAGCATGGGGAGGGCTCCAGTCCAGTCCAGATCCAACGGCAATGACAGGACAGGGAGTACGTAGCGCCAATTGTAGCTGGTGACCGGTTCCAGCTATCTCGTCCTGCATGAATAGGTGAACAATGGGGCCGGGTGTGGTGCTGCTAGTGCCTGGGATCTTATTATGGATCATATTTGATTGAGTGGCCAGAGATCATCATCCACACTGCTGCATTGTGACCAACTGCAAACGACTACGTATACTAGTAGTATCCCTTCCTTACATTGACCGCAGTGGCTCCATGTGTCATGAACACGACGACGGTATACAAGATACACGAAGTTTTTTGTGGCATACAAGAAAATTCAAATCAATTCCTCAGAAGAGAGCTAAATTACTTACGTGGAGCTTATTAACTGCTCATGTTTCATGAACTACCAGCAAGTCAAAGAAAAAGGAAAAATGGAATGGCAGACAAACGGTTGTAGTAGTATTTTGTTATGGTTGTGGTTGTGGAACGGTGGGTGTGAACGGCATTATGCATTGACGGTCAAGTTCTGTCGATCACATGAGAGGATAGCACAATAATGTACCCCCAAAAAAAAAAACTGAATCGAACTATGAACCTCGACAACTATGATGGGTCCGGATTAAGATATTAAGAAAATGAATTCATTGCCAAGATTCTTTCTGTCTGTTGATTGAACCTGGCTGAAGAAACGTACAATCAGTTTTGGAGTTCATATGCTTTTGTCCACATCTCAATTTAGGATACATACATGTTTTCTTGAATGTAAATTATACCCATTGAGGTACAGTTCAGGCCTTCCGTAAGGGAAAAAAAAAGTGCAGGCCTCTCCTTTGTCAAGGATGCTCGTTCGTCTTGCCTCGTGAGCTACCAGCAAAATGATAGGGAAATGACTTTATAAGTAGGCAAAATTGTCTGAGACACACAAAAAAAAACGGTGGCTTCGTCTGCAGCACATTATAAAAGTCGAATTTGTCTGCAACACACTACGATTTTGAGAATTAATTAAGTTCAAATTTTTTTATCTTAATTCATAAAATACATTAGAATTTGAAACTTGGAACCAACATATGTAGTTGCATTATCTATCATTAAAAAATAGAGTTAGATTTTTTTTATTGTTGAATGATTTGCTCGACAAATTAAACGATGCAAATAATCGAAAAAATTCAGCTCTATTTTTTAATGATAAATAATGCAGGAATGTATATTGATGCCAAATTTTAAATTCTAATATAATTTATAAATTGAGATAAAAAAGTTAAAATTAATTGTTAAATGATCATAGTGTGTCACAGCCGAGAGTTCTCAAAATCTAGTGTGTTGCAGACAAATTCGACTCTATTGGTGTGCTGCGGACCAAGCCACCGTTTCTTGATGTGTCTCGAACAATTTTGCCTTAAGATCAATGTTTTTTTATCTCAAATGCTGATGTGTCCAATCAAAAGTGTTTCTGATCCACTTTTAAGAGCACTGTTAGAGGAGAGCAAAATTGTCTCTTATAATTTTTTGTTACTCAAAAACGAATTGAAGAACAATTTTATGAGAATTTTTTTGAAGATGCTAAACAATTATTAGACGATCTTTTTTGTAATGAACTGGTTTAGTTTGCATTAGTGAGAGGATTAACAAGGGTCATGTACCGTGAGCGGGATGGAGAATTCCAACACGTAAACACCTGCTGGAATGATTCATCATCCCAAGCCTGGGTCTTTTTTTTTTTTTGAGAAGTCCAAGCCTGGGTCGGTGGCAGTAAATAGGAGGATGTTCCTACTGAGTTGAGATCTCTGAATTACTTTTCTTTCACTGACATGTGGGTCCGGTCCCACATGTCAGTGACTGTTAGTGCATACTTCCAGAGAATCCTCACCCGTTCCTACTCCCTGGCTTGTACGGTTGTATAAAAAAAAATCAGAAGATCCCACTCGGATATCCAGCGCGATGGACTTGTAACTTTCTCAGCGAAGGCGCCCCAGACCACCACAAAAGCCGCGGCCTCCTCCACCTGTTCCAAGTTTAGGCCGCTCTTCCCCTGTTCCTCCGCCAACTCCAGCAGCAAAAGAAACGGAAATTAGTTGCGGCCAATTCCACATCGTAATCCGAAGAACCCTGCCGCCGAATTGCTGTTCTTGCAGGATTTCGAGGACTCAGATCGAGATCCAGGCATCTTCCCTCATTGAAACAGTGCCTTCCATTGTTCTTCGGTTCCCTGGACGCCACCATCTTGGACCATAGATTCGCCCAGAATTGTGTTGCTTTCTTCATTGGTAAGGATCCTAATCTCTTCTTTTTCAACGGATAATAAGGAATGAAATCTTGCCAGGACGTGTTGTTGGTCACGTTCTGCAAAATCTTTTGTTCTCTCGTTGCGATGTTTGCTGCGTTGAGGAGTACTAATACCTGGTTAGTTTGATAAAATAAGTCGGTCCCTAATCTTTTGTTGTCATTGTGGATGTATGTATGTTTCTTATGACGCTTTTTACATTCTTTTTGACTAAAAAAGGTAATAACCTGTATGATGGAAACACCTGAATATATTTCGCTAATTGTCTGTAGGTTTGTTTCATGATTACTCAGAACAAGGGTTACACTTAACCTGCTTCTGAAGGTACCTTGCACTGTGATGATAATTCTCTTTACATATATATCATTCTTGACAGTTGCCGTAGACTGTACGAACTTTTAAGAGACCATGACTAATTTCTTCTGTGGAGGTTTTTAATTTGTGTTATGGTATCATTTAGTCACTTGAGAAGTAGCTCGAATGTTGCTCATCGTATAATTTTATCTGCAGCAGTCCGTTGGTGAATTTTTTGCTTGAGTTTGAGTTATGGTTCGGGATTTATTGTGTACCTTAGGCTTAGATAGAAGACATCTGGTGGGAGCTGTACCAACACAGAATCTGGTAGTAGCACAAGATGATGGCGAGAAGCCATCAGAAACAGCTGGTTTGTGTTTCTATAGGATATAGTTGAGGCATGAGTTGAATGTTTAGTTCGAGATCCATAGGTTGAGATAGTTGACTGAAAAATAAGGAATTCTCTGGCCCTTGAGGCTTCAAGGATGATTTGCTTCTTCATGCAAATTAAAAGAAACTTACTTTGCAGCTCCCTTCGGTGGCTCTGCACTCTTCTAATTTGCATCTTCTCTTTGTGTAGTGGGCTTGAGCCTCCCAGTTTGGTTTATCTTTTTTCCTTTTTTACATTTTACTCAGTTCTTTTCTGTATAAATACCACTGCAAGGGTTACCCCTATTGTACATTCGATGAGGGAGGGAGGGAGGGAGACCCTTCTAATAAAGTTAGCATGGATTGCCACTGTACATTTTTTTTATCAGTGAACTGAAGAGTCTTCCATTTTCTCAAATCGTAACAGGCAGTATTGCAATTTAGAGCTATACTTGCTTCGTGTCCAGTGTGCAATTCAAGGCCATTGGTCTCTATAGCTAAATTCAGCGAAAGAAAATTCAGGGCCATTTGTCAATCTCAAATGTGCAACCCGGACTGCACATATAACTTTGGGAGTACAATCACATTCCCTATATGCATGCACACTACATTCCCTTTTAGTTCTATATGTTCTTTCTTTCTTTCCCTGAAACACAATTCTGTTTGTTTTCTTTTTGTTGCATGAATTGTGTTTTGTCTGTTTTTTCATTGCATGACTTTGTATCTGGATTAAATGTTTTGTTATTTTACAAACTTTCTATTTGGTTACGGAAAAAAATAATTCTTCCTCTTTTTGTTTGGGCAGCTTTGCATATTGCACTGAAAGGCCATTCTAGGGAATGCAGAAAGATGTGCTTGTATGCGAAGGATATCTCTTGTGAGGAGGCGCGCATTTCTCCAATCGGTTTGAAGTCACTGATTCTTGATGGGCGAGGATTTCAGGCACGCATTTGTGGAAGTAAATATGATGCCACCAATGCCCGGAATGTTTCTATGCTAGATCGTGTAATTTCCGACGACGGTTGAAGTTTTTTCTCTTACTGATTCCTTTGGCTAGAATTCCAATAAGAATCATTTTCTAGGATCTGTTGACCATGGAAACAGAGAAGAATGGAAACATTCTGCTGCAAAGGTATGAGGTTGGTAGATTACTTGGGCAGGGAACTTTCGCGAAGGTGTATCATGCTAGAAACATAGTGACATCACAAAGTGTTGCTATCAAGGTAATTGACAAGGACAAAATTGTCAAGGTTGGTTTAATGGAGCAGATCAAACGGGAGATATCCGTAATGAAATTAGTGAGGCACCCGAACATTGTACAGCTTTTTGAGGTCATGGCTACTAAGTCAAAGATATATTTTGTTCTCGAATATGTCAAGGGTGGTGAGTTGTTTAACAAAATAGCTAAAGGCAAGTTAAGAGAAGATGCCGCAAGGAAGTACTTCCAACAGTTGATAAGTGCTGTTGATTTCTGCCACAGTAGGGGTGTGTACCATCGTGATCTGAAGCCAGAAAATCTACTTGTTGATGAGAATGGGAACCTGAAAATTTCAGATTTTGGATTGAGTGCACTTGCGGAGTCAAGACGCCAAGATGGCCTTCTACACACAACTTGTGGTACTCCAGCATATGTGGCACCTGAGGTTATCAGCAGAAAAGGGTATGATGGTGCGAAGGTTGACACATGGTCCTGTGGGGTGATCCTATTTGTTCTCATGGCTGGTTATCTGCCTTTCCAGGATTCAAATTTGGTGGAGATGTATAGAAAAATTGGGAAAGCAGAGTTCAAGTGCCCGCCTTGGTTTCCGTCTGATGTGCGAAAGCTAGTGTCGAGAATTCTTGATCCAAACCCTAGGACTAGAATGCCAATTACGAAAATAGTGGAGTGTTTTTGGTTCAAAAAAGGCCTTGACAGCAAGCTACTCCGAAAGAATATGGAGATGAAGGGGAAAGTAACAGCGCTCACAGATGTTAATGTGGCTTTCTCATCTGCTGGGTGCAGCAACAGCAAAATGATTGATAAGAAGCAGAATGAAACAAAAGTCACCAACCTTAATGCTTTTGATATTATTTCTCTTTCAGAAGGCTTTGATCTTTCAGGTTTGTTTGAAGAAACAGAAAAAAGAAAAGAGTCAAGGTTCACATCTAGTCAATCAGCTTCAGCTATTATCTCAAAACTAGAGGATGCTGCCACATGTTCGAAGCTGACTGTAAAGAAGAAAGAAGGTGGTGTGCTGAAATTGGAAGGTGCAAGTGAAGGAAGGAAAGGTGTCCTGGCTATTGATGCGGAAATCTTCGAAGTTACTCCTTCCTTTCATCTGGTAGAGATCAAGAAGAACAACGGGGATACACTTGAATATGAAAACTTGTGGAAGCAGGACATGAAGCCTGCCCTCAAGGACATTGTTTGGGCATGGCAAGGTGAACGCCAGGGTCAGCAAATTGATTGTCATGAGCAGCCATAGATTCACCTCTGTGTTGGACTGATTGATCTCCATAGTAACATCACTGGTTAGCAGTCCAAAGCTCTGCTTGTACTTTGTTTTCATTTGTTTTTATCTTCTAGCCTCCTTGAGTTAGGAGCCTACAGAATTTGGCATGAACCTGTGTTTGGATTCTGAATTTGTTGCCCAGCATCATGTCGTTAAGTTTCATCTGCCATTCATTGCACTCCAATCACATGAATCCACCTCTGAGTTGATGAATGTGGAACTATTTAATTGAATCAGTTTCAATGTTACATTCTGTTAATTGTAATTATGCGTCTTGTCTAGAAAATTTGGTTTACAAAACAAATCACCATTTGAACCTAAAATCTGGATTTTTTTTTGCTCCTTTTTTTCACGCACGAGACCTGCACTTCTTTGTGTTGGAGACTCGGTTTACATCAAACCTTACAAATCAGATAATAAAAAACAAAAAGGCTCACGACCAAAAAGAGGAACTCTAATGCAGGAATCATCCTCCACCTAGACCTAACCCTTCCAACTTCTTGGCCCCAGCCATACACCAGAGGCTGTGCTCATCATTGATCATCTTCATAATCGTGTTGACTGGAGAGGCTCCATCAAACACTCATGTATTTCTGTGTTTCAAATGATCTAGGTCCCCAACATGATCAAGGAATTCACTCCTTTCGCATTGTCGTTCGCCACCAATCAGAGAAACTCTGCTCATCCTGTTTAGGCACTACTGCTGTTAAACCCAGAGGCTCGAATAAATGAACCACACCTGCCGTGCTACCACAGATGTAGTTTTTTTAGATAATGGGTAAATTGTATCGATTCCGGCATTGTCTCTTCAAGAAACTACAGCCACATTGGCCTTGATTTTCAAGAAAGTTACAGCTAAATACAACCATCGACAAAGTCGTCCATCATCAGAAGTGCACAAATGCTATACTAATGAAATAAACAAACTAAAAGAAAAAAAGAAGAAGAAAGGAGATCACACATGTAGTTAGAAGATGTTGGACTGTTTCTTCCTCTTGATCACAGAGAGGACACTTACCCGGATGAGAGAGGTCTCTCCTCGACAATCTATCTCCAGTCCAACATCGTCTGAATTGCTAGCCATAGAAACATCTTGCGTTTGGCCGGTGCCCATGTCTTCTAGAGACGGCGCCATTTCACTGGTACTAGTATTTTTAGAGGTGAGCGTGCAGTCTGGAAAAGTGAAAAAACAAGATAGAGTGTTGAATCTAGACATGTGGTGGTGTTTAAGGAAAAAAAATACTGATAATAGTATGTGAAGCACAGGAGGTTCTGCCAACTCGTACTAGGTGACTTCTTTATCGGTGGCTGCAGTTTTTCTGGAAAAAAAACAGTGGGCAGTTACTCTAGTGCCGAATTTTAAATACGTCTGTCAGTTAACAATATTATGAAACTGCTGTCTGTTTCAGCCAAAAGATGAATCCTCGAATGAATAGCAAACGCTAAGCAATTATATGGAGCGGGACCTTTTTCATTTTGATTTCCTCCTTTGTCGAAGGAACCAATAAGCCAGTAGTCGGAGTAAAGCTGTTTTTTTTTTGGCCAGATCATCATTTTCAGCACTAACAGGGAGGGCTATTAAGAACACCTTTTTCTGCTTTACGAAAGATTATCATTGCTAAAGTAAATCGAGTTGCTTAGCCAGGAATCTTGGTTCGTTCGGAGTATCAACTGGTGGATGTAACCGATGGTCAGAAACATTGTACCCTGATAGATCGACTGGCATGATAGGACAATCATCCAGAGAGTCAATAAAGTTGGAGTATGTTCATGCAGTATGTTTGAACTAAGAGTCACTGGTGAAAATAGGAACAGAGGTGGTCATCTTGTCATCTTCATAGTCTCAGAGATGTGTTAAAACGATGGGACAAGGGAATCAGTCCTTCATAGCTTATGTTGCTTTCAGGGCCTTCATTACAGCCATGCTGTGATATTGAGTTCATCTTCGTCAATGTTGCCTTGGGTGCTACGAGTTGGCACACAAGCTCATTCGATGTTAGAACTATTATATGCTTTCACTACTTAGTGATACCGACAGATAATTTTATATTTGCCAACGAACTCATTGGATCACTAGGGGTCAGGAATGGGAGTCACTTTCCTCGTGTCTTTACAAAAGTAACTGTGATTGATTTGCATTGTCGATGAGCCTAACCTGGCTTATAAAAGAGGACATGTCAGCGTCACGGCCGTTGCCGCCATCTCAACCAGGCAACGAGGACATGCAAAAGGCATCTTCTGGCCGGTGACTTGTCCAGTCGTCCTGGTGAGCAGCCATGTCTCTGGTGAAACAAAACATCGGAAAGGGGTGTACTCTGTGCATCACATCAGCTCAGCTAAGATGCCCCGAGCCGAGCTTGCTGCTTGCAGCTATGCAGGATTGCAGCGTCTATCGCTTTCAAAAGTTGAGACATTCTTGTCACCGAGTAGAGATAGGTATAGCTGGGGACGGTCGAGTTTCTTTTACCAACTTGTAACTCCGTTTGTAGCAGTGATGTCCACTAGATGTCACCTTCCCAAGCATGGCGGCCTGATTTTTTTTTACCTTAAGGGTGGAGGGCTAACAGGGCGCCTCTTGCTCGAGCTTGATGCAGATACGCTGAGTTTAATCCAAGCTCGAGCGTTATGGTACCCGACCTTTCGGCACTAATATATTTAGGAACTGAAAGTGTACATTTTCTTTTACTATAAAATTTTATTTTCTTGGCGTGCAAATCGAAGGAGATAATTAACATTATCAGAGAAACCTCATCCGTTACAAAATAGTGTCCTGTTTTCCAGGTCAATTTTCCCTTCCAAACAAAATCAGACTCATTTAACCATTTTGACAGTAGGGCGATTACTCGGAAAAACTCACCATGTGTGTTCACCGCCTTACTGAAATACTGGGCATGAAGATAAAACACAGATATCTTACCTGTCTCACCTCAAAAAGGGCAATTGCCTGCAGCGAAGATAAAAGACAGACATCCTCTGTTTATCCCTTTTTATTACTGAACGAAATCTCCTCCTTATCATTCCAAAAGGAAGACGCCCTCATGCTTTATCAACAGTCAAAGGAAACTTCTTTGTTCTTCGGCCTGTGCATGTGGCGAAGGTAGAGCTAATAGCAATCGAATTGCCTTCCGACAACAATTTTCAAGCTAAAGACTTTCTAGGAATTTCTTCCCCAACGAAAAGTTCGCCATGTTCTCCCTAGTGTTCACCATTCACTATCTTTAGAACATTGCAAATGCAGACTTAGTTCGCCATGTTCTCCCTAGTGTTCACCATCTTACTGGAAATCAATCTCTCCACACGAAGATGCACACACCAAAGAAACATATTCTATCTTCACTGAAAAGAGAACCATTGGAAATAATAAACAAACAATCCTTAATCATCCTTCGGCAAAAATAATATCCCCCAACTTATCTACGGGGAAAAGGCTAGATTTGTCGGCATAGTTAAATTTATAAATTTCACGGTGCAGCAATGTAATTGATGCTTGTGATGATCCTTTTACTCCCAAAGCTTCAGTAGCAACATTATGCAACAGTTACTTTTGACTTGTGTAACACTAAAATTGATCCACGGATTGCACAACCACTACCGTTAGTGGAGTTTCCACGATACAATAGTTAAATCAGAGGCCAACCAGTTCAAAGATACACGAAGGGAGAATGATCTTAAAAGATACAAATCTTACATGCCCTTTATGGAGCCCAGGATCGTTCCTACTTTTCTTGCCTACAGCTTCTGAGATCCTCACAGTTACTCTGTTGAAACAGATGGCATAACAATCGATTGGAACGGAGAAAAGACTCAAGTTAGTGTAAGGATTCCCAGCCCTTCCTTTCTTTTAGAAGTCACATGTAACATATTGGACATTGTCCAGTGAGAATGTGATACATATTGCCCTTAGTGAATACGCCATTGGTAGCATCAACCATCAGCCAACGAAAGATAATAAATATATAAAAGGGTCCAATTCTGAATCATTAATGTTCTATCTCCCAATCAATCATCTAAATTTATATTTACAAAGCTTGTAAACTTGCAGAACAAATTTCCATCGTTATCGCAAATATGAACAGCACAGATGGTGGTACTAGTCAGTGAGGTCAAAATGTCATGATCGATATAGTGTTATAAGCCACCCGTATGTCGAGTCAAAAGCAATGCCATAAAACACTCGTGTTTGATAGCAGATATCACCAGTCATATGTGCCGTTAACTTTGACCTGCATGTTTCACTTTCTACGTCAACGTTCATCAGCCTTAATATGAGCTGATGCATTACAAAGAAGACTCACCACGCACGAAAGTGGATACTTACAGAAGAAAGTAGCCTCAGAAGCTGAATATCTTTTTAGGAACAGTATTTTCAGGGAAAAAGTTATGTTAACATATGGAAACAGTGTGATGGGTATATGACAAGATGAGGCAGTTAAGTCTGAGTGTGTACTGTGGAAGAATGAAGATACCACTTTTCCTTATTACAAAACCAAATTGTGATCCATGTGATAATATATGGGATGATGTTGCCTAACATTATGACAATTGTATGAGCATATACCTGATTTATGGCTCTGCTTTGAAACAGGCAACATAATGAACCTGATACTGACGAAACGCACTAAATGCGCATGCATCTCATTATCCCTTGGCCGTGGATAGACTTGGCATAAAAACAAGATTGTGACAACAAGAATTCCTTCGATGGAACCCACCTGAGCACTGGAAATCAGACACTACACTCGCACGATAATGCGACAGTAACATCAACCAAGAATCCAATGACATTGTTGACTAAAAATCCAACAGAATATAATTCCAGAACACTTTGGCAATAACATTGACTATGACTTCGAGTGAAGCAGAGATTAAGTTAACAAACTCCTCTGGAGATGCAGATGTTTCATAACACTAGTCTATTCCCAAATGGAGATGCAGACTTTTATTCATTTCCCTGCTTCTGCGGAAACTTAGAAGGGGTACTCTTTGCATGCATCAAATGAATAAGAATCCTACTGTCATAGTGTCATTTCCCTTATTAAGCACTGACGAAACAGGTAGAGTGAAGAAACTATACAGCTGGCATAGGAAGTCTGAAAATCACGCAGTAAATTCCTTAGTTCTTTTTTGACAGTACTCTGTGTTCACTGGTGTCGTTATATAAATTATAAGTTAGGGAAAACATTCCAGTTGATTCTTAGCATTGGAGACTGTCAGTTAATAGAAACGTCTGGTAGCACCCTGATGTAATGTAGTCCCCAATAATGGTTTGCTCCATACGAATTTTGAAGGAAAAAAAAAAGCATAAGGTCCAACGTTCGGAAACTGTTCTTTGTGTCGTGCTCTATCTTAAAGTTTCATGATTCCCGTATGGTTGCAAGCGATCCAATCCTATGTTAAGGCCCTGTTAATTTTCCACTATTCCATACATTTTGGGAGTTGAGACCCAACCATTTTTCCCAGTAGTCCCGGATCAGCAAGGTTAGGGATCGTCAGTTTGAATTTGATGAACTTCTTCCATCTGTATTTGAGCTGTTGCTAGATGCTGACAATACTTTTGACACTAAAGTTGTAGCCTTGTAGGTGGCCATTCTTGGTATCGACTTTGATTCATTTTTACCTAGTGTACAGTAAATTCTGACCACCTACTACAAACTCCTAGAAGAAAAAGAACCTAACTAAAATAATTATACGCAGGAGGAGCCGAGGAGGAGAAGGAACGGAACTAGGAAAGGGAGAAAAACGCTGAGAAAGAAAGGGAAAGAAACATTAACTATGCCGATTCCATCTCCTTCCCCTGCTCTTCCTCGGCGGCGTTACTCCTCTCGCCGCCGCGGACCTTCCGGCGGCCGCAGAGCCTGGCGCCGGCCACGCTTGCCCAGTCCCACGAGTGCAGCAGCATGTAGGAGGCGATGCCGGCGATGAGGCCGTAGGCGATGGAGTATGTGAGCGGCATGATAGCGAGCGTCAGGAACGCCGGCACGGCCTGCCGCATGTCCGCCCAGTCCACCTCCGCCACGGCCCGCATCATCATCACGCCGACGAGCACCAGCGGCGGCCCCACCGCCCACGACGGGATGGACGCCAGCAGCGGCGTGACGAAGAGCGCCGCCAGGAAGTATGCCGCGGCGGTGAGCGCCGTGAGCCCCGTCCGGCCGCCCTCCCGGATCCCCGTGGACGACTCGATGAACGCCGTGACGGGGGACGTCCCGAGCAGCGAGCCGAAGACGATGGCGGAGGCGTCGGACATGAAGGCGAAGTACTGGCCCTCGAACTCCCCCGTGGCGTCGTCCACGAACCCGGCGAAGCGCGCCATGGAGTAGAGCCCGCCCGTGGTGTCGAGGATGTCCACGTACAGGAAGGTGAAGAGCGCCTCCCAGAATCGGCCGTGCGCGGCGCCGCGGAAGTCGAGCGCGCCGGCGGTAGACTGGATGCGGTGCACGTCGACGACCTTCTTGAAGTAGGCGAAGGCGTCGTCGCCGGCGGGCGTGTGCGGGAACGCCGTCACGGCGGTGCCGCGCGGCCACGAGACGAACGTCACGAACAGGATGCCGTAGATCATGGCGCCCCGGACGTTCTTGATCAGGCAGAAGGCGATGATGAGGAAGCCCACGACGGCGAGCCAGAACGTCGGCGACGTCATCCGCCCCGAAAGGCAGAGGATCCCGCCGGAGACGGTCCCGCCCGGCATCAGCGCCACCGTGCCGTTGGGGAAGTGACCACCGGCGCCACGGACGCGCGCTGCGACGCCGGGCACGCACCGAGCGTTACCAGCGTCGACGAGCTGAACCCGACGAGCCCCACGCCCTGGTTGCTCTGCAATCCAATAAATGCGAGGAACAGCCCGATCCCCGCCGACGTGGAGATCCGCACGGGCTTGGGGATGAGCCGCGCGAGCCTGGACCGGAGCCCCACCACGGAGAGGAGGAGGAAGAGGAGGCCCTCGAGGAACACGGCGGCGAGCGCCGTGCGGTAGGGGAGCGCGCCGGAGCCGTGGAAGCCGACCACCGTGTAGGCGAAGTAGGCGTTGGTGCCCATCCCGGGGGCCAGCGCGATGGGGAGGTTGGCGAAGGCGCCCATGATGAAGGACCCGATCACCGACGACGCAGCCGTCGCCACGATCAGGTCGCGCCGCGCGCGCGACACGCAGGCCGCGTAACCGGGGTCCACCGGCGGGAACTTGCACGCCGCCGACGGCGCGTCGCAGTCGTCGACGGTGCACGTCGCGCCGGAGTCGGAGAGGATCGACGCGTTCACGGCCAGGATGTAGGCCATGGTCAGGAACGTGGTCGTGCCGGCGCGGAGCTCCGTCGTGAACGTCGTCCCGCGCGCCGCCAGCCGGAACCGCCGCCCGAACCAGGACCGCTCCACCGCGGCGTTCAGCCGGCCCAGCTTCGTCGACGCCGCGGCGGCCGCGCCATCGCCGCCGCCGCTGGTGCTGGTGCTCGGGATGATGGAGCCGGCCATGGCGGCGCGTGAGGGGGGGTGTGTGGCGGAGCTGCGCGTGGGAGTGCGTGTGTTCGGGATCTTTTTAATGCGGCGAGGGATGCGTGGAGAGTCAAAGACTCTATGTGGTGAGAGACAAAAGATCCTTCCTCCCAAATTTCGGTCCCAAAAAAATATTATAGTATTTATCCATATAAATAGTGCTTGGTATCTTTTTTTTTTAATATCAACTTATTTATTGTTTCAATGATGTGGTGATCCTACCTCCAAAATCCAAAACTTGGTGCCAAACTGCCAAGGTTATCTTTCCCATGAATTGGGTGGATTAAGACACGAGGGGCCTTTTCGGCCTTTTGGGGTTTGTCCAGGGAATTTGGGAGATCTTTTTGGGGGTTTGGTGAGGTGATTGATTGCAAAGGTTAAGACCAACAATTTGTTTGTAATTGTTGTCGGGTCATAGATATTGGTGGAGGCACTCATGTCATGACATATCTGGTAAAGTGTCGAGATCCACCAATTCTTTGGATTTAGATTTAACTCTTTATTTGTGAACAGTAAATCCTGAAATTCACCGAGTGGTCCTGTCTGTTCCAAACAGTCACCGAGTATTGTTCGTGTTCTTAAGATAACGACAACACATGCTGATGCTTTAGATTCTTCAGACTGTTTTGAATTCTTGCCCTTTAAATTTTAGCACTGTCACATCAAAAAGAATCTTCACATTAAAATATTTTGATTAGTTTAATAACAAATTTTTTTTGACAGATGGGTGCTAATTGCGAGACAAATCTAATGAGCCTAATTAATCTATTTTTTCTACAGTGATGCTACAGTAACCATCTTCTAATCACCGCTTAATTACCCTCGTTAGATTCGTCTCGCGAATTAGACGGAGGTTCTGAACTTAGTTTTATAATTTGATTTATTTAGTACATATAAATAATAAGATACTGTTTAATGTGACTCTCTAGAATTTAGACCTATACAAACGAACACACCCTGTATAAACGTTTATTCATCCTGGTGCTCATGCGTAGATTCTTCAGAAGGCAACGAACTATGCGCTGCTGCAAACGTCATTTTTGTTTGGTGGCTTGTGTACCCCTGAAGCACAATTTTATTAGTCTTTTGAACACGAATTGTGTTTCTTTATCGAACCTTAGTTCCTTGTTTGAAGTGGACTTTGCCACTCTGCAGGGAGAACGTGTGGTGTGTCTTGATACTAGGAACCAGCTGTGTGATAATTGATGTGAATGAACCCTTTTTTTTTCCTCCTGTGTTTCCTAGTAGGTGACGGCAAGATGTTGACCTGCATGAGTGTTGACCACCTAAGTATGTGAACGTACCACATTTGCGAATATATAATGTGATGTTGCTTTGTTCATTCGTCAACGTGTTCGCAACCGAATATCTAATTCGGTGGCGCTGTATAAGCTGTATCTCCATTCACACCAGCTAGTATATACTACTGGTACTGCAAGTTGTTTTTGGAATCTTATTATTTAAGAATTTTAAATGTATTCCTTAAATAGTACACCATTCAGTTTTAAATATATGACACCGTTGACTTTTTTGTTAAACTCTGAGTAACAATACATATTAAAGTAATTAGTTTACTAAATGAATATCAATTGATCCATCATCGAAATTACTTTAACGTTAAGCTTATACAATTAGCTATTTGCATATATATTTATAGATAAAATGAATGGTCAAAGTAACAAAAAAGTCAACGATGTCATATATTTAAAACCGGAGGATTATGATTTTTGTTTTGTCTTTTTCAAAATCAACAGGTGGAGATATGATTTTTATGAAAAAAAAATTTCTATTGTTGCCCTTTTCTTATCTTTCCCGTTCTCTTTCTTGTAGGTTGATAGGTGCTACTTTTGTTTCAATTTACCTCAATTTCAATGGTTTTATCAAATTACTTGGCATTCTTACTTTGTAACGAATATTTTCTCCCTTCCCAATACTTCTCTCTCTCCCTCGTTTCATGTGAACACAACTTTTCTAAGTTTTCTTAATTCCCATGCTCAAAGCTGAACCCATACATATTTTGAAATGGAGGTATAGTAAGTACTTTGATGACGCATTCAATTGTTGCATTTGTAAAATTAAAATATATGTTGAAACAAGACGATATATATTGTTTTGAAATTTTTAAGCATACTATAGATACAAATGGAAGGCACACATCCCCAACGCCTTCAGGATATTGGACCATATATCTTGAGATTGCAAAATAACTATAGATACCACACTGATGATACACACCTCCTACCACAATCCCTTACATATAAGCACCTCATGCTGAGTTGAACATTCGAATGAAGGTGGGTAAGTTCTACCGCAAGAAACAGAATCAATTCAGCTATGGTACATTGCCCTATGTTTGAATGGCTGTAAGATTGGAGTAGACTAGGCAATAATATTTTCAACCCTACCAATCTTCGAAGACAGCCGGCAAATCTTCGAGATTGACGAAGTCACCACTGACGCCTCCCGCTAGGCTACATGCCCTTTGGCATTCATAATACATTCTAAAAGAATATAAATATGTATTTGAATTACTTTGAAGGCAAATTTACTCAGATCATATAAATTGTAATTAAGTATTATTGGGTGATTCTTCAGGGGAGGAGGAGGAATCACGTTATCCGAAAAATGATGCCAAAATATAGTTCTCTTGGAGGGGAATGATGAGCATACTTGAAAGAGATGGGGTTGGTCGATCACATTGCAGAGTGACCCTAGCTTTATGGACAGCTCCTTAAAAAAAAAGTGGCATCCTATCGATTTGGAACGTGGTGCGAAAATAATTCACTTGGTCTTCTCTCTGGCTGCCCTTGCCCTACACATAGCCGACACCAACTTGTGAACGGTAGGTTTCAGAACTGATAGATGGTGGCCTTGGGAGGTGTCGCCTGATTATTTGGTCCACACCTGTTCTGCCTTGATAGCAAGTTTTTGTTTGCGACAACACTTTAATTTCCAGTAAAAACACGTACTCTTCTGGTCGTTTTCAGCAATAGTAATTGTTAAAGGTTGGATACAATAATACGTCAAGTTCAAAAAAATAACAATAATCTGCAGCGGTTTTGCACGCAGTTCGATCTCTGATTCTCACCCCAATCCAAAAAAAGATACTACTCTCTTCTCGATCACACTATACTACTGAAATGAATATACCCATTCGTCTGCATGAGGACAGCTGCCAATTGTTCTCTGAATTATTGCATCGCGCTGCTCCTGGCACGAGAACTATGTTCCCTTCTTGTAGAATGCAATTTTTGTACGGTAGCTGGCTCTGTCAGTGTCGTCTCTCCGAAACTGAAAGCAACCGTGTGCTAAAGGACGGCACGGGCCAATTCATCCATCAGTTTCTTCTGCTCGTTTTCGGCTGCGTGGGGCTTACGATCGAACAGGTTCCGAGTGTGATAAGCAGACAGGGTCGCCCGCTGTTTCTTGCCTCTTGTTTTCTTATGCGCTGTCCATATGTGCTGTGGGGCTACACTACAGCGTGTATTTGGCGCAGCAGTATTTTCTTTCTAGGAGTGAAAGTGGTATGGTTAATACATGAATCCGGTGGATAAAGCGAAAATGGTGTAACCAATTGTTTGCCAACTTATTTCTCTGATTCTCTCTTTGACAACCGTCAGGATTATTAAGAAGTAAGCAAAGCAGTAGTACTACGAGACACTGAAAATACTATACTCTCTTTGTTTCAGTTAATTGTTACTTTACTTTCCTCTAGTTTTGCTAACATAATTGGCATTTTTACTTTCCGATGCTCCTTCTTTCTTTCCAATACATTGCTATCTCTATCTCTCTTATTCCCGTTTCCTGAGCACCAGTTCTACCAACTTTTTTTAATCTCCGGCCAAGAGGCAAAACGTCAATTATACTGGAACGGAGGGAGAAAGTACAACATTGCTGCCAAGAGTTTGGATTTAGTAATCAGGACGCCGTCATGTGGAATAAGTTGGCATGTGAGGTCGAGATGACGACAAGTTACAAGTGCACGAAACGTGCACGTCTGGCTGCCACAACGAGCAATTGTTTGACCATCTTAGTATTAGGAACGTATTTGGTGGAAACCAACTCCTCCGTGCAAACTATGGAAACTTCAATCTGAGCCACACGATGTTGATCCAAGGGGGCGCTTAAGGGAGGTATGAGGGGTGATTTGCAAAAGCAACTTTGCAAATCACCCCTTCCACCTCCCCTAAGCTTGTAAATCACCCCTCCCACCTCCTTTGAGCGCCCCCTTGGATCAACATCATGTGGTTCAGATTGAAGTTTCTATAGTTTGCACGGAAGGGTTGGTTTCCACCTGATACGTTCCCCTTAGTATGACAAAACGGTTGTCTCAGCAGTCTCTCCTTTCACACGGCACGGGTATCTACTTGCTTGTAATTTTTTTTTTGCGAATTTCTACTTGCTTGTAATTAATTACTTCAGAAATATTTCTAAGTGTTTATGAGTAGGGTAGCACTCAAACCATTAGTAGACCACACACATTGCGTAAATGGATTCTTCCTTACACACTGAAATAACGTAATTACAGTTGAGAAATTGAGGTACATCTTTTTAAGCAAAGAAAACAGTTAGTATTTCCAACAACTGAAATCTCCAGAGTCCGAGAGGCAGAAAAGGATCATATAACTTTGGGTTGCTGACAGACATTTTCAAAAAATTTATGAAAAACATTGTATTGGTAGAAGAAAATTTTGAATCCACTGACCTTATACTTTCCGTAACATATAAACTAAACCCATTGTGTAATTTTAAGTTTTTTCTTTATTGTCAGAGTAAGTATGGTCCCATATTCGAGCTGTCGATGTTTGGTAACCGGCCGACGAGTAGATTTATGCGCGGTTCGACGGCGAGCAGAAAGTTTACGTTTGACACAAAGGGTTATACTGGTTCAGGCGAGAAGAGCCCTACGTCCAGTTTGAGGTTTTGCTCGTGTTGCTTGTAGTAGGGGTTACAAACCGTGACGAGAGAGGGATTCGCTCCCAAGTCTCTGTCTCTGCGTTGTGTGTGAGTGTGTTCGTCTGTGTGAGAAATGAGCTTTTTTGTGAGCCAAAAGAACTCTCTCCCTCCCCCCTGGGCCCAATCCTTCCTTTTATACATCAAGGAGGAACGGTACAGATGGAGGAAAGAAGAAAAAGAAAAGAAAAGGAAGTAAAGATAAGTGAGAAGGCGACGGAGACGGAGTCGGGTCGTCCTCGCTTGTTCCGGTGTCTTCCGCCGCAATCTCCGCGCCAGGTGGTGTGATGATGTCATCCGTGTTTTGTCTGGATGTGGAGCGCCCATCCCCTGATCCGCACTGTGGATCACTGTCGGTGCGCTGTAGTTTCCTGTGGAGCTGGGTGACGGTCATTTCGCGCACTGTTACCACTGTGCAGCGTACTAAGTGCGTGCATTCGCCGTTCCACGCCTGATCCGGATGTGACGCCCCCACGCGGCCGTACGTCAGGCATAGTGTACTTTCGCGCCGTCCAGGAGTGGATATGGAGCGTCTTCTTATCCGAATCTGGCTGGCCGTACACTTGAGTTTGACCAATGCTTCCATGCCGCTGCCGAGCTTGCTTCCCGGCCGCGGTGGTCGGGTCCGCTTCGGGTCGTGCCCCTCCACCGATCCCGACCACCGCCGGGGTACATGGACGGCGGACGGCGGCTGGCCGGAGTTCGGTCGGAGGCGTCGCTCGACTCCGCGGCGCCCGACTCCTGCCGCGGGGGGTCGGGTTCATTGCCACGTCCAAGCCGGGCTCCTTTTAACGCTGGACCAATCGCGGTCCAGGGTGGGGGGCTGCGCTCATGCAGCCACGTGCGCCCAGTCCTTTAGCAGGCTGTGAGGAACGGAGGCTCTGTGGACCAAAGGCCGTCGTTGCGCCTTCCGCCTGACTGGGCCACCCCACGGGCCCAGCTTTCCATCACTCAGCTATACACAAGGCCTTTGGGTCTCGGACAGCTCCCATACTTCGTTATTCCGTATGTATACCGTAGAGGGTACCTAGAAAATAGGTATCCGACAGTAGCCCCCGAGTTCTGGCGAGAGCGCCGTGCTGTCGTCGGGACTGATACGGCTGCCGGACGTGGCCATTCACTTCGCCGGCGGGTGCGCGCGAGCGCACCCGTCGGGTGTAGCCCCCGAGGCTGGGAGCTAGTAGGAGACTAGCTTCGAGGCTTTTCTCAAGTTTTCTCGGTGTGACGTTGCAGCGAGCTGTGTCGTTTGCCTGTAGCCGCGATGACTGAGCCCCCGGACCTCCTCTTATGTCCGAGGGGGGAGTGCACTGATCCGGTGGGTAAACTGGTGCACGGCGGATTTCTCCCTGACCTTACCCAGAGGGCGCGGCCGCCGAAGCCTGCAGCCCACGGGCCGGCTGTAGTGGGATTCCGCTTTTCCTTCGCTTGTCGCGTTGTGTTGGGCTTATCCACATGGCGTCGATGTGGCAGGGTAGTGCTCTTTGGCTTTCGCAGCCATCTCCTTGTGCTCCCGGCTCATGCTAGACCGCGTGACGCGCCTATAAATAGGGCCGCATCCTTGGCTTGGTTTTTTCGAACTCATCATGTCTAAGCGCCAGAAATCTAGTTCACGCAAGGGAGGTTCAAAGGGAGGAGGAGGAGGAGAGGGCGTCGTACCCTCTACCCCTGCTTCGCACTTTTTACCTCCTCGACCACCAAGCGCTTGCCAAGATCTGGTTCCAGTGGTTGAAGCGGTTCCGCTTGCGGTGGTGCCTCCAGATCCGGTAGCCGGGAGCTCGGCGCCCGAGTCGGAGAGGCCTGAGGTCATCATCCTTTCCTCCGACGAGGGAGGAGACAATGACTCGAGCCCGACGACCCAGGCCGGCCGTCGACGTTCGACCGGTGCTCGCCGGCGCCACCGCAGGTTTCCGTCCTGTTTTGGCGTAGCCCACCGGACTCGGAGTCATTCCCGCGAGGATTAGACGGGCTTCCGTCAACCCTTGGCGTCGTAGGAGTCGCTCCTGCGAGGATTACGTGGCCTTGGATTGAGCATCGCCACCCTCGAGGTAGAATCCCCGGCGCCGACCTACGGGTTCCACCCACTCATAGGAATTTTTGCTGCGGGTGGAACCAGTACGGGCCTCTAGGCCTGCTTATCCGGCCATTTGTGGCCAATCCATGGATTCATGGACTAATGTAATCTCTTTTCCTGTTAACGATCTTTCGATCAGCTCTGTACACAGAAACCCATGGAATAAAGAGGCTTATTTAGACCCGTTTTAGTTTGTGATGCGACCACGCTGTTGGTCTCTTGTGCGAATGCGTGCCTTCGGGCCCCCGATCGTTTCGGGAGTCCGGCCGAAGACGGTTTCGACTTTGTTCGTTTGTCCTTCCGCATCCTGTCGGGAGGATGGAGGATCGGGGCCGTCCGCGCCATTCCTCGATGGTTCGATGGGCGGTGCCATTTGAGTTGCAAGCGGGTTTGTTCGAGTGGCACCCCGGTTTACCCTTAGCGGGGACCCGGTTGAGACCAGCGGGGGTCAGTGCCATATGATCCGGGAGATTGTCCCATTTAGTTTCCGAGTCCGTTCGACCGGTCTCGGCGGCTCGTTGCCAGCTCTCGATGAGCAAACCATGGGCTTATTTCGTCCTCGGACTCGGATGTATTCGGCAGGGGCCCATACGCTTCGCGCATACGGGTACTGGCCGCTGGTGCCCCCCTTTGATTACCCCTTACTCTTGTTTGGCCCAGAGCGGCCGTCGAACCCAACGCTGGGCCGGCCTACGAACTCTTGGGCCGGGAATGGGCCGTCGGAAGCGTTTACAGCTCCTGGCCGCTTTTACCTGAGGGCCCAAAACCGGCTTCCCTACCGATCGGGCCCGTGAGGCGTTGGACGCGAGGCGTCGCGTCGCTTCGCCGGCGCGGATCTAGAGGCGCGGCATTTGGACGGGACGCAGAGAAGAGGCGTGCGTTTTCTTCACCTGCATACGTTAGGGCGGAGGAAAACGAAGGGACGCGAGATTTAAGGCGGGAAACGGCACAGCGCCGGTTCGGCGCATAAAAATAGGCCATACCTATCCGGGGAGTCTTCTCGCACACCCCATCGCCCGTTACTGTTGGCCTTTCTTCTCCCCTTACGATCGCCTTCGATTCCTTTCGCTCCGCGCCGTTCTCCGCCCCAATCGCCACCATTCGCCGTCCGCTTCGCAACCGCCGTCGGTCGATTCGATCCCGGCGTCGTCCGCGCTCCCTCATCCCGTTGAATCCGATGGCGGAAGAGGGAGACGAGTGGCCGGAGTCGGTGGCGACGCCTGAACTGCTGCGCGGGCTGGTCGCGAAGGGTCTCCTTCGCCCGCTCTCCGACGCGGTGGAGTGGATGGTGCCGTCGGAGCGGTCGCCTTCGCCGCCGGACGACTACATCGTCTCGTTCTTCCACTTCCACTCCCGCGGGTTCGGGGTGCCACACCCTTTCTTCCGCGGACTCCTGGGCTACTACGGGATCGAGGTTCAGCACCTCAATCCCAACTCGATCGGCCACATCGCCGGCTTCATCACGCTGTGCGAGGCCTACCTCGGCATTCCCCCCAACTTCGATCTGTGGAGGTACTTCTTCAGGGCGTCGCTCCAGCCCGTCCGCGGGCGGGTCCCGCTCATGGGCTCCGCGAGCCTGCGTCTCCGCGTGGAGCGGGCATCGGGCTACATCACGTGGGTGCATACTTCCTCCAACTCCGGGTGGCACGATCGGTGGTTCTACTTGAAGAACGAGCGCACCGGCCCGCTGCCCAAGTTCACCAACGCCCGGTTGTCCGGCGCCCCCGATTGCTGGCACTGGGGTCTCGGAGCGAGGGAGATTGCGGCGATCCAACCCCTCCTCGACGCCGTGGCGGTGCTGCGTGATCGGGGGGTGTCGATGGTCGGCATCACCGGCCACTTCCACAGCATCCGCGTGCTGCCGCTGATGCGCCACGCGCTCCCCATGTGGGAGATGACACCGGACGCCGACCTCCGAGGGACGGCGATGGTGATTGGCGAGCCGCTGAGCCACCGCGATATCGGGGCGCGGCTGTCGGAGGCGGTCGGCAAGTCCGCCCTGCACTTCATCGACAACGAGTTCGAGTGGCCTGTCGCGGGCCACCCCGCCGCGCTGCCGCATGCCGACGCGATCCGCTTTGTGAGTTTCTTCTCCATGCTTTCCTGATTGATTGGTATTGTTTGTTTCAGAGGAATGATGCGGCATTCTTGCATCTTCCCTTTGTGTGCAGCCGGGGTTAGCCGTTCGGCGCTCGACAGCCCCCGTGCCCGAGGACGCGGGCCGTCGGGCGGTGAACCGTGCCCATGGGGAGAGGACGAAGCGGCGAAAGGATCGCCGCAAGGCCCGGAAGGACGCCTACGAGGCGAGGAGGAGAGACCGGGCGCGTCGTCGCTGGCGGGCGGTGGCGAGGCGGTCGACACTGAGTCTGAGTTCGACACGGACTCGGCGCTCGACCACAGCAGCGAAGAGGCCGGCGACGGCGGTCACCACGACGACGCGTGGATTGACGACGTCATCCCAGACGACGACGGCGCGCAGCCGATTCCGGCCGGCGGTGTCGCCGGCGAGGGCCTGGGGCCCCCGTCGAGCGGTCCCGGTGAGGTGGTCACGGTCGCCGCGACGTCGACGGCGGCGGCAGGGAGCCTCGATGTCCTTATTGCCGTCGCCGCCCCGGCCGGGGCCTCCTCCCTTGCCGGGACGGCTTCCGCGTCGCGGGCCGCCCCGGAGACCGGCGCGGGGACGACCGGACCGGGGTCGCACGGGAGACGATCCCGCCCGAGGGACCCGGCGTGCCTCATCCGACCCCCGACGTGGGGGCGCGGGGTGGCGAGGAACCCACCCCTGACACAGCAGCTCGTGCGGCCACCGGACAAGGCTCGGGGCGCTCGCGGGCGAAGCCTGCGCGGAAGCGCAAGCGGTCCGACATGTGAGTTTGCTTTAACGTGTCTTTTGCAATCGCTTGATTTGTTTTTGTTCGCCCTTCTTCTGAACCGCGACGTGCATCCTTACAGCTCCGCCCCGAGATGGGACGGGACCCAGTTGGCCCCTCACAAGGCGTTGCGTCTCGCCGCCGAGCAGAGCCAGAGCCAGGAGGGCTCCGCTCCGCGGCAGGATGACACAGTGCGAAGGCAGCCGGAAGTCGTTGCGGCGCCGGAGGAGACGGTGCGGGAGCGCAGCGCGCCGAGGGTCGACGGCGCAGCGGCGCAACAGGGTTCCGCACCCGTCGCGAGCGCAGCCCCCGACTCCGAGGGTCGGGCTGGCGAGCCACGGCCGGGTACCGCTCCACCGCGTGCACAAGGAGTCGCCGGCGCAGGGGGACGGACCGCCGAGGTCCGTCCGACGCCGAGCCCGTCATCGTCGAGGGCTGGTGACGCTGGTAACGCTGCGGGGGCTCGTCAGGGAGCCACCTCGCAGTCGAGGACTGCGACCGGCGATCCGCGCTGGGACGCGGCGGCCGCCGGTGTGCCGCTGATCCAACGTCTGGCGCGGTCCGGCTGGGGGCCGGATGTACTGGTGGATACGCCGGAGGGTCCGGTCCCTGTGACCGACTCGGCGGAGGCAAAGGCCTGGGCGTACATGGCCCAAGAACTCTCCCACATCTTCAGCAGGCTGGAGGCAATCAAGGCGTTGGTCACGACGGAGGTCGACGCCACGAAGGAGCTGATGATGAACGCGCGGGTTCCTATTGACGTGAGTGGGAGAATCCTCCGCCCTCTATCTTTTTTGCCTTGGGCGTTCATCGTACTTGTCTTTTTTGCCTTACGGTTTTTTCTTGCTATCCGCAGACCTTGCTTGCAAACAGCAAGCTCAAGTCGAACCTCATCCGGCACCAGCTGAAGGAATACGTCGCGCGAGGCGAAGAGCTGGCGCGCGCGCTGCGTGTCTCCGACCCCATCCGCCGCCGAGCCGAGGCCGCCGAGGCCGCGACGAAAGCTGCGGAGGATGCGGAGAAGAGGGCCGCGGACGCGGAGTCGGCGCTATGCGGCATGGTCAAGCGCGCCGAGACGGCGGAAAAGCAAGTGCAGGCCCAGGACCAGGAGCTGCAGAAGGAGCGCGGACTCCGGACCGCCGCCGACAAGGCGCTGTTGGAAGCCACTCAGCGCGCCGAGGCCGCCTAGAAGAGGGCGGCGGCTGCTGAGACAGCGCTAAGCAGGGAGAGGGAGCTCAAGGTCGCCGCCCAGTCGTCGTTGACCAACGTGACCGGTGAGCTCCAGAAGACACAGAAGGAGCTGAAGGGTAAGTTAGTTTACCTGTTCTTTGATCATCCCGCCGTGTCGGCTTTTGTCGCTTTCAAACTGAGCGACTGATTCCTTTGTTTTGGCCAGACGCACAGGAGCTCCAGGTGCAGTCGCAGGCGGCGCTGGCGGATCTTGACCTGCTGCGGCAGGCCATGGAGATCGCTTGCAACGAGATCGGTGTGCCGCGTCCACCAGACGCCACATCTGTGATCCCGCAGGTCGCCGGGCTCCCCGCCTACTTCCGCGTGCAGGAGGAGGAGTGCCTTCGGACCGGAGTCCAGATAGCCTTTGCCGTGTCGAAGAGTCACTACGGTGACCACTACAAGATCGACGTGCTGGCGAGAGGCTACGAGCCTTCCTGTAGTGAGGCCGACTTGGAGCGGATCGAGGAAGAGGTGATTC
The DNA here is from genome assembly GCA_012490785.1 of Eragrostis nindensis. Taxonomy (NCBI): domain Eukaryota; kingdom Viridiplantae; phylum Streptophyta; class Magnoliopsida; order Poales; family Poaceae; genus Eragrostis; species Eragrostis nindensis. The sequence continues at coordinate 160,190 of JAAXCT010001462.1, forward strand.
CTTTTGCGCGCCGTCTTGCCGATGACAACCTGGACATGATCCCCTCGCGCCGTGGCGAGGGTGAAAATCAGTAGGTTAGGTGGTGATGGTCGGAGTCGGGCCCGTGTGGGCCTTATTTTGTAAACAACGATGTGGGCATGCGCGCCCGTTTGTTTATATGAATTTTCGTTTCGCTTTTCGCAAGTTTTTCGTTCGTTTTACTCTTTCCGTGTGGCGATTCGCCTCGAATACTCGTGATCTCGGAAGATTAACTCAATTCCGACCAGCCGCTCGGGCCGACCCTATCCACTGGGGCGTCGGGTGCCCTTGATCGAACTGGCCGAGCCTTAAGCCAATATCCGGGGCTCACGATTTTCGTTGCAATTCGTCACACTTCGAGTTTTAGGACGTCGGTTTTGCGTTCGCGGAGGCCCGCTCTTAGTCGAATTGCGTTGTTTCTCTTAAGAGCATCACTCCTAGCGCATACAAAATCAACGCGGCACAAAGCCACACCCGCCGGGTGGAGCCTCCGAGGGGAGCGCACCCAGGCGGCTGCCCAAGAGGTGTGTAAGGAAAACACCAAGATCGTTTGATGTTAACGCATCGGCAGAAAGGCAACAAACGAATTTACAGAGCTAAGGATAGAAGCGACGTAGCTGCTCAATGTTCCAAGCGTTGGCGACGAGTTGGCCTTCCGAGTCCATGAGCTTGTACGTTCCGGGACGCAGCACCTCGGCGATGACGAACGGTCCCTCCCACGGCGGGTGACAGCTTGTGTCGATCCTTGTTGCTCTGCACCAGTCGGAGAACCATGTCTCCTTCCTTGAATGCGCGGCCGCGAACTCGTCGTCCGTGGTAGCGGCGCATGGCTTGTTGGTACTTGGCGGACCTCATCAAGGCGATTTCTCGGTCCTCATCGATTTGGTCGAGGGCGTCCTCGAGATAACTCCTGTTGACCTCCTCGCTGAAAGCGCGAACCCGAGGAGCGCCGTACTCGATGTCAGTCGGGAGCACCGCCTCTGCTCCGTAGAGCATGAAGAACGGTGTTTGGCCAGTCGCCCGACTTGGTGTGGTGCGCAAGCTCCATAACACCGCAGGTAACTCTCGCACCCACCGGCCAGCGTGAACTTTCAATTTGTTGAAAATCCTCGGTTTGAGCCCTTGTAGGATCATTCCGTTTGCTCTCTCGACCTGGCCGTTGGCCTGTGGGTGCGCGACTGATGCCCAGTCGACCCGGATGTTGTAGTCGTCGCAGAATTCGAGGAACTCGTTACCGGTGAACTGAGTCCCATTGTCGGTGATGATGGAGTTCGGCACTCCGAAGCGATGGATGATGTCGGTGAAGAATCGAACGGCTTCTGCTGACCGGATCTTTACGAGGGGTCGTGCCTCGATCCACTTGGAGAATTTGTCAATGGCCACCAGCAAATGCGTGTAGCCCCCGGGCGCCTTCTTCAGGGGCCCGACCAAATCCAATCCCCACACGGCGAAGGGCCAAGTGATGGGTATGGTTTGAAGGGCTTGCGCCGGCATGTGGGTCCTTCGAGCGTAGTATTGGCACCCTTCGCAAGTGCGTACTACCGCGATGGCGTCGGACACGGCCGTGGGCCAGTAGAAGCCATGCCGGAACGCTTTTCCGACTAGACTTCTTGGGGCCGCGTGGTGACCGCACTCGCCGGTGTGGATGTCGGACAGTAGCTCTTTTCCCCATTCGATGGGGATGTAGCGTTGAAGCACCCCCGAGTGGCTCTTTTTATAGAGCTCGCCGCCGACTATGACGAATGACTTAGCCCGACGCGCGAGGCGTCTTGCCTCTGTCTGGTCGGCGGGGAGTTGTTCTCGGAGTAGGCAGTCGAGGAATGGAGTCCTCCAGTCGGACACCGGGTCGGGCGCAACCCCCGAGCCCCCGACCGCCTCGTCGGCAGTCGGACTCGAGCCCCGACCGCTTCGTCAGCTGTCGGGATGGCAAGAACGGCTCGACCCGAGTCTTCTCCGAGAGGAGAGCGTGTACCTTCTATTGTCGAGAAGTCGGCGGTGGTCGGGTTGTTGAAGCGTCCGTCATGGGTGTGGCTGGCGCCTCACGCACCGACGGCTTCTGCTGGTCGTGGGAGAAGACGCCGGCAGGGACGGGGTCCCGGTTGGAGGCCATCTTCGCGAGGCCGTCCGCCTCCTCGTTGTAGCGGCGAAGTACATGACTGACCTGGAAGCCTTCGAACTTTTCTTGAAGTCGCCGCACCTCGGCGCAGTACGCCGCCATCTTCGGGTTCGAGCAATTCGACTCGCTCGTCACCTGATCGGCGATAAGCTGGGAATCGCCGAAGACCTCCAGCCTTTTGACGCCGAGCTCGATCGCCGCCTTCATCCCGTTGACGAGTGCCTCGTATTCCTCCACGTTATGGGACGCAGGAAAATTGAGTCGGACCGCATAGCGCAGTCGGGACCCGAGTGGCGAGACGAGAACGAAGCCGCTTCCGGCGCCTCTTTTTGTCAGCGAGCCGTCGAAAAACATGTTCCAACACTCTCGCTCGACGGGTGCAGGTGGCAGCTGGATCTCGGTCCACTCGGCAGCGAAGTCCGCAAGCACTTGCGACTTGATCGCGGTGCGCGGGGCGAATTCGAGCTCCTGTCCCATGAGCTCGAGGGCCCACTTCGCGGCCTTGTTCGTGGCCTCTTTGCTCCTCAACGCCTCGCCGAGAGGGAAGGAGGTGACCACAGTGATCGGATGCGCGTCAAAGTAGTGACGTAGCTTCCTTTTGGTTATGACGACCGCGTACAATAGCTTCTGCAACTGAGTCCAGCGGGTCTTGGTGTCGGACAAAACCTCGCTGACAAAGTATACCGGTCGCTGGACTTTCAGAGCATGTCCGGGCTCGCTCCTCTCGACCACCAGCGCCGAGCTGACCACCTGAGTGGTTGCGGCGATGTACAAGAGGAGAGGCTCGCGCTCTGCAGGGGCTGTCAGGACGGGTGCGTTCGATAGCACCGTCTTAAGCCGATCAAGCGCGGTTTGAGCCTCGGGGCTCCAGACGAAGTGTTCCGACTTCTTGAGCAGTCGGTATAGGGGCAGACCCCTCTCCCCGAGTCGGGAGATGAACCGACTGAGAGCCGCGAGGCATCCCATCACACGCTGTACGCCTTTCAGGTTCTGAATGGGGCCCATCTTAGCGATGGCCTCGATCTTCTCGGGATTGGCTTCGATGCCGCGTTCCGAGACGCAAAACCCGAAGTAGCATACCTTTCGGAACTCCAAAGACGCATTTCTCCGGGTTCAGCTTTATGCCGCACGCCCTCAGCTTCCGAAAAGCTCGATCGAGGTCGGCGACGAGGTCGTCGGTCTTCTTGGACTTCACCACGATGTCGTCCACGTATGCTTCGACGATCCGACCGATGAGATCGCCGAAACATTTGATCATGCACCGTTGGAAAGTTGCCCCGGCGTTTTTCAACCCAAACGGCATCGTTACGTAACAATATACGCCGTACGGGGTGATGAACGCAGTCGCGAGCTGGTCGGATTCTTTCAACGGGATCTGGTGGTAACCAGAGTACGCGTCGAGAAAGCAAAGGGTTTCGCACCCAGCGGTCGAGTCTACGATTTGATCAATACGCGGCAAAGGAAACGGATCCTTTGGGCACGCCTTATTGAGATTCGTATAGTCAACACACATCCGCCATTTCCCATTCTTCTTTTTCACAAGTACAGGATTGGATAACCACTCAGGGTGGTACACCTCTTTGATAAACCCAGCAGCTAAGAGTTTCGATAACTCCTCACCGATGGCCTGTGTTTCTCCTTGTCGTAGCGGCGCATGTGTTGTCTCACCGGGCGAGAGCCCGGCTTGATACACAGGGAGTGCTCGGCGACGTTCCTCGGGATGCCCGGCATGTCCGAGGGCTTCCACGCGAATATGTCCTGGTTGGCTCGGAGGAAGTCGACGAGCGCGCTTTCCTATTTGTCGGAAAGCGTCGTGCCGATGCGCACGGTCTTGCTGTCGGGGTCGACCGGGTTGAGCGGGATCTCCTTGATATCCTTGGCCGGGTCAAACGACCCGGTCGTGCTCTTGTAGTCGGGCCCGGCCTCCTCAGCCGTCGCAGGCAGCTGTGAGCTCGTCCTTGTGCAGGAGTGCTTCCGCGACCTCGCAGGCCTCGCGGTCGCACTCGTAGGCGTGCTGGATGGACGTGCTCACCGTGATGACCCCCTTGGGGCCCGGCATCTTCAGCTTGAGGTAGGTGTAGTTGGGGACGGCAATGAACTTCGCGTAACACGGCCGCCCGAGTACAGCGTGGTACGCCCCGGGGAAGTCCACCACCTCGAATGTCAGCGTCTCGGTGCGGTAGTTGACGGCGGTGCCGAAGGTCACGGGCAGGTCGATCTGCCCGAGCGGCACCACATGCTTGCCGGGGACGATCCCGTGGAACGGCGCCCGAGTCGGTCGAACGCGGTCCCGACTGATCCCCATGGCGTCGAGAGTCTCTCCGTAGAGGATGTTGAGGCCGCTGCCCCCGTCCATGAGAACCTTGGAGAGCCGCTTCTTGCCGACGATGGGGTCGACGACAAGCGGGTAGCGCCCCGGCCGGGGCACGTGCTCCGGGTGATCGGAGCGGTCGAACGTAACTGCGGAGTCGGACCACTTGAGGAAGTGGTGACGGCCGGCTCCGCGGCGTAGACCTCGCGGCGGACGAGCTTCTGCTGCCTTCGCGGCGCGCAGGCCTCCGGTCCCCCGAAGATCATGAGGCAGCCTTCAGGGTGGGGGAAGGCATCGTCGTCCCCACCCTTGTCATCGTCGCCGCCTTTGGGCGGCGGGTCGTCGCGCTCCGCCTTCTTGGAGCTACCGGTGAGGAACTTGCGGAGCAGCCCACAGTCCTTGAGGGCGTGCTTGACGGGGTACGCATGGTTGGGACAGGGCTCCTCGAGCTTCTTCTCGAAGTGGTTGGATGCGCCCTCCGCAGGCGCGCGCTTTGGCTTGCGCTCCGCCGCGGCGACAAGGGATGCCTCCTGTCGCGCGACGTTGCCCTTCTTCTTCTTCTTCTTGGGCTGGCTGGAGGGGCCGGCCCCTCCCGTCGACTCCTCCCTCTTGGCCTTAGCCTTGAGCTTGGCCGGAGTCTTGGTGAAGATCGCCCCCACCGCGTCCTCGCCGGACGCGAAGTTGGTGGCGATGTCGAGGAGGTCCTTGGTTGTGCGTGGGCTGCTGCGCCCCAGCTCGTGCACCAGGGTCTTGTTGGTCGTCCCTGCGAGGAACGCGCTGACGACGTCAGCGTCGGCAATGTTGGGCAGTGCATTGCACTGCTTCGAGAACCGCCGGATGTAGTCGCGCAGGGTCTCGTCGGGATTCTGGCGGCAGTTCCGGAGGTCCCACGGGTTCCCGGGACGCTCGTACGTCCCCTGGAAGTTGCCGATGAAGACGTCCTCCAAATCTTCCCAGCTCTGGATGATCCCTTCTGGGAGGTGCTCAAGCCATGCCCGCGTTGGGTCGGCGAGGTGGGTAGAGCGGGAGGTTGCGGATGATGAACTCGTCGCTGTCAGCTCCGCCAGCCAGACAGGAGAGTCGGTAATCACCCAGCCAAATAGCCGGGTTCGAGTCACCCGAGTACTTGGTAATGCTGGTCGGCGCGCGATACCGCTGCGGGAACGGTGCGCACCGAATGTGACGTCCAAAGGCGCGTGGCCCCGGAGGTGGAGGGCTCGGGCTCCGGTCCTCCTCCGGGTCGTAGCGTCCACCTCGTCGAGGGTGGTAGCCGCGCATCTCGGCTTCGCGCCGAGTGCCACGGGCCTGGTCACGCCTGCGCGCGTCGAGAAGTGTGCGCGCATCCCGCATGGGCCCCACGCGGTCCTTGATGGGAGGCAGGTTGCGGCCGCCCGATCCGCGCGTCGGCTGCGCTACGGACACTTCCTTGTCGTCATGGCGATCGGCGGCGGCGGAGCGCTGCAAGGCACCTAGAGCGCGCTGCCGAGACAGCGAACTCTCAGCCTGCTGCTCCGCGGCCACCTCGAGTAGGCGCAGGAGCTCTCTGCGCTTCCGCTCGTCCTCCGGAGTCGCAGGTTGCGGAGGTCTCGTGCGAGAGCCGCTGCCGCCGCCAGATTTTGACTGGCTCGCGGGAGTGAAGCGGGGTGCCCGCGATGTCATGCACGATGCGGTGCTGCACACCGCGTGCCATGGTACGGGCGCGCCCCGCGGGGGCACGCCGCTGGGCAATCGCCTGCTCCAGGAGCTGACGCTCCCGCTCGATGCCGCACTCCATGTCGGCAAGCTCCCGCCTCCGCGCGAGCAGCTGCTCCAGTGCTGGCGGATCCTGTGTGGGGGGTGTTGCGCCCCCTACCACAGGCGCTGGGTATGGGTTCGGGCCTCCGTCCGGATGGCTCGTTCCCATCATCACCTTCCCCATCGCTGGGGTCGGCGATATCTCCGTCCCGAATCTCGGCCATGAGACACTCGCGGGACGGGTCGAATGTGAGCGCGTCGAAGCACTCAGCAAGGAGGTCCTCGACAGAGTCGCGGTCCTGGGTATCGGCGGGCTCCGCGCCCACAGATACGGATGCGCCAACGGCGGGACCGGGAGGTCCAGTCCGGCTGGGCGGGAAGCGGCACGCGAGCTCGTGCTCCAACGCCTCCATGGACTCCCGTAGCCGCGGTGGCAGGGAGGCTCGACGCTCCCAGGCCTCGTAGCCAGGCGGGAGTGGTGGTCCCTCAACAAGGCAGTTGTTGAGGAGCGCCAGCGCGTAGAAGATACGCCGGCATTCATCTGGCCGGGGGTTCGCACCGAGGTACGCTTCGATGCGCACGGGGCAGTGCTCGGGCCCCCGGTCCGCGCGAGAGGTAGACATCCGAAGTGAAAACGCGCAGCGGCTCCGCGCCGGCGCTGCTGCGCATCCGCTGCAGCTCGGCGTGGTCCGTCAAGTAGTCCACGTCACCGAAGCGGAAGACACGGTACGGAACCGTGACTGGGGTGTAGAACCGGGAAGAAGGCGCGGTGGAGCGCCTCCGGTCCCTTCCGCGGACGCTCCCACGAAGCGGGAGACGACCGCGAGATGCTGGCGGCCACGAAGCCATCAGCTGGCGATGTGGTCGTCGTCGAACGCGCTGAGGTCCCCTACCTGGCGCGCCAACTGTCGGTGTTTGGTAACCGGCCGACGAGTAGATTTATGCGCGGTTCGACGGCGAGCAGAAAGTTTGCGTTTGACACAAAGGGCTATACTGGTTCAGGCGAGAAGAGCCCTACGTCCAGTTTGAGGTTTTGCTCGTGTTGCTTGTAGTAGGGGTTACAAACCGTGACGAGAGAGGGATTCGCTCCCAAGTCTCTGTCTCTGCGTTGTGTGTGAGTGTGTTCGTCGTGTGAGAAATGAGCTTTTTGTGAGCCAAAAGAACTCTCCCTCCCCTCCCGGGCCCAATCCTTCCTTTTATACATCAAGGAGGAACGGTACAGATGGAGGAAAGAAGAAAAAGAAAAGAAAAGGAAGTAAAGATAAGTGAGAAGGCGACGGAGGCGGAGTCGGGCCGTCCTCGCTGGTTCCGGTGTCTTCCGCCGCAATCTCCGCGCCAGGTGGTGTGGATGTGATGATGTCTGTGTCGTCTGACGCTGTGGAGCGCCCATCCCCTGATCCGCACTGTGGATCACTGTCGGTGCGCTGTAGTTTCCTGTGGAGCTGGGTGACGGTCATTTCGCGCACTGTTCCTACTGTGCAGCGTACTTGGTGCATGCATTCGCCGTTCCACGCCTGATCCGGATGCGACGCCCCCACGCGGCCGTACGTCAGGCATAGTGTACTTTCGCGCCGTCCAGGAGTGGATATGGAGCGTCTTCTTATCCGAATCTGGCTGGCCGTACACTTGAGTTTGACCAATGCTTCCATGCCGCTGCCGAGCTTGCTTCCCGGCCGCGGTGGTCGGGTCCGCTTCGGGTCGTGTCCCTCCACCGATCCCGACCACCGCCGGGGTACATGGACGGCGGACGGCGGCTGGCCGGAGTTCGGTCGGAGGCGTCGCTCGACTCCGCGGCGCCCGACTCCTGCCGCGGGGGGTCGGGTTCGTTGCCACGTCCAAGCCGGGCTCCTTTTAACGCTGGACCAAATCGCGGTCCAGGGTGGGGGGCTGCGCTCATGCAGCCACGTGCGCCCAGTCCTTTAGCAGGCTGTGAGGAACGGAGGCTCTGTGGACCAAAGGCCGTCGTTGCGCCTTCCGCCGACTGGGCCACCCCACGGGCCCAGCTTTCCATCACTCAGCTATACACAAGGCCTTTGGGTCTCGGACAGCTCCCATACTTCGTTATTCCGTATGTATACCGTAGAGGGTACCTAGAAAATAGGTATCCGACACGATGCCGTTTTTTACCTCGAAAATAAGGTAGGGGATGGGGTGTTCTCATTTCCTAACCAAGTGTTGAGTGTTATTCTAAAGAGGCGGATGGGCTTCAGACCAGTGGTCAGGCGCCCGAGTGGAAGCCGACCGGTCGGAGGTTCGATCCCCCGATCCCGCACGCGGACACTGTTGCTGAAGCGCTGTATTGTAGCACGCACGTGCACGGCATGTGCAGCGGCTGGTACTGGCAGCGCACATGCAGAAAAAAAAAATCCCCTCTTTCTCCTTGGTCAAAGCACATGGTAAAGACTCGCGCCGGAGCTCACAACGGCTAGCTGAGTCCGTGTAGGATCGGGGCGATGTTCGAGGGTTTCTCGGCCTGTGTGAGAGGCTCTCCTCCTTAGCAAATGCCGTCGGGGGCGGTCTTCCCCCGGCAGGTCGAGTTTTTTTGTTATTCTAAAGAGAACACATTCAGATTTCATCTAATCTACTGCTCAGGTATCATGTCAATGCATTTTTCTCGAAGCAATTTTGGGCCTCAAGTGCAACTGTATCCAGTACATGGGTGGACACTGCTGCTGCAATGAGAGAGGTAGGTAAATCCTGCAGATTTTATCTCAAAAAAAAAAAAAGGTAAATCCTGCAGATCATACGTCCAAAGACACACATATACAGATCATGAAAGACGAACGTGGCCGCTTTCGGTGCTGTTATATATGTGGTGCCAATCTCGCTTGCCGTGGTCTCTTCGCGGTCCGGTCGGCAGGTACACATAGGAAAGCTGATGGACAAAGAGCCGTTGTTACTCGGACTCTCACCACTCATTTCATGTCACGGAAATCACATGGTACGTGATGCTTGATAATCTCTCTCTAATTTATTCACTACGAAACCTCTAAGGGAAAATTGGTCTCATACATCGAAAGATCGCGATATCCGGAAAATACCATCAAACTTTCGCCGTTCCGTAAATAGCATCGAAAGAATACAACGTTACCGGAATATAGCATTCCATCACGTTTGGAGGAGACGCGTCGTCGCTTCCGTCAAGCTCCTCCCCTCCAAGACGACCTGCTGCCGCCGCCGCTCGCTTTCGTTCAAGCTAGGGCATGGCGCCATGGGTGACCTCCTTCACGCAAGAAATTTCCTCAATCCCCAATATTATTCCATCAATTAGGCATCGATCTACCTCTCACTTGTCTAATTTCACGATTCGCTGGGTTGGATGGGCAATGGTAGCCTCCGCAGCACGGAGACAGGGATGGGGAAGGAGAGGAGCCTCGGCTCGCCCACCGCCGAGCTCCGCCGCGCCCGGGCGAGCCGCTCGCCCCAGAGGTCTGCTCCACCTCCGAGGTCGAGGCCCTCGGCCGTCGAGCTCCCCAGAGCCCGGGGCGTGCGGCTTGGTCGTCGAGATCGCCGGCCGTCGATTCGATGTGCTCCACCGCGCATATGCGAGGTTATCGGCCTCCGAGC